>OX418226.1:547823-1042366 GCA_948455865.1 Conomelus anceps | reverse complement strand
TTTTAAATAATGTTTTACTCACATATATTGGAGATGCTTGAGGAATGCATTTCAACTTCTGAAAAGAAGCTTCGTCAGCCTGCCGCCAGGGGTCATGCTTTGTTTAGCTTAGGATGAGCAGCCATTATGTAGTTAAAAATTGCGTTTGATTTGAATTGTATTTAGTCATTGAGTATGTTGGTTCTATCTTGTTTATGGTGTTTGAATATTTCATATTGCTCCAGTGTATTTAGTTTGTGGCTTTTTTGGAATGTGTGTAGAATTTCTAAGTCTGTTTGGATGTTATTGTGTGAGTGACCAGTGTTGATTAAATGATCTGCAAATGTTGAGTCAGTGTTGGAATGTAGTGCTTTGATGTGTTCTTTGTATCTTGTGTTGAATGATCTGCCTGTTTGTCCTATGTAGTACTTGGGGCATGTGTTGCATTTGAGCTTATATATTCCTGGTTTGTTGAATTTGTGAATTGTGCTGTTTGTTAGGTGAGCTGGTTCTTGTTGGATCTGATGATTTAGGTTGTTTGTTGTTCTGAATGTTGTGTTAAATCCGGATTTTTTAAAGATGTAAGCTATTTTGTGTGATTTTTTGTTGAAATATGTGAGTGTGATAAATCTGTTTTGGTTTGCAGGTTTTGGATTTTTACTTTTCATTTTATTCAGGATTTTGTCTACTAGAATGGTGTTGTATCCGTTTTGTTGTGCTAAATATTTGATTGTATTGATTTCTTCTTGGTGGACAGCCACTATCTTGGCGATAGTGGAACATTTAGGAGTCTATGAATCATGGAGTTGAAAGCAGCAAGTTTGTGTTGATTTGGATGGTTGGATGAGTTGTGAATGAGTGTGTCTGTGAGAGTTGGTTTTCTGTAGATTTTGAAATTGTGCATGTTATTTAGCTTGTTGATAGTTAGGTCTAAGAAGTTTAAGGTGTAGTCTGTTTCATATTCTGCTTAGACCTAACTATCAAAAAGCTAAATAACATGCACAATTTCAAAATCTCCAGCGAAATTTGGACAAAGATTCGTCCATTATTAACACTTAACCAGTAAGAGTGATATAAACCAAAATCTAATAGTGTTTAAGATCCAAAAGAAAGCTGTCAGGTGTATGGAAAGAGCAAATAGGTTAGATTCATGTAGGACTAACTGTACCTTGCTTGTATGTGTATAAAGTAACAATATAATTATACACAAAAGAGTGAAATAAGCCAAAATCCCAACGTACATGATTTTGATACAAGAAGACGAGGGAGATTATCACTAAGTATGTCACCACACAATCTATTCTAATCTAACAAAACCCTTGTTGGCTAGTGAGCAAGGGTAATGCTGTCCTTTTGACAACAATATTATACTTTTCTCCTTTAAAGAATATTGAGAAGGAAATCGCTGTAAATGAAGGTCAACATGAAGGTCAAATGAAGAACAAGAGGTGTTGGTTCTGTCATCAAATATTGAGTTTTGTACGCATTGTTGCAACGTGTACGGGGAATGCCATTGAAAAGTGGGTCAAATGCAGCTGCCAAAAGTAGGCCAGTGCTGTTTCGCTATTTCTGTTCATCCCAAATACGATCTTTTTCACACTTTTGTATTTTCACTTCTCTCCTTCACAATTTTCGTATTGTTATTAGTCTTCCCCGTCTTCTTCTTCCAACTCATTCTGTTGTTCCTCTTCTTCTTCTTCTCCTCCTCTTCCTCCTTACCTTTCCACCTCTTCCTTCTTATCGTCCTCCTTCTCTTCATCATTCTTCTCGTTGTCCTACTCTTTATTCTCCACCTACTCCTCCTCTTTCTTCTATACGTCCTCCTCATCCTCCTCCTTCTCTTACTTTTTCTCCTTTTATGTCCACCTCCTCTTTCCTCTCCACCTCCTCATCCTAATATTTCTTCACCTCATCCTCCTTACTCACGTTGTCCTCCTTCTCCTTCTCCCCATGTCCTTCTCATCCTCCTTCTCCTAATTCTTCTCTTCCTTCTTCAACTTCACCTCCTTCTTCTCCTCATCTCTATCCACCTCCTCATCTTTTACCTTTTTCTTCTTGTTGTTTCTCTTCTTCTCTTCCTCATCCCCTCTTCTTTCAACCACCTCTTTCCTCTCCACCTCCTCATCCTAAAAGTCCTACTTCTCTTCATCCTCCTTCTTCTCGTTGTCCTCCTCTTCATTCTCAACCTACTCCTCCTTCTCCTCCTCCCATCCTCTTCCTTCTTCTTCTCCTCATCCTTCACCTTCTGCCCCACTCCCTCTTCTCAGTTTTTTTCTTCATCTCCTAATCTTCTCCTTTTTCCTGCTACGCCTTCATCCTTTTCTTTATTCTCATCCCTCTCTTTATACTCATCCTTCTTCTTTTCCTCCTCGTATCTTTTCTACTAATTTCTTTCCATACTCTTCATAACCCCTTCACGTCTTAGATTTCTGGATTTCTTAGTCTTAGATTTCTTCCTCTTTTTTTCTTCCCTTCTTTTTCCGCCTCTCTTTACCATTCTCTTATTCCCTTCCCCACCATTCTATCCTTTCTTTCCTCTTCCTCATTTTACTTCATTCCCTCATCTTTCTCCCTTCCACTCACTTGCTTCATCACCTCCTTTCCACACCAACTCACTAGAACATAGGAATTTCCTTCCGCCTTTCCAGAAATCATCAGCTGCCAACATTTTATGTTCTTGAGAGACCAGAAATGAAAAAAAAATGCGGTGAGGACATTCAACCCCCTCCCTGTTCCTCCACCACATATGAGGCAACCCATGCTACAGAAATTGTAATAAGCGCAACGATAAGGAAGGCCTGAGCTTGTCTTGTTATTAAAGAGGTATTCAGGTACGTAAAACGATACGTCTGCCCTACATGAATACGGGAGAGGCCTTCTCTTCAATAAAAGTCAAAGTTTTATTGGCCTATCAACGTGATGTAGGATTCTTTTTGCCCACAAAATTGTTAGAATATATCAGCCACGTAGCAAGGCATTCTCTTCAAGCTGGGTTCTGCATGGAATATTCCAAACAACAATTTACAAATTATATTTTTTTATTTTTAATGATTGAAATAATCAAAATTTATTACAATTATTGAACTATTGCAGATAGAAATAAACTTCGAATTCTCAATTCATGCGATTCTGGGAATAATTCTCAAGTGTTATCACTGTTACACGTTAAGTATTTGATACTGTTGCCAATATTTCTACAATACTGAAAATCTTCAGTGCATTTGATACAGTGAAATTAAGAATTTGAAATTTCATTACCATCCACATTTTTTTCAAGTATGAAGCCCACATAGGTCTGAGACCTGTGCGTGGATAATGAGTTGGATGATGGTGATTGATGAGTTGGACCTACAGTTTTAGGTGGGTTACGAACCACCGGGAAGTGATTTTATAGCAGAGAACAGAGTCTTTTTGCTCGCCCATCCAATCTGACTTGTCGTATACTCCTTAACTGGAGTCTCCAAGACGTAATCTACAAACAAAATCGGTCACCCTTACAAAGAGGGCTAAGGAAAGCGTTGATTCAACAATTTTTAATGATTGCAATATTTTTGCATTATTTCCACCAGTGGACTCCAATATCGAATAAATGCTATGAATCAGATGATAGTAGCTTAGTAGTTAGGAGCCAGTGGTTCGGAACCCACCTAAAACTGTAGGTCCATCTCATCAATCACCATCATCCAACTCATTACCCACGCACAGGTCTCAGACCTATGTGGGCTTCATCCTCAAAGAAAAAAAAAGCATTCTCCTCGAAAGATAGGCCCTGGTTCAATGTCCGGCAGTGTTCATAATATTTTGGATAATAGCATCTAAAGAATTTTTTAAATTCCTTTTTGTTACTATTCGTATAGCGTAAGTTTTCAGTGAGTATGATAACTGAGAATTCGAAATCCATTACCATTTATATATTTTTCTCTGTTACAGGCAATTGGACAGCAACAAATTCCAGTACCTGCCGGCCGATTGTTTGAATTTCATACCAAACCTTGTTTCTTTGAAGCTGGCGAAGAATCCCTGGCACTGTGATTGCAATATACTCTATCTTGCCAAGTGAGTATAAGATTAAAATTAATTACTACAACACTGAGGTCTGATGGTATTGTTATAGCGCAGTCAGTGGTTCCGTGAAAAAAAACCCATTGTACCTGAGGGACAGCAGGACAGTATATATATTACTAAACCGTCCTGAAGGACAGGCAATTTGTTTTCAACAAAAAAAACCTTACTTAGAAAACAATAAAATAAAACAAATGTTACAAGAAGTACAAACAATGTCCTTCACATTCGCCAAAAAGCTGAGAATGGATAGTGTGATTTAAGTTGAGTAACTCCTCTTTTTGACTCAAGCTTGGATTCTTGTTATTTTTCGATGTGAATAAAAATTGAGTCAATCACAGCTGTTTCTTATGCCTTTCGATCGGACTCTCTTGGACTCAACAGATCAACAGTCGAGTCGAGTCGGCTTGAGTAAGAGTAATTTAATCACCTAACTCAAAAAAGTACTCAACTTACTCAGCGTACTTGACTTTACTCACCAGATTAATATAATGACAAAATTGAAATATTGGTTAGCTAAAGCTGGGCATTCACGTTCCAACTTGTAGTACGACTTGCAGTACTGCTAGTAGTACTGCTAGTTGGATAGTCGACTCCACTCACGCTCCTACTTGCAATCCAACTTTATTCCTAGTCAGCTGTGAGCATCGCTCTCGAGCCGAAAAATGTAACAGAAGTTGCCCGAACTTGCCCAAAGGTCAAGCACTGACTGAGATAAGTTGGACGACTTTGATTCGACTCCCCCACACACGCTCCAACACCGTCGACAGTCTGAAGTCGTCCCTCTAGTCGTGCATCTACAATTCCAACTATCCAACAAGCCCATTCACGTTCCGTTTTTGGATCCAACCTTGGAGGTTGGACTGCAAGTCGTACTGCAAATCGGAACGTGAATGCCCAGCTTAATTGCAATAGAATGTCCGAATTTGAAAGGGCTTTAACTACAGAGCGCCGATACTTACAAGTCCTTTTGACCATTCATATGACCATTTATCTTGATGTACACGATTATAATACAAGAAGCCGAGGAGATTATCACTTGGTGAGTCACAATAGTAGCTTATTCAAACAAAAATCAGGTTATATTGGTAGGAAACTCTACAAGCTACCGCAGTTTTTATAGTATCTTCAAAATATATAAATATTTAAAAAATATTTAGTTGATAAAGCTTTTTATAGGGTACAAGAGTTCCTTTAATATCAAAATTAAGCCTCACCTCAACTAATTGATATAGTAATTAATTATGGTAACTAGTGCATAAGATTGTATAAATGTCAATCTGACTTGTCTTATACTCTTCAACTGGAGTCTCCAAGACGCAAATCTACAAAAAAAGAAACAGATTAAAAAGTTCCATAAATAATAGGAATTAGGGAAGTGATAGCCGCGAGCTGTAGCAGGTATCTGTTCAATCAGATAGATAAGCTGCGTTCTCGTAGTTCCTGTTCGTAACGGTGACCGATTAGATTGGCCAGCAAAAAAGACATTGTTCTCTGCTGTAAAATCACTTCCCGGTGGTTCGGAACCCACCTAAAACTGTAGGTCCAACTCATCAATCACCATCATCCAACTCATTACCCACGCACAGGTCTCAGACCTATGTGGGCTTCATCCTCAAAAAAAAAAAAAAAATATAAAAGTCAGCTATCAATTTATTGGAGTCATACAATAGGCAATATAATTAAATACAATACAAGAACCCAGGCAAAGAACATTCTACGTCACTTTTCCTTACTATCAAGGAAATTGAAAATTAGTATTTAAAATGTCATTATAACAATTAAAATTGATATTTATTGAACAATAAAATCCCAATTTTGAAAAAAAAATGACTTGGAATGTTCTTTGCCTGTGGTCTTATTATTCCATTGTCAGTAATAGCAACATCCATATTCATATTTTATTGCATTATTTTGGTGATAATGAAATAATTTATCATTACATTATTATTTTTGGCTCGCCTTTTTTCGAATGGACACATTTTTTTTGTATTCATTCAAAAAAAGGCGACCCACAAATAATACATTATTATATACAAACAATTTAATGTTAATACATTATTATATCTCGGTCAGCTTTTTGTGAATGAATGTTACTAAAAACGTGAATGAGATTCCAATAAAGTGAGAGAATATTCGTGAAGAAAGAAGACAGAGCACAAGGGAAGGAAAACAAGAAGAATATTTATGACGTAATTGAAGACCTACGTATTCGAGAAAGATTTTATAGCTTATGTGATAATAAGCGTCAAGGCTGGTAAGCTGGATAATTTCGATACTATTGTTCAACAGAGCTCGAAAATATTAGTGTTGTGCGATCGGTATGTAAGATAGTGCGAATTTTTCGTCTCTTTTGGCACATTTTCCGGTGAATATTATGGTTGACATCAATTCTATCTAACGCACGGTAGGTTTATTATCAAATTTTGTTGGTTAAACAATTGAACACAATAATTCTCAAATTAAATCGAATTAAATTTCTTAAATTCTCTTCAAGCTGAATTAATTTTTTTATTTTAGTTCTCTAGAATGTGTGAACTGGACCAGAAACAATAGAATAGTAATTACTATCTGCCGTAGCAGGTATCTGTTCAATCAGAGATAAGCTACGAAACTCCTAGGCACTCTTTGCAACGGTGACCAATTGGATTGGCCAGCAAAAAACTCTGTTCTCTGCTGTAAAATCACTTCCCGGTGGTTCGGAACCCACCTAAAACTGTAGGTCCAACTCATCAATCACCATCCTCCATTACATTACTCACGCACAGGTCTCAGACCTATGTAGGCTTCATCCTCCGAAAAAAAGAAAAAAATTCTGGACAAGCTAGTTGAAATGAATCTAAAATATCAAGCTCTTGATAAAATCAAATACCTAGAGTAATGTTGTACAATACTAAGTGAATCGAAACTCATGCATCAACTGGATAAAACTTATAAATATTGTAAATTATAAGGAGACAAAATTATTCACATGACATTATTCGTACTAATTTATGTATGTTTATAGTGTCAGCCAGTTGATATCTCTTTCTTTCTTCGGAGGGGAAGCTCACATAGGTTTGAGAACTGTGCGTGGGTAATGAATTGGATGATGGTGATTGATGAGTTGGACCTTCAGTTTTAGGTGGGTTCCGAACCACCGGGAAGTGATTTTACAGCAGAGAACAGTGTATTCTTTGCTGGCCAATCCAATCGGTCACCCTTACAAAGATGGCCCAGGAGTTTCGTAGCTTATCTCTGATTGAACGGAGATACCTGCTACGGCACTCGACTATCACTTCCCAGGAGACTCTTCAGACCTCAACGTTATAGTTTAGTACATAGAACGTATCACTAAAGCTAACATTAAATTTATACTGAGCTCATCAGAAATATTCGACCAAAAACGTTCCGTTCGTCTCTCCATATAACTTGGCTTCTGTAGGACAATTGAAAGGTTTCAGATGGGTTTTATGAGTGGAGCCCTAACAGTCAACGCAATGAATTTTATTAAATTTAGAATTTAATAAGTATCTAAAAATATGATTAAGTGCACAGCAAGAGTGCACTTGCCTTCAAAAATCCCTTTAAAAATGCCTTCAAAAATCCTTTTGGCAGTTAAGAGAACTTTTCATTGTGATAATATAATTGTGTTTACAACCTATAGTTCATTTAATAACTATTTAGAAGCCACTAGGTGCTATTCAAATTATGTGATAGTGGGTGACCAGGGTGAAATAAATTATGTGGGATTATTAATTGTTATTATGATTGGAGGGGGTGGGTCTTACAAAAATTTAATATTAAGTAATTTTGATGAATCTAACAATAACCATTGAATTGGGGAATACAGTGAAACCTCGATTATCCGTCACTTTCTGTTATCCGTCGTCATTAAAGTGGAAATATTGAAAATTATTAGCATATTAAACAACCGTTCTGTACTTTAATTATAGCGTATTTCTGATGCCAAAAGTATGTAAATATAAATTGAATTATCCTTATTTTCGCAAATTTCCTTTAACCATTTCAATTACAGAGACTTTTATGGGCACGTTCTTATGGTGGCATTTCTAGTATACGTCTATCCAGTTATCCGTCAAGGTCACGGTCCCCAAGGCTAATAGAGGTTCCGCTGTATATTCAACTAATTAATTTTTGAAATTGATGCTTCAAGATGCCATTGTGTCTTTTAATGTTTCTATGCACCTTACTGTCAATGAGAAAATTGGTTTGATTCCCAGCGCTGACAAAATATTCTTGTGTAATTTTTTTGGAGGATGAATCCCACATAGGTCTGAGACCTGTGCGAGGGTAAAAGTAAATTCGTATGGCTTTTCGTGGTGGGGAGACCCTTACGGGTAGTTCCACCTCGCCGCTTTTTTTTTAACGACTGCTTTTTTTTATATGCAACCGGGACCGACGGCTTAACGTGTCCTCCGAAACACGGGTGTGCGAGGGTAATGAATTGGAAGATGGTGATTGATGAGTTGGACCTACAGTTTCAGGTGAGTCACCGGGAAGTGATTTTACAGCAGAGAACAGTGTCTTTTTAGCTGGCCAATCCAATCGGTAGCCCAATAGCACTCATCAGTTTCCTCATAGTTTTTTAATACGGAGCGGAGGTCATCAGCGTGATTTGCAGAAATCTACAGGAATTTCAAAAACAGCAACTTAAATGGATGATGCATCAAGTTCATAATAGATTATTATTTAATAAAAATCGATAAATTGTGGTGTCCTTCATTCAGATTGTTTTGGGATTTTAATAATATTTTGTGAAACCTGATACCTCTTTGTCTCTATGGTTCATTTATTTAATATGATTTAATAATATATTAATATACAAATATATAATATTATATTAATATAATATACAGTATTTGATTTAATAATATATTTTTTAATTACAGTTGGCTGAGAAATAACAGCGCAATAGTGTGGGACTCGACACCCACCTGCCGTGGTCCCGGAGACCTCGGAGGAAAACCTCTGGACCAGATGACCTTCGATGACCTCTGTGACGGTCAATGGGCTAGCATGACCAGGCTTACACCTCGTGTACCTGTCAAGTAAGTCAAGTAAGCTCTATCATTTGCTAAAATTTCAATTTTTAATTTATTAATTTCACAGACACATATAACAAACAAAATATGGATGCAAGTATAGCAGCGTAGCCGATTTCGACTGTAGATGACTCTTTACACCTTAACGCCAAGCTTTGGTTCTGAAAGCGTTCCACGCAAACGAGGAGTGAGATAGGCTGCGATTAATTTGCTCACTGAACTAACAGAGCTATCCATGCTAAGCCCAGCGAAACAAATTCTGAAGAATTAGCCTCAGGCTGACGAAGCTTCTTTTCAGAAGTGAAATGCATTCCTCAAACATCTCCAATATATGTGAGTAAAATATTACATAAAAGTGAAATACAGTGTAAGTTTTAATATTAGATTGTTCATTAAGTATTTGCCATGGAAAACATCACAGAAATTCTGAAGCTCTAAGCTCGACAGTCCACTTCCATCTACATCACTCATTTTCAGCAATTCCATTCTAGATAATTTAGAAATAAGTGCCCATATAGGTGTGCAGTCCATTGTCCAATTTTTAAATCAGTTGAAATTAACTATAAATAGTAAAAAATGCCAATACCTTCAATTCAAAAACAAACATAATTTAAATGAAGATAGGGCTATAAACGTGTTTGTAAATGATAATCAATTAGACCAGGAAGAAAAAATTGCATTTCTAGGAGTTATGTTGGATAGACGATTGACCTGGACTCCATACATTGAGAAAATATGTAGTAAAATTTCATCTGGGGTATTTGTCCTGCGACAGCTCGCTAAATTGAATGACAAAAAGTTACTTTTTACAGCTTACCATGGGCTCTTACTGTCACATATTAGGTATGCTATCGTATGGGGTAATTCATCAAAACAAAATCTTGATAGGGTGTTTAAGATCCAAAAGAAAGCGGTTAGGTGTATAGAAAGAGTAAATAGATTAGATTCATGTAGGCCGTTGTTCAAGAGACTTGGTCTCCTAACTGTACCCTGCTTATATGTGTATGAAGCTACTTTATATGTAAAAACGAATGATATTAACCAAAATCTTGATGTACATGATTATAATACAAGAAGCCGAGGAGATTATCACTTGGTGAGTCACAATAGTAGCTTATTCAAACAAAAACCTAGTTATATTGGTAGGAAATTCTACAACAAGCTACCGCAGTTTTTGAAGAGTCTTGAAAATATAGAAATATTTAAAAAACAATTGAAGAAATATTTAGTTGATAAAGATTTTTATATTGTACAAGAGTTCCTTTCACATCAAAATTAAGAGCCTCACCTCAACTAATTGAAGTAATTATGGTATCTAGTATATAATATTTTTTGAGGTCCAAGCCATCAATCGACAGAGACGTTGGGAAAGTGATTGATGTAGCCTTTTTTGTATCAGATGAATAATACTCAAACTCAATTCACCTCAAGCCACAATAAGGCATTAGAAACAGAAGTATGCCCAAGAAAAAAGCAAACTATAAATAATTTGCCCTATAGTAGGGTGTGTTGGAAGGAGGAGTTGAAATGTAGGAGAATACCTCAACCAACTATGACAGGTAGTAGAAAAAGTATTAACGATTAAAACTTTGTTTCAGTTTTTTTCAAGAGGATTGTGACACTACTAGCAGTAATAATCTACATGGAAATATGAAGTTCAGCTGTCTTACACTTGTCTAACAATCTCTGTCAGAAAAGACTGCATATAGAGCGTCCAATTTAAATATTATTAGCAGATCAATTTAATTTATTTTTCGCTTTCTTCTATTTCAAATAAAAAAAACAGATTTGTGTATTCTGAGTGATTTGGCAATGTTTTTTTTTTAATGTCCAAAATCAAATCGAATTAATCTATTCTCACTCTTTCATTACATTCACATCGAAATTTTATGCATTTCTAATCAGGCAATGAATTTCTACAACAATGAATACAATAGTGTAAACACATAACAATCTGAAACTAATTTAGATTTAGAAGTAGCAACATAACTTACCATTGGCCAACAAAATAAATAAAATAAATAAATAAATAAATAAAATAAATAAATAAAATAAAATAAATGTTTCTGATTAACAAAATAGCGGCATCTAGAAGGCTGAACTTCCACGCAGTGCTGCCATTGACTCTTTACTGAAACATTTCACACCCACTTTCGTGAATGGAAGAAGCTAACCAATGAGACTCAAATTGAACAAGAATGGAAAACATTTGTGAAAATAGTTGAAAGATAAGAAGCCATAGTGCAGTTACTCTAACGTCTATGATAAAAAATAGATAAATACGGTACTCTTTTTCTTTTTCTATTATTCATTTATTTTTAAATAGAATAGTTTCATCTAATTTCTATTTCTGAGATAAAGTTCCTGGATTTCTGCTTTTTTCATGACGAACTGCGTTATTAATATTAATTTTTCAAGTGAATTCAACGACTTTCAGTCAAATTTTGATTAAGAATAAGTAGAATTTACTTACTCTGTATGCCAAACGTTTTCGAATCTTATAAATCCATTTTCAGAGGCCTCTGAAAACGGATCTATAAGATTCGAAAACGTTCGGCCTACAGAGTAAGTAAATTCTACTTATTCTTAACAAAAATTTGACTGCAAGTCGTTGAATTCACTTGAAAAGTTAATATAAATAAAGGTACTAGATTGGACAGTTATAACACTAATTAGCATAAAAACTAGCATGAGCATTATGCTTATGCGCTAGCAGTGAGCTGACAAATGTATCTTCATATTTTTATTTATGCTGTGTAAAATAACGAGAAGCTCTAGATGACCTGAATTGCATGAGTATGACTTCTTTACAGAATTTGCAAAAGCATAAATATATTTCATGAGACCATAGAATGAGAAAAAATTCAAGAAAATTTCAAATTGGGACCAAGAAATAAAATCAAAAACAACAAACCTTAATAAAAGTATACAAGTACTGAAAATAGTAAATGAAGAGTTGGATTTGGAAATGTGATACACTTCCAAAAATTGAAAGAAGGAGAATCAATTTCTAGAATGCTAATTCAAATTTTTTTCCAGGAGCACAGACCAGCAAAAGATGAGCCTGGGAGTTTGACCACTTCATAAAGGCAATAAATTATTCGCTCTCAAGTTAGTTTTATTTCTGTATAATGAGGAAATCATAATGGTGAATGTATATTATGTTGCTTTAAACTAACAAAAACATTAAAAAATGTGTTTTTATTCACTAACCTTTGCCTAACCTTGGAAATGGGTTTAGTAGGCCAGTTAATAAAATAATTATTTTTGTTGAATATAGCCTTTTGGTACAAGGTGAAATTAATAAATAATTTGAATAATTGTGAATATATGAAATAATGTCAAATAATCAATATTTTAATTGTTTAATAACCAATAATATGGCTTTTGTTGGAGAGGAGACATTTAGGTTAAAAGCGCACTAGCACGGCCAAGACCAAGACCACGACCAGTACTGGGCTGGCACAGCCCACCAGAACCTCAACCAAGACCAAGATAGTATATAGCTGTACATCTGTATTTCAGTGTATAGATATATAGAGAGATAAGCTGCGTTCTCGTAGGTCCTGTTCGTAACGGTGACCGATTAGATTGGCCAGCAAAAAAGACACTGTTCTCTGCTGTAAAATCACTTCCCGGTGGTTCGGAACCCACCTAAAACTGTAGGTCCAACTCATCAATCACCATCATCCAACTCATTACCCACGCACAGGTCTCAGACCTATGTGGGCTTCATCCACAAAAAAGGAGAAAAAAAGAATATTATAGTAAGACCGCATTGACAAGCTGGTCTGGCGCTTGGTCTGTGCGACCAGAGCGTACAGCTGTGGTCGTGCGTCTGTCGTGTCTTGGTCTGACTAGAGCGCGTTTCTCCACATCATTACATGTAATCCTGGTCGTAGTACTTGGTCGTGCTAATGCGCGTTAGCCCTATTTTACTAACGGATATATCTTGCATCATGACTAATTAATTTAGGTTATAAAAAAGTCATCATGCTTTCCGTTATTGACCTTTAGTTTCTATTATCTTTGGGTCTTAGCGTATATTTGCAGTGAAGCAACCAATGCTCCGTGATATTAACCATCACAAAATAAAATACATGCTGTGGAATGTTGGTATTGACGCTGTTCCAATCTGTCATATACCATTCCACAGCACATGCTTGATTTTGCGATGGTGATTACCATTGAGTCATTATCACCTATGCTCTGCTGTGCAAGCACAATAAGGTATGGAACTTCAATATAGGAACTATATAATGTATATTATATAATGTAGGAACTTTCCTACACTGTCTCTAGGTTCGAGGGACTCTTGAGGTGCCTATATGAATACATTACATTTCAAGGGTCTCTCCTTGGCTTCATGTATTCAGTGGAAAACTACATTGTTCAACTGCTACATAACCATAAAATATCCAATGAACATTAAATATAGTTTATTTTCAATTGTGTGGGAAGTGATAGCCGAATGCCATAGCAGGTATCTGTTCAATCAGAGATAAGCTACGAAACTCCTGGGCGCTCTTTGTAAGGTGACTGATTGGATTGGCCAGCAAAAAGACTCTGTTCTCTGCTGTAAAATCACTTACAGGTAGTTCGGAACTCACCTAAAACTGTAGGTCCAACTCATCAATCACCATCATCCAATTCATTACTCACGCACAGGTCTCAGACCTATGTGGCTTTATCCTCCGAAAAAAAGAAGAAAAATATTATTATATTATGTAAACAATATCCCTCTGTCAACTTATAAGATTAGAATTCCATTCCACAGTTTTGAAGCTGTTTAATCTCATTCAACTATTGTTTACTCTAACTTTGAGCTATTGTTAATTTCTATTGAAGTATGAGTCAATGATTGTATTTGTTAACAAACAATCGCTTACTTTTTTGGAAATTATTGAAACTGAATCATGGAGATAAGAGTAGTATTTTAAATAATAAATAAAGTGATTATAGAGTAATTATTCTAGTTCGTGCACACTGATTCCATGTTCACTTATTTGACAATGACCCGATTAATCTCTTATCACGATTTTACCCTCAAAGCCTTATCAGCTCTCCTTTTATTTCTCTTCCCTTCCCACTCACTTTCCCTCACTCTTCTATCAATCTCTTTCTCTCTTTATTAAAACAAATTTGTACAGTCCAGTAGCTAATGCTGATTAAAACATTTTGGCATGCGCAGACAATGAAAATATTAAATTTTCTTTAAAATGTGTCTAAAATTATTAATAAATAAATGTGTGTAAATTAAAATATTGCATAATATTCATGCATACTAATTGGAATACTCTATAGCTTATGACGAATACAGAACAAACAACTCGTTTTTCAAACGGATTATGTCAAAAAACGAACCATATTGTATCAACAATGGCTTCAAAGCGTTTTCTGGGAATTCTCTGTTATACTCGTCATACATTTTGCTGTTCAATAAGCAGAAAAAATTCAGTTTTCATATGGAATGGAATTTGTTCCGCAATTGAATTAAAATGTTGTCTGAAATCTCAACGAACAGACGTTTGTTCTCTGATTAATTCTGTGTACTATTCAACTTCATCCTGCGTTTTTTAAGTGGCAAATAATTTTCACCATTTTTTTTCATTTTCGTTGAGTTCCTTAAAGTGTTTCATGAAACAATGTTCTATTAATACTATTTCTTTTAGTCCCTGTTATTGGTTTATGTCAAACATGAAGTGCTTATTCCACAGTGAAAAACTCCTAGTGAGAATAAATGCAGCCATTGAAATATTGTAGACCCAGATAAGTTACTACGAGTGTGGTGAAGTAGAATGCGTATGGTTTTTATTGGTGGGGAGAACCTTACGGGTAGTTCCACCTCGCCGCTTGAGTCATGTTATTGGAAACATAGTGGACTTACAGTTTTAGGTAGGTTGCGAACCACTGGGCAGTGATTTTACAGCAGAGAACAGAGTATTTTTGGTTCGCTAATCCAATCGGTCACCCTTACAAAGAGGGCCCAGGAGAGCATTGCTTATCGAAACTGATTGAACAGATTCCTGCTACTACTCACGGCTATCACTTCCCTACGAGTGTGGTAAGATTCGATTAGCCTTCCATATGGATTAGAGCTTCTGTACACAGCAAATAAATTCAATTTTTTTTTAGGATAAAGCCCACATTGGTCTGAGACCTGTGCGTGGGTAATGAGTAGGATGATAATGATTGATGAGTTGGACCTACAGTTTTGGGTGGGTTCCGAACCAACGGGAAGTGATTTTACAGCAGAGAACGTGTCTTTTTTGCTGGCCAATCTTATCGGTCACCGTTACAAACAGGACCTACGAGAACGCAGCTTATCTCTATCTGATTGAAAAGATACCTGCTACGGCTCGCGGCTATCACTTCCCAATTCAATTTTATTTATTGTCAACAATACATAATAGAACTTTCATATATTCAAACAAATATAGAATAGAATACCGTAACATCATAACATAGAATAGAATAACAGCGAATAGAGTTTGTGATCATATTGACAGTGACGTAGCCAGGGGGTGGGTCCGGGGGGTCTGGACCCCCCTTCCGGTCCTAAATTTTATATAATTTTCATTTAATTAAATGTAAAATATTGTATAACTATACTCTTCCTTATTTCTTATTATTAAAATTACAAGTTACGTGTCAATTTTCAATGCCAGGAGAGCTAAAGAAGACCATTCTAGGGCCTCTATTTTTCAAAAAATTTCTGGGGAAGTACCCCCCTCCCCCGGATCAATTGACCCCCCCCCCATTTCAAGATCTTGGCTACGTCACTGATATTGAACATTTATGTACACTTTTAACCCGTTTAAAAATACACATAAATAATTCATTTGAAACTTTTTATTCCAAACTTTTTCCATTCAATACTTTTCATTTTCATGAACATTAAAATTTTTGAGTGAGCTTTTCCATATTAAATATGTCAAAAAGTCATGTATCTGAGTTTTGTATTGAAGCCCTTAAAATTATTTTGTAATAACCTGGTACGCCTCTGATGTCACTACCATGAATTCACCCACATAAAGCCTTCTTGATAACATGAATCTCCTATTTATTTTTTCCTGTCAATTACGATAATTATAATTTATAATAAACCCAATTATTATGCGTTTTTCTATATCACTCGTTCTCAATGTTATCCACAGTCAATTATCAGTACAGACAGTTTTTTATTCTATTCACGCTCAGCACTATAAAATAAGAAAAAGTAATAATAATTATCAATGCGTTTTTATTTTTATTCCAATTATGAATCCAACCGATAGATGATTAATGCCCGTCTCTCTCAATACTGATAACGTATCTTAGCAACAAATGCTATCACCGATTACACTGTACTAAGTAATACCAGTTTTACAATTCTAGCAGCTAGTAGGTACTCAGCTTTATCACAGATAACAGCTTCATATACATTGTAGACTACGTTTTGTTCAAATCTGTTTATTGTTTAAATTTTTTTTTTGATTATTAAGTTTGATTCATATTAACAGTGAACATGTAAGAATTTATTAACAGTTGAACAGTAGACAGATCACAGTGTAATATTTCACTGACCGTATATATGTTGTAGACTGCGTTTTGTTCAAATCTGTTTATTTTATAAATATTTTTTTATTTATATTAACAGTGAACATTTAGGAATTCATTAATAGTTGAATAATAGAAAGATCACAATGTAATATTCCACTGACCGATGGTGTGGACTGCGTTTTGTTCCAATTTGTTTATTTTTTATTATAAAATTTGGTAGTCATTAATTGTGAGCGTGTTAGAATTTAGTAGCGCTTAAATAATAGGTTGTACTCAAGAAATAGTGCTTAGTACTCTCCTATACATTTTAGACAGTGTTTTGTTCCATTTTTAAAGTGTTTTATTTTTTGTCATTAGAGGTGGAAGCGTTAAGATTTAGTTGTATACTTGAATGGGAAGTAGTGCTTGATCAGTGGAGCTTAAATGAGTGTTGGAATATAGAACATCTTTAATTTTGTATAGCTTATTACAAAATAAGTAAATTGTAGTCTACAAGTCTACTGGACTGTGTAGGAATGTTGAAGAAATTCAATTTAGTTTTTCATTATAAAATATGTGCATTGCAGTTTGATTGACAACTGAAATTTGTTCTAAATGTGGTGAACTACGTTCTCAGTCTTCGATGATTTTTAAATATTTAGTAGATCATACAGATGATAATGTGCAGTTTTTGGGGAGTTCTTTTGAGTTTGAGTCTATCGGCTACAGTTTTCTCAGCTAACGGATTAGTGGCACATAGCGGTAAGTGAAGATGAATTAACATAAACATACACAAAAAATTAAATATTGGTGGGGAGATCCTTAAGGTCAAGGTTAGGATATCTCTTGAGGATATAATTAAAGCATACGGTGAGTTCCACCTCATCATTCTGAGTTTGTTAGTAATTTAAGAAAATCTAGAGGCATTAAGGATGAATATCTGTGATGTTTTCCATGATGAAATACTTAATGAACAATCTAATATTAAAACTGACACTGTATTTCTTTTAAATAATGTTTTTACTCACATATATTGGAGATGCTTGAGGAATGCATTTCACTTCTGAAAAGAAGCTTCGTCAGCCTGCCGCCAGGGGTCATGCTTTGTTGAAGCTTCTTTTCAGAAGTGAAATGCATTCCTCAAGCATCTCTAATATATGTGAGTAAAACATTATTTAAAAGTGAAATACAGTGTCAGTTTTAATATTAGAAGGATGAATAAATCTTGTTCGAAAACATGTTCTGCCTCAAGTAAGTTGAGAAAGAAAAATTACATTTTTTAGAAATATATTTTCTTTATCAGGAACTGATGATGGACTCCAGCCCGAGATCATGTTATGTCTCATCTAAGACAAATTTTCACTTCTTATTAACACTGAAAATTGTTCTGCATGTCAGTTGAAATGTGAATTTTTTAAAGCTATTTCTAATAGTTTTGAATGTTGTACAAGCTTAAGTGGAGATTCTACTATTCTACTTGTAGTTCGTCATCGATAAAAAAACACCAAGTTGTAATTTACATTTTTTTACAAAAATCGGAGATCTTTATTAAAAAAAAATAAAGAAAAACAGACATTATGAACTTAAAAAACACTTTTGAATGGAAATTGACTCACGTTATGGCGTGACGGCCGTTTCGCTCTGTTGTCTAGAGCATCATCAGACGACCCACAGTACACTGATTCAAGGCAATTTCCATTCAAAAGTGTTTTTTAAGTTTATAATACATATTAGGGAAGTGATAGCCGCGAGCCGTAGCAGGTATCTGTTCAATCAGATAGATAAGCTGCGTTCTCGTAGGTCCTGTTCGTAACGGTGACCGATTAGATTGCCCAGCAAGAAAGACATTGTTCTCTGCTGTAAAATCACTTCCCGGTGGTTCGGAACCCACCTAAAACTGTAGGTCCAAATCATCAATCACCATCATCCAACTCATTACCCACGCACAGGTCTCAAACCTATGTGGGCTTCATCCTCCAAAAAAAAAAAAAAAAAAATAGTGGAAACAAGATGGATCTTCAACATCAAAAACAGACATACTTATATTGATTAAAATTAAGGTGTAACATGAGTTAGGAAGGCTGTCAGTCACATCGAGATCTTATCTACGATCAAAATTCCTATAATAAGAAAAATCGATTACATCATATTGACAAAGAGTAGCATATCCTGTAGTACCATTCCAAAATAAAACACACAATTTCAAGTACACTATAAAATTTAGTAAACTACAATTATAGGCGTAATGAAGAACAATTCAAGATAATAAACAATACAAAATAATAAATTAGTCCCTTGCAATGGGAAATATGGAAGCCTTCAACTCTAGGGTTCAGATTCACAATGTAAGGGGTAACCAAGGTGCTTGGTCACCAATCCAAGCGCAGTCTTGAGCGCTTGTGGCTTGGTGTGGTAGTATCATGGTATTTTAAACTTAATAAGGAAGCAAGTGACTTATATTTGTACCTCTAGCCTTGGAAAGGTGTAGGGATTGGCTGTATTTGTGACTGTAAATACTATCTTGCATACCTCCAGCAATCGTATCCATAATAAAAAAACCTATAACTATTAACTTTTTCAAGTGAATTTAATGACTTGCAGTCAAATTTTTATTACAAATAAGTAGTATTTCACTTACTTTGTGGGCCAAACGTTTTCGAGTTGTTGAAACCCATCTTCAAGGCTTTGAAAAATTTGACTGCAAGTCGCTGAATTCACTTGAAAAAGTTAATATTAACATCGCAGTTCGTCATGGAACATGAAATCCAGGAACCTATAACTAGATGAATGATGACGTTACTGGAGTTATTAAATTACCCAAATATGCATAAACACTTATTAATAATTTTTAATTACCATTTACCCGTTATTACTCATTTCTATGCAATGCACAAATAATATACTTGCAAACAGGCTTCAGAAATGAACCATACCACACAGCTTGATTGTGTTTTCCTTGAAACAGGAAAATATTTAGCGTTTCTTTAATGAAGTTTACGTTACCATCAATAAATCAATGCAACTCAATATTGACAATAATGATCCATAAAAGGCTGATAGCTAGCAACTGAATTCTTTTACAGGCTTTCAAGCAGTTTTCAAAAGAGTTATTCTCAAGAAGATACTGTTCAATGTTCAAGATAATTACATCCATGAATCTGATGCATTATATGAGCGCAACTTCAGGAATGATCTGACAGAGGTTGAGAGATCTATAAGAAGGATACAGTATCTTAAATTAAGTTCAGTAAGTATCTTCACCTACATGTTTGGAGAGTATACAGTAATGATTATAACAAGAAAATGATAGATTGTAAGAAGAAAATTATGAGTTATAACAATCTCTTGTGTACACAAGCAAGAGAATAATAACATTCCTTTTGAGTAACCCGTTTTACTCAGTGAAAGAGTTGCACGACAGAAAATTGACTGTGGAGGATTTTAAAATGTAATAATTGACTAATTTATTAAGTGACTATAATGTATTATTTTTATTTAATTTATTTTTCCTACAGCTGATCGTAAAGTAGTTCTTTACGTACTGAAATCTAATTGTAAAATACCTCTTTACTGCTCCGCAAGCGGTAAAGTACTTTACGCTCGCCAGCTGTTTTCTTTACGCTTCTGTTTTGATTTTGATGTCTTCTCATTGGTGGATCATGGAATCCGTGAGATTCACATAACCTCAAAAAAGTCGAACGCTAACCAAATCCGCGCACGGTCTGTGATGTTACAAACTACAAACTTTTATTGTGTCGGAATCCAGAACTGCAGTTTTAGGAAAAATATTGTATGCAATTCGCGCGTGAAGCTTCTTTATCGCTCTCGCAAAATTACTGCGCTCCGCTGTGCGTCGCGCAGTAAATGTTTTGGCTCGAGCGATAAAGTCGCGCTTCACGCTCTTAATACATAAATAACTAATTTGTATCTAGTGGGAGTGGACTGTCAAGCATAGAGCTTCAGAATCTGCTTCGGTGGGCTTGGCATACTGATACAATTCTGTTAGCTCAGTGAGGAAAGCAATCACAAACTACCTCACTCCTCGTTTGTGTAGTACGCTCTTTGGACTAAAACATAGCGTTGAGGTCTGAAGAGTCACCTACACTCGAATCGGCTTTGGTACCGTACTATATACATACATACATCTAGTTTTATATTCACTTGCCTCTGTATCAATGTGCGATATCCTTTTGGGCTAATAAAATTTTTATTTTATTCTAATGATTATAACATAATTATAACAAAGCACTCATAAATCAGAACCAAACATTGATAAATTTAATATAAAAATCTGTTTTAAATCATGAGAGGCAAGGATATGATACTTTTTTTACTAGAGGGAAATTTTATAACTACCTTTTTATACTAAGTTTAACAACTCGATTATTCTAGTGCCATAGCTCATTATAAGTTGGAGAGAACATGCTCACCAAAATTCATATATGCACCTCCATTACTTTCTGGGTAAAATTTACTTGAAGCAGTTCAATTCAACATTACCAGTATAGGGTCGTCCTGCTCCCTTCAATAAAGTTGAAATTCTGTTGCAATTATAGAAAAGAAATGAGAGAATATAGAAAAAAGTTCCAACTATTTTCAAATAAGCTCCAAAAATGTTTCATTTGACATCGTTCATTGTTATCAGTTCTTGAAAATTATAAAATGTCGTGGATTTCTTGTTCCATAACGATCTGCGTTGTTAATATTAACTTTTTATTGTAAATTCAACGACTTTCAGTCAATTTTAATATTGTAAATGAATAATATCGACCAGAAGTGAGTAGGAATATGATTTATTCACAATAGTTAAAATTGATAGCCGTTCTTCTCCTTCTTTTGCCCTTCTTCTCCTTCTTCAGCCCGTCTTCTCCTTCTTTACCCCTTCTCCTCCTTCTTCTACCCTCCTTCTCCTTTTTCTGCCCTTATTTTACTTCTTCTGTCCTTCTTCTGTTTTTCTTCTCCTTTTTCCGTCCTTCCTCTCCTTCATCAGTGTAAGAGTGAAAAATATGATTTTTTTTAAATAATAATCGTATTTATTTCTGTAATAATAAGGGAATTTTCATCATAAAATTGATTTTCATCATGCTCTTCTTGAAGAAATTAGACAAATACTGAATCATTGCCTCAACCAGCACAGTAATTATCAGGCTACCTTTTCAAATAAATTTGATGTTACTGATAATTGCTTTAGACCCAAGACAAGCTGATTTACCGTGTTATTCAATTGGAAATATAAAATATGCTTCTCATACTAAAAAAAAAAAATACTTTGGTTATATTATAGTTATAGTATCAATTGGATAAAAGTTTTATTTGAAACTTCAACAGTCATTGAGCATTTTGGTCAACAAATCACCAACTTTTTTGAGAATGATGCCCACATAGGTCTGAGACCTGTGCGTGGGTTGGATGAAAGTGATTGATAAGTTTATAATTTAATAAAGAAAGCAAATGAATTCTGCAAGAATTATACGAAAAATGTAGCTTGCAATCGCTCTTCATAGCTTTTGAACATAAATTTATGTGAAATTTGCTTTTTCAGGATAAGGAATTCCGATTTGAGAAGCCATTATACAATGTGACAGCCACAACTGAGTCTTTTGGCTTGCTTACCGCTTTCAAGCTGGTCACCTCTCTCATGAATACTGTTCAATTCGGGCTACTTACTGATGATGGTAGGTGTCATACAATTATTACTATTTAAATTTAAAATAAAAACAACAAAACGTTGAGTCTCAGATCTCTTGAGAGTCACGGTCCTTGCACAGTAGAAAGCGAACTCTCTACTAGATAAAAGTCTCTATTATACAACTCTCTAATAGATAATAAATCAACTCAACTAATTGAAATTGTTATTGTAGTAACTATTGAATGAGAGTTGTAATGTTGTATCATTGTATAATATAATATAATATATTAAGTATAATTTAGTTTAATATGTAAATATATATATATATATACATATTATATACTTGTTGATCCGATCTGACTTTACTTATTATCTTATACTCCATAACCGATGTCTCAAGACGTAGTCTTGTAAAAAAAAAAGAGGATTCAGTACTCAGATGGTGATTACTGTATTATATAAAGGTATTCTGTATTCAAGATTTGAAATTTGTTCCTGGATTTCCTGTTCCATAACGATCTGCGTTGTTAATAATAACTTTTTATGGGAAATTTAATGACTTGCTGTCATTTTAATTGAGAATAAATGATATTTCTACTCTCTTCGGACCAAACTTTTTCGAGTCATGGAGTGAGTAAAAATATCCTTTATTCACAATTAAAATTGACTGCAAGTCGTTGAATTTAGCATAATTTTTTTTTATTTTAATTTATCATTTATTTGATTGAAATTGAGATCAGTGTGACTGCCGAAACTGTAGTATAGGTGTATAGAAAGAGTAAATAGATTGGATTCATGTAGGCCGTTGTTCAAGAGACTTGGTCTCTCAACTGTACCCTGCTTATATGTGTATGAAGCTACTTTATATGTAAAAACGAATGATATTAACCAAAATCTTGACGTGCACGATTATAATACAGAGATTATCACTTGGTGAGTCACAATAGTAGCTTATTCAAACAAAAACCTAGTTATATTGGTAGGAAATTCTACAATAAGCTACCGCAGTTTTTAAAGAGTCTTGAAAATATAGAAATATTTAAAAACAATTGAAAAAATATTTAGTTGATAAAGCTTTTTATAGTGTACAAGAGTTCCTTTCACATCAAAATTAAGCCTCACCTCAACTAATTGATATAGTAATTAATTATGGTATCTAGTGTATATGACTAATGTTAATCTGACTTGTCTTATACTCCTTAACTGGAGTCTCCAAGACGTAATCTACAAAAAAAAAATCTTGTTGTTTTATAATGAATTTTGTTGCTACAACATTCATGCCTAATAAGAAGTCTTCTGCTTTTCATGATTGTTATTAAGAAAACAGTGACATTTGTTCAAAATTGTTATTTGCCGTGGAGATTCACTGTTTAGGACTATTAAAAGTAGCCGAAGATGTGTGAGGGTATTCTGGAGACTGGAGCATTCAATACTCGATGATAGTCACCATCACAATCTCAAATGTTTGCTGTGGAATGGGGGTATTCAAGCGGCTTCTATCTATCATGCATTATTCCACAGCATGCGTTTGATTTTTCGATGGTGATTATCATCGAGTATTGGATGCTCCACTGTGCAAGTTATCTATCTATCTATCTATCTTATAATCAAATGTTGTAAATTTACAATCAACCTACAGCAACTCTTGGGTAGACCAGGCTCTAGTCTAGCTAGTTCTACCCGGGGTCCCCTGACCTAGGAAAGTCCTCCGAAGGGCTCAAACTTGCAAAAAATGTTTTCCATTATTTGAAATTATGCTCTGAATTTAATAAGAGACTCAAGTGAATTCACATAGAGACCCACCTATGACTATGCGTTTGAGCAACAGTATGATTAATTTTCTTCTTTTGAATACATTGCATAGCAAATATGGAGTGGGTGAGACCTACTACGGTAGTAAGTTCGTATTATCAAATTTATTTACTTCCTGTAGCCACAAAGCATTTTAAAATGTATGTGCTCTAGGGTATTAGTGTTCTGCGGTTACTGTTAACTGCCTCTAGTGGCGGTCCCAGAGGGAGGGATGGGAGGGATATATCCCCCCCCCCCGAAATATCAAGATGGATCCCTCCTAAAAAATAATTTATTCATAATTATGTATGTATAGTTTTTGCTCGCAAATATATAATTTCATTATACGTTTATTTAACTGAACTTTGTCGTCATGCACATTAGCTCATTAAATAATCACATTGACTTTTAACCAATTTTCTTTGTGTAGTTAAAGGAAATCAAAGGAAAATCACATACTATGGTTGGGTCCTATTTCACCCAGGTACAATAAACTTTAAATGAAAAAGTATTTTATTAGCTAACATAAATACTATTAGCTTGAGCATATTTTAGAGCCCAAATACGTATAAAATACGTACGTTTCTAGGCTTTAAAATCCACATTTTTCCGGGGGGGGGGGGGGGACCCAGAACCCCCCCGGTGGTCATCCCCCCCCCCACCCGAAATGAAATCCTGGGACCGCCACTGACTGCCTCTTCGTTTTTCTGTCTACGAAATGAATTGACCGATTAATTTTTTGTTCCAGCTTATGTGAACCAGGTTTTTCGGATTGGCCCCACCACTGGACTTCTTTACGCTGATACAAAACTGAAGAAAGGTGTCTACAATTTTGAGGTTACGGCTGATATAATCGACTTGCAACTACATGCTACGGCAAATGTGAGCTTGATTCTCATTTTAGAAAAAATAATAATAGGTCTTCTTGATCCTATTTCAGAGCAAAATGGAATGTACAATTACAAATGTGTATTTAAAAACAGTAAAAAATATTACAGTAGAATCTCGATTATCCGAGGTAATTGGGACCAAGACCACCTCGGATATAAAATAACTCGGATAATACGGAGGTTAAGTGCTACTACCAGGAAAAGTAAAAAAACGTGACAAAACTTATTTATAACAAGGTTAAAACGTAATAGTAAAACCTGTCTAAGATGGACCCCTTGTAAGACGGAAACCTGCTGAAACGGAATGTTTCATCCGGTCCCAAGGAATTTTGTACAGTATGATCACCCTGTCTAACGCGGAAACCTGCCAAAACGGAAATTTTTTTCAGTCCGGTGGAGTTCCGCCTTACACAGGTTTTACTGTATAAACTATTTACATACCTTATTTTAACTGAGACCATGACAGTACATCATAAAAAGTATGGAACGCATCTTCCCACCGTATTATTCTTAAAATAAAAAGAACTTTATTTTTATTTTTTTAACTCATCACTATCTCGGATAACCCGGAGGCTCGGTCAACCGAGACTAGGATAATCGAGATTCTACTGTAGACTTCAAAAATTAAGCCTTCTTAAAGCTAGAGGTGAATTAATCGCAGATACAGAAAAAAGGCTTCAACTATTGCAATCTGATATCAAAACTGACAGTGTATTTCTATTTAAATTCGGATTTGGTTTTGGATTTTAAATATTAAAATACCGTTTTAGTTTTTATATTAGATTGTTCATCAGGCATTTCGTCATGGAAAACGTCACAGATTGTGTGCTTTCCAACGTCTCTATCAAATGATGGATGGCTTGACACAGGAAGTAGCTCAAAGGTGTGCTAGATAGTATACACACTCACTTGTGCATCCAGACTCTGTGTAGTGGTGGGAGTAGACTGTCAAGCATAGAGCTTCAGAATTTGTTTCGGTGAGCTTAGCTGAGATAGAACTCTGTTAGCTCAGTGAGAAAAGCAATCACAAACTACCTCACTCCTCAATTGTGTTGTACGCTCTTTTGGATAGAACATAACGTTGAGGTCTAAAGAATTACCTTTAGTTAAAATCATCCACGGTACTCTAAACATACAAGAAAATTTATTTGCAACAGCGAATGTGAACTTGAATCTCATTTTTGATAAATTATTAATCTATAATATTAAAACTGACACTGTATTTCACTTTTTTATGTTTTACTCATTTATATTGGAGATGCTTGAGGGATGCATTTCACTCGTATGTGGATTTCACTCGGCTGACGAAGCTTCTTTTCAGAAGTGAAATGCATCCTTCAAGCATCTCCAATATAAGTGAGTAAAACAATATGAAGAAGTGAAATACAGTGTCAGTTTTAATAATTATTAGATTGTTCATTAAGTATTTCACCATGGAAAACATCACAGATAAATTATTAGCCTAATTTGTTCTTTATTTTGTGAAAAACTGCAATGTAGGCTACAAGGGAAAATCTGCAGTTACGGTATGAGCTTAATTCCTATTTTAGAAAAGTTAGCATTATTCTCCTAGACCTAATTTTATAACAAACTACAATGTATAATATTTAATCTATTTCCTTCAATAATGTACATAATTATTGTGCAAATTATAAAATCAGCTCGACATTTCCTATCAGAAATTGCTACTTAGCCTACTCTGTTAATTATCAACGAAAACGAACCTTGAAGTTCAAGGTTCAGATAAATCGTAGAACCAAACTAAATACTATAATTTAAAATATTCCTTGTCATATTGTGAAGCCGAAATAATGATAATCATTTCCAATACTGTCTTGAACGTTTAAGCAATCCCAGAAAGCTAAAAAGACCACCCACCTCCACAAAACAGGTACTTATGATAAGAGTTTCCAACCAATAATTCTAGTACGAGAATAAGTTAATGAGACTTTGTGCTACTCTCAACTTGAAGTGCTCAGATTAGATAAAAAATTTCTAAAAATTGTTCCAAGTTTTCATGGCATGTGTGTGTTTTCTTGGATGTGGTTTTGTGAGTTTTGGATTTGTTTGATGGTAAAAATCCCTTCAATAAGCTTAATCAAACACAGATCAATGATAACCAGTGATAGTGAGTGAGATTCTTGTGAAACTTGTTGACATATTGGGGTATTTTTTAGGATATGATATAAGTTTTCAGTGGGTTTTTTAAGAATATGATACAAGTTTTTAGTGTATTTTCATAAGGAAATGGCGATTATATCAGAGCCTACATTTGAAATCTACATTATTTGATAGCACCCTCAAACAATCCAGGTATGATGTATTATTGGTATTACAACTCATCAATTTTGAATGTAATTTTTATATTATTATTATTAATATAAACTTAAAAAAAAACACTTTTAAATGGAAATTAACTCACGTTATGGCGTGACGGCCGTTTCGCTCTGCTGTCTAGAGCATCGTCAGACGACCCACAGTACACTGACTTAAGGTATGAGTTTGAGGGTTATGTATGTTGGAATGGTGATGGGGTGGGGGGATGAGTAGGCGGGAGGTGTGAAATTGGGATTATTTTGTCAAATAGAGTATGTGAGAAGAAGTTAAATGATCAACTTAACTTCTTCTCACATACTCTATTTGACAAAATAATCCCAATTTCAAACCTCCCGCCTACTCATCCCCCCACCCCATCACCATTCCAACATACATAACCCTCAAACTCATACCTTAAGTCAGTGTACTGTGGGTCGTCTGACGATGCTCTAGACAACAGAGCGAAACAGCCGTCACGCCATAACGTGAGTTAATTTCCATTTAAAATTGTTTTTTTTTAAGTTTATATTACATATTAGTGGAAACAAGATGGATCTTCAACATCATTATTATTATTATTTGCGTCTAGCTCCCAGAGTGGAAGTCGCTAAGTATTTATTTATGAATCACTTTACTGGTACTTTCCGTTTTTTCTCTTCCCAGTATGCCTTCATTCTCTCTGAGAATGCCTTTTTTCTATCTTCAGTCCATCTAGTTCCGATCCTCCTGCAACCCTCCACTGGCCTGGCCTCCCAGTCTTCAACCCATTTGCGGTATTTCTTTCCGTCAATAATTATTTCCTCAGGAATTATTCTCGCGAGGTTAAGATCCTTTTTAAGCTTTTTTGTCCTTTTTCCTCCATTTTTGAGGGAACAGACATATTCCACTATTTTTCTTGTCATTCTGTTCTCGGGGAGTCTTTTAATATGTCCGAAAAACTTTAGTCCCTCATGTCAGAGACTATATTGGAGTGCTTTTCGACTTCATAATTTTTATTATTATTATTATAATTATTAGTAGTAGTAGTAGTAGTAGTTGTAGTAGTAGCAGTAGTTTGAATATCTAGTTGATAGCATTATTGATAATAACCAATTTTTTTATGTAGTTCAATATAGGAGGTCATGTGAAAATTTAAACCAATTATTTACTCATTTCCTTTTGACTATGTCTATTTATACGATATTTTTTGTTCCTGTTTATTATTATTTATTGATATTAATCCATTATAAACTGTCTATTCAACTTTTTCTAGTAGGTTGATTAAAGATAAAATAAAACAGACAATAAAATAAACGTTAAACAATGCAAATTAAATACAAAAATTTTGAAAGATATACAGAGTGTTTCAGGAGGAAAGGTTCAAACTTCGGCAACTGATTCTAGATCTAAAAATAAGAAAAAAATTCATAATAAACATATGTCCGGAAACGCTTTGTTAGCGAGTTATACAGAGTGAAAGATTTCGCCCAGAACTCAGTACCCTCGGGAAAAGAGAGTCATACTGAAATTCTGGGAAAGTAAATTAAGGACCAAATACAGTTATTTCTTATGGTTTTTGATCTGGAAAAACGACTAAAATAGGTCCCAGAACTCTATCTTCAGTAGTTTTTGTGATAATATGATGTAAAACAGAAAAATCTGTGCCCCAAAACACGTTTTCAGCTTTGAAGTGTAATAACTTTGTTAAATGACTAATAAATGCATGAAATTTAAATAAGAAACTTGTAGAGAATTTAATTCTGGAAAATCTGATGTAAATAAACACAAAAAATGTATGTTTCAAATGTTTGTCTCTAATGAAATCTAAACAAAGGTTAATTGAACTAAAACTTCTGTTGGTCAAAGAATAATAATAAAAAAATATAGCAACTTTTACTTATATTCAATTCAGAATGCACTTGAGTGGTTTGAAGCACATTAATAAATGTTAATTTATTTTTAAAGCAGGTATTCAAAAATTCCTTCCATGCACTGTAAAACTCTGAATGTAGTTGCCCGACGAACAGAATCTTTCCATTATTTTATTACGGCAGCAGCAATGAAAATACGATCTATCAATTCATCTATTGAATTTCCTTTTTCCTTGTATACTTCATTTTTCTTTCACACCATTCACATGCTAAAAGAACATTGCGTTTTGAAAGTGGGACATCTTCTAAAAATTGAACTAACAAATTGTTTTGTAAAAAGTCTAAATAGCTTTTTGTATTAACACGATTTTCTATAATAAATGGACCAATTAAAATATCATCGATGAGGCCACACCAAACATTTACCGAAAAGCGATCCTGAAATAAATTTTGCACAAAACAAAAATGGATTCTCTTCTGACCATTTATGAAAGTTACGGGAGTTGGTAATTCCATCTCTGTTGAACAGTAAATAATATGGATGAAATGAAATTCACATTAGCATTTACCCAATGAAAAAACTGCAATCGTGTACCAGCACCATAGTCTTCAGGCTTCAGGTGTTGAACTTTTGTGTACGAAAAGGATGCATTCCATGTTTACGTAAAGCTTTCCACCCTCTTATAGGTGGAACATTCTGCTGTACGGAAATTCTTCTGCAGCTTGTTGACAGACTATGTTCTACAGCTTGGATTAATGCCTTCCACTTCATTTAAATCACTTCATTGTAAAAAATAATAATAATATCGTGTGACCTGGCTGGCTCAGGTCTGGTGTCAGAGTTATCAGGTCGCACCTGAATAAGTTCAGGGCCTCTGACGTGACTTAACGACTTCATTGTAAATATCGGTGTTCTAAAGAAATATGTGCACTTGGAAACGTGCCACTGTCTCTTAAATTATTAGCAATTCTAATGAATACCTTATAATACCTTTTAAGGGAAGTGATAGCCGCGAGCCGTAGCAGGTATCTGTTCAATCAGAGAGATAATCAGCGTTCTCGTAGGTCCTGTTTGTAACGGTGACCGATTAGATTGGCCAGCAAAAAAGACACTGTTCTCTGCTGTAAAACCACTTCCCGGTGGTTCGGAACCCACCTAAAACTGTAGGTCCGTCTCATCAATCACCAACTTCTAATTCATTACCCACGCACAGGTCTCAGACCTATGTGGGCTTCATCCTCAAAAAAAAAAAAATCATGAACAGCAGTTCCTTGTGGAAACGGTCGACGGTATTCGTTTACTGCAGCTCTTGCACTTTTATAACAAAATCTTCATTAGAGACAAATATTTGAAACATGTATTTTATTTGTTGGGTTTATTCACATCAGATTTTTCAGAATTTAATTCTCTACAAGTTTTATATTCAAATTTCATGCACTTATAAGTCATTTAACAAAGTTATTGCACTTTAAAGCTGAAAAACGTGTTTTTAGGCACAGATTTTTCTGTTTTACATCATAATATAATAAAAACTACTGAAGATAGAGTTCTGGGACCTATTTTATTCGTTTTCCAGATCAAAAACCATAAGAAATAAATGTATTTGGTCCTTAAATTACCTTTCCAAAATTTCAGTATGACTTTCTTTTCCCGTGGGTAGCCTAATGATTTCTGGGCGAAATCTTTCACTCTTTATAACTCGCTAACAAAGCGTTTCCGGACATATGTTTATTATGAATTTTTTTCTTATTTTTAGATCTAGAATCAGTTGCCGAAGTTTGAACCTTTCTTCCTGAAACACTCTGTATAGACATAGTTGGGGAGGTTCTTGTAACAACACACCCTAGCTTCGCCTTTTCTTCAATATGTTGTGTATTTTTATAATTTATTGTCAGCTTTTCATTTTTATTATCTACCTGTTTATTTATTAATTTCGAATTCCTGAAAGTGCTATTGATTTTTTGAGAAATTCGAAATTAATAAATTCTGTTTCTATACATTTGTCAGTTGTTAAATTGTCAGTTAGCCTACTTCAAAACTAACTTACCTATTTATGCTTGTAGAATGTCTCTGTTATTGTTCAAGCATCAATATGTCAATAATCATCAGGGTTTTGACACAAACATATTCAATAATATTGTTACTACAATTTTTATTATTTTCTGTTCAATTTTTGATTGATATTTCTATTTGATTTAGGTGACTGTAAATGTGACGCTCCCACCTCCTAAAAAAGAATTGAAAATTGAAGCCTATTCAATATTGTTACCCGACAAAAAACATCATTTTTCATATTTGAATAAACCTGCAAAAGGAGGTAAGTTCCCTAGTATATATAACATAAATATATGGCTGCAGTTCCTCCCCACGAAACTATCGAATGATTATTTCGATAATCGATAACTGTACCAAACGCAAAGCTTAACCTGAATATTATTATAACTTCTTTGCGCTAAACCTAGCGGTCCTTTCATATCGACTATCGATTCTCTTAGTCGATTGTTTCGTGGTGAAGATATGGAACTGCATAAAACATGTACCACATAAACATATGATAAAAAGACCATCTCCTCAAGGCTTTTCCTAATTTCACTCTTCAATATAAAATAGAATAGTAACTGGCCCTTTGAATGTATTTTAATAACGATAGAATCATTTTATCATCTCTAAATTCTGTGATGTTTTCCATGACGAAATGATGAACAATATGATATCAAAACTGACACTGTATTTCTATTTAATATATGATTTTCACTCACTTAAACTAGAGATACTAAAAGGGATGCATTCCACTTATAAAGATAAGTTTCATCCCTCCAGTATCTCCAGTATAAGTGAGTGGAAATCATATATTAAATAAAAATACACTGTCAGTTTTAATATTAGATTGTTCTAAATACTGTATAATTATTAGAAATTTATTTTATTTTTCTCATTCAAAATATGCAAGCAAGATTCAATTCAATTTTCTATTGCCACAACTTTACAACAAAATAATTTAATGGTTACAAATTAACATATTAACATAAAGGAAATAAAATAAACCTAACCAACCAGAAAAAAACTAAAATTTATGTTCAGGCACCACCAGCAAAAGAAAAGACTTTGACCGCTGGTGGGAGTCGCAAAAAGTCCGATTCAAATGACATTCAAGATAACAATTTCAACTTACAGAATTAAATAACAAATTTGAACCAATCCCATTCTATTACACTGTACAGAATAGTACAAATAACAAAAGAGAAAGAAATATTTTGAGAGAAAAAGATGAAGCAACAGTTACATATTCATTCTGTTTCCAAAAGACAGACTAAATCAATGTAAAAATTTGATGGAGAATGAAAGAAAAACGTGGACAATATAATAATAATAATATCGTGTGACCTGGCTGGCTCAGGTCTGGTGTCAGAGTTATCAGGTCGCACCTGAATAAGTTCAGGGCCTCTGACGTGACTTAACTACTGTTTTTTAGGCAGCCGGGACCGACATCTTAACGTGTCCTCCGAAACACGGACAATAATAATAGAATATTCGCGTTCACTAAACATAGAAAATTATAATAGTATAATATTCACTATTAAACTAATATATTCAAACAAATTATAAGTACAAAATTTATAGAAAAGTGTGGAAAAACGTAGGCAATAATATTCAGCTAGAAAAAATAATTCATCACAAATACAGTATGTCTACTATATCAATATCATATTAAGTCTAAAAACAATTTACTTATGTAATTATTATGCTCTTTTGTTTTTGAGGATGAAGACCACATTGGTCTGAGACCTGTGCACGGCTAATGAGTTGGATGATGGTGGTTTATGGTGAATTGAAACCACAGTTGGGAGGTGGGTTCCGAACCTCCGGGAAGTGATTTAACAGCAGGAAACAAAATCTTTTTTGCTGGCTGATCCCATCGGTCACCCTTACAAAGAGGCCCCAGGAGTTCATAGCTTGACTTTATCTGACTGAAAAGATACTAGCTACAGCTCACGGATATCACTTTCCTTTTCAATAACCAATTTTTCTGCTTTGTATTTCATATTCTATACTTATTTTTTACTTCTGTAGCTATAACATTTTTATTTATTTCACTGTACTGTATTTTTTATATTCTTTGCAGTGACACCAGTTTCATTACCTGCAATATTTCTATCTATTCTACAGCCTCACAAAATCAAGGAAGGCACAAAGGTTGACGATTTTCTCGATAATCCACCGGAAATTTTGAAAAATGTTTATGAGGAGGGTCTACAAGGGCCTTACAGTAATTTGCGACGAAAACTAACTCGTCAAAAGCTACCGACTTCTCGGGAAATCAATGATAATGCGTTGAATTCGAAGCGGTTGGTTAGTAAAGTAATACTGTAATTTGTTATAAAGTAGAATTGCTATATAAGTTATTTAAATAAGTAATATTCATATTCAATATATTGAACTAATATGAAGTAATATTAATAAAGCTGATGGAGTGGAAAGTTGTTGAGTAGAGTAGTATATTGTTGTATGAAATATTTTAAATAAATTTAAAAAAAAAGATAATATTCATAAGCCAAATATAACGCTTTGAATAATAAAAATTGTTGGAGTGGCCGTAGCCGAGTGGGTTAAGTGCTGGTTTGCTAGCCCAAAGGTCCCGGTTCGATCCCAGTTCTGACCGAAAGATTTTACCTCGGGCCACTCCCGTGTTTCGGAGGACTCGTTAAGCCGTCGGTCCCGGCCAACGAACCCATAAGACCAATAGAAGGGGCGTATGCACTAGCGTAGCATACAGGAGGTGAAGCCGTCTGCCATCCATGTAGTGGATAGAAAGACGAAATCGTGTTTTCAAGAGCAGAAAATTTCAATGCGCGCTCTCCAAATAAACTGCAGTTTAACACACTTAGGATTAAGATATAAGTTTCAAACTTGGCATGAGTATAGACAATTAGTTTCTGAAGATAACAGTGGCATTATAAGAGTTAATAGTTACCTCTATAAATTTTAATTAGTTGTTTAAAGTTATAATTTTTGTCCGAGTTTCAAACATGACATAAAAAAGTGAGTCGGCTACCAAAATTTTCATCTTTTGGGTAGAGATGTGATCAAAGCGAGAAAGTTGTACAGAAATAACTGAATTTTTTTTTCATGATTTTTATTTTAAAATACGACCTATACTTTGGATACAATGTTAGGTTGAAGTGCGATCGGGATGGCGCGCTGTCGTCAGCCGGCTTGTGCATCCAGAACCACAAAGCCAATTCAACACTTATTTCTTGTGTTTGATCCAATACTTCCTTGAAGGTTTATTATTGTAATGTAATAATATTATAGTTAGATTGTTTTTAGGAAATTATTGATTAAATTAGTCTAACCTTCAATTCTTTCCATTATAAACGCAAATGAACAAGATCCAAATAGGAAAATGTTTATTGGAACAATTTTTTATTTCATTTTATTAATCATATGTTGAGCATTATATCCTGTACAATATAAACATGAGCCAATATTCTTAAAATATAAAGTCATCTCCATTAAAATACATAATACATACAATATAACTCAGTTTTAATATGAGTTATTATAGAAATAAATGTCACAACTTTTTTAATTTCTCTACTATGCTGTTACACAATGAAATTATAAAATGAAAATTCATCTTTAAAGTCATGTAACTAAATTGAATCGTATAAATCAATGACTACAAAACGTTGAACGTTTACTTACTTTGTCTAATGGGGAAATAGCCTATTGTGAAGACCCTACTTTTGCTATCCAGAATGATATAACTTCTATATGGGCGCCAACCAGATCAACTTTGGGTTGATGAAAAAAAGTATTCTTCAAGCACTCGTGAAGACACTAAGTATTGTGCTATGTGTTAGAGAAAGAGACTATTCTATTTATAGAAATTATGAGCGAGAATGTCAAACAACATTAAGATTATTAATCATTATTGTTGTGACTAGACAGGGATAACAAAAGACAATAATTGTGATAGTGTTTTTGTGATGTCTTTTATGATCACTGTGACTAGATTTGCAAAGTAAATACATTATCCAGTTCAATTCAGCTTTTTGTTTTCTCTTTCTCCTACTGTTCTATTTCATGTTAAGTAAAAGGATGTGGCAGTCAAATGACAGATATTAATTATATAATGACAGTTATAATATAGGAAGGTATGTGAAAAAATGTCACTCCATTAGAAAATTAACTATTTTTCGAGTAAAGTTTGAGTAATCCTTGTTAACAAAATTCATCACAGAATGCCTCTACTCACAATTAAAATTTCAGAATTAGATCAACTGAGAAATGACATTTCTATAATTTATCCGTCTCAAGAATGAGCAATTCATATTATGAAGAAACAGGCTGGCGATGTAATGCGTGCCGTACTGGTAATAGCAAAAACCGGCTTATCAAGCGCTCGCCACTTGGGGAGTCATCCCTGCGCCGCCATATTTGTAGTGGACGAGCGCCTAACAAGTGGCTTCACCTCGGCGACAAGAAGCCCCTTCTATTGGTCTTATGTGTTCGCTGGTCCCGGCTGCCTGAAAACAGTCGTTAAGTCACGTCAGAGGCCCTGAACTTATTCAGGTGCGACCTGATAACTCTGTCACCAGACTTGAGCCAGCCAGGTCACACGATATTATTATTATAAAAATTGTTTGTTACTTCCACTATAATAGTCTCAAAGATCAAAACAAAATCTTAGAAGATTCTTAAACTATCTTCCCAATAATTAATTGGTGGTTAGGAACCCACCTAAAACTGTAGGTCCAACTCATCAATCACCATCATCCAATTCATTACCCATGCACAGGTCTCAGACCTATGTGGGCTTCACCCTCCGAAATAAAAAATTATTCTGTGATGTTTTCCATGACGAAATACTTAATGAACAATCTAATATTAAAACTGACACTGTATTTCACTTTTAAATAATGTTTTACTCACATATATTGGAGATGCTTGAGGAATGCATTTCACTTCTGAAAAGAAGCTTCGTCAGCCTGCCGCCAGGGGTCATGCTCTGTTTGGGTTAGGATGAGCGGCCATTATGTATTTGAAAATTGCGTTTGATTTGAATTGTGTTTGGTCGTTGAGTAAGTTTGTTCTATCTTGTTTTTGGTGTTTGAATATTTCATATTGTTCCAGTGTATTTAGTTTGTGGCTTTTTTGGAATGTTTGTAGAATTTCCAAGTCAGTTTGGATGTTATTGTGTGAGTGCCCAGTGTTGATTAAGTGATCTGCAAATGTTGAGTCAGAGTTGGAATGTAGTGCTTTGATGTGCTCTTTATATCTTATGTTGAATGATCTGCCTGTTTGTCCTATGTAGTACTTGGGGCATGTGTTGCATTTAAGCTTATATATGCCTGGTTTGTTGAATTTGTGAATTGTGCTGTTTGTTAGGTGAGCTGGTTTTTGTTGGATCTGGTGTTTCAGGTTGTTTGTTGTTCTGAATGCTGTGTTAAATCCGGATTTTTGGAAGATGTAAGCTATTTTGTGTGATTTTTTGTTGAGATATGTGAGTGTGACAAATCTGTTTTGGTTTGCAGGTTTTGGATTTTTATTTTTCATTTTATTCATGATTTTTTCTACTAGATTGGTGTTGTATCCGTTTTGTTGTGCTAAATATTTGATTGCATTGATTTCTTCTTTGTGGTCAGCTTGTGATAGTGGAACATTAAGGAGTCTATGGATCATGGAGTTGAAAGCAGCAAGTTTGTGTTGATTTGGGTGGTTGGATGAGTTGTGAATAAGTGTGTCTGTGAGAGTTGGTTTTCTGTAGATTTTGAATTTGTGCATGTTATTTAGTTTTTTGATAGTGAGATCTAAGAAGTTCAAGGTGTAGTCTGTTTCATATTCTGCTGTGAATTGTAAGTTTTTATGGGTTTTGTTCAATTGTGTTAGGAGTTGTTCACACTGTCTTTGGTTTCCATTGTAAAGTACAATAATGTCATCAACGTAGCGGTGCCAGTAAATAATTTTGTTTGAGTGTTTGGTGTCTTTTAGTATTTTAGTATTCTCTATGTGCTGTAAAAATATTTCTGCTAGGATGCTGGAGATTGGGGATCCCATTGGTAGTCCTTCTGGTTGGGTGTAATACTTGTTATTGTGGGTGAAGTAGTTTTGTGATGTGATGATTTTTAATGTCTCAATTAGTTCTTTTGTGTGTTCAGGTGGGTTGTTTTGTGCTTTGAGTATGTTCTCTATTATGGAAATGGTTTCAGTTACAGGAATGTTTGTATACAGGTTTTTTATGTCAAATGATGCTAGTGTGGAATTATGTGGGATGTGTGTATTTTTTATTTTGTTCATGAGGTCTGTGCTGTTCTTTATATGAGATGGATGATTGATATTGATGAGTCTGCGTAGTTGAGTATCTATCTGTTTGGCTAATTTGTATCCTGGTGCTTTTCTGTAATTTATGATGGGTCTGATTGGTGTGCTTACTTTGTGTATTTTAGGTAGGGCTTGAAGAGTTGGTGCAGAAGGGTGAATTTGCTTCATATATCGTTAAATATAAAAATTATTTATTTTCAATACAATAATAATTTTCTCAACATAAATCTTCTATACTAAGCCTAATTTAGCAACATTCTCATGATTCAATATTCTATTATTGTAGTATTTAATGCTCTTCAGCATAAGTTTTTCTTTCATTTTCCTGTAAAAATCGTTGTATTTTCATCTCAATAAAAAGTTGAAAAATTTCCCTTCTATCTGTATTTATCACTTTCACATCATATTATCTGACAACTCCAGTTATTTTAATGAACTTCATTCATTTTTAATTTGAGTTTATTCACAGGAGAACATATTGAGTCCTCAATCACTGGTCAAATTCATTGTTCCTCATGAGCAGTTTCGTTACCAAAGAGCTATTCCACCAAGAATCAATGCAGCCTCAGCTGAGTAAGTTTCTACCAATTTTATATACAATTAATTGAAACTAGTACAAGTAATTACAAGTACAAGTATAAAAAATGAACAACAAGTTAGTCCTAAATACAAGTGCTTGAAATAATGCACTAAGTGATCTACCTATGCCCTACTGGAACTTAGAACTTTGCTACAGTAATGGGTAGAGTATTCAATATTTAAACGGAGTAATAACAACGCCCTCTAGATATTGTATTGGGGAATGAGATTTATTGCTTGTTATGAAGTTTTTGAGGTACAAATATTTTTTGCAATCATTAACACTGCTATATCTGAAGTCGAAGTGAATATATTGTATTTTGTTTTTTGTGCCCGCCAAACGCATGTTTTTTTCTTCCATATAAATTTAATTAAAATGGATTGGCTGCTTCGATTCAGATTTGTAAAAATCTCAGAACCATCCTATTCCACGTAAGCTTTTGTTTTCCTTTGAATTTGTCGTTTGTAATCTTATTATTTTTCTGTATTATGGAATTGTGTAATTGATATAATTATGTTATTACTTGAGGATAATTTTATGTATTTAATGCATTGAGTGGAAATAAACTGATTTGATTTGATTTGATATACATATCTGTATCTCTAGAAGGCGTTGGCATTATATCTATGTCAATATAACTCTTTTGACAAGAGGAAACAGAAAAGAATCTTTTTTCTCTGTTCATAATTCAATTAATTCCCCTCTGATTGCTATCACAGCAAGTCAAATATCTGAAAGGAAATCAAATATCATTTACTTTTGGCTTAGAAACAATGTTCAAATGATGAAGCCTTTCCATGATTGAAAATTGCCATGAAATTATCGAATCCCACACCAATTTATTGGCGAGTGGGATTTGATAAAAATTTGAGAACAATTTCCAATTAAGTAATATCTGGAATTTTCGTATTCGATTTCAATTTTCTGAAAGAATTTTCCTGCAGATTAATCTCTTTTTTCTCATCAATTCAATCTCTAAAAAAGTTCAATTCTCTTTATTGCCCTTTTTTGTTTAGGGTTTCACTGTTGAACCCCTTTTACAGTCTATAATAATTAATATTTTCAAATCTTATCAGATTTTTTCCTGACAAATTCGTATTGAGGAGGAGAAGGAGAAGGAGGAGGAGGAGGAGGAGGAGGAGGAGGAGGAGGAGGTGGTGGAGGAGGAAGAGGAGGAGGAGGAGGAGAAGGAGGAGGAGGAGGAGGGAGAGGAGGAGAAGGAGGAGGAGGAGAAGGAGGAGGAGGAGGAGAAAGAGGAGAAAGAGGAGAAGGAGGAGAGGAGGAGAATGAGGAGAAGGAAGAGGAGGAGGAGAAGGAGGAGGAGAAGGAGGAGTAGGAGTAGAAGAAGAAAAAGTTGAAGGAGAATGGGGAGAAGGAGGAGTTTCGAGGAGGGGAGGAGGAGGAGGAAATGGTGAAGAAGCATGAGGTGGAGAAAGAAGAGAAGATGGAGGAATATAAGAAAAAGTTACTTTTAAATTTGTAGATAGGTTAGTACCCGTTCTATAAATCCAGCTTCAATTGAATCAGGCTAGTGCTTTTATTGTGAATTAATGTGTTTGTGACAAAATCAAGTCTTATTCCTTCTCAATTATTTCTTTCAAATGCATAAAAAATATTTGTCATTGATTCTTTCATATAAATTTCCTTCAAGAAATTTCATTAGTGTATAGTATCAAATATAAAATCTAATACAATCTATTTAAATCAATAATTTTTGTGATGTTGAAGATCCATCTTGTTTCCACTATTATGTCATATAAACTTAATAAAACAACTTTTGAATGGAAATTAACTCTATTCCTAACTCCATTAACTCCACAGTAAGAGTGTACTGTGGGTCGTCTGACGATGCTCTAGACAACAGAGCGAAACGGCCGTCACGCCATAACGTGAGTTAATTTCCATTCAAAAGTTGTTTTATTAAGTTTATATTACATTAATTTTCACTCACTTATACTAAAGGGATGCATGGCGCTTCAAAGGGGAAGCTTCATCTGTTGTTTATAGACTTGTTTACATGTTGAAAAATATTTTTTTAATAATTTTATATTTTATTTAAGTGAAACGACTTCGGCTACACACATAGATAATGCTACGGTAACATCGATTAAGATCCATGAGGAGAGTTATCTGGTTGAATGCGTCATGTCATCAATCATTTTGTTTTTGATCACCTTTGCCTCAGTTATACTATTCGGCAGTCTGGCATACTTCGTCTACAAGAGGTGAGAAAAATCGTTTTTATGATTCTGGATCCCAACATTTATGACTTTACATCATCACAAAGTTTTGCCATAAAATACAGGAACGCATTCTTATCATATACCCTTTTTAAGTGGCTACAGCTGATCCTGGAATTTATTTTGAATTTTTTATGGGGTCAAACTGGTAATAACTTGTAGCCAATATAAATAAATCAATAGAAAGATTTGTTGAAATTTGGTATTAGAAGCAGGGTATTGTCTAGTAGAGCTTGCTGTATAAGATAGGCTAAACATTATGAGTGGAACTGTTCATAAAAATATTTCTCTTCTTACAACATAAAGTATATTTTAAAGTTTATTTATCAATTTTCTTTCTTATTCTTATTACAATTTTTCAATTTTCACAGTGTGATAAGACCATAGATTGGCAAAGAACGGTTTTGAGATACCGATTTCAAGAAAGCCTTGACTTTTAAGTCAAGTAGATGATCTACTAAAATTCATGTTTAAATTCAGTTGAAGCTGTACTAGTTTACTAGCTGACAAGCTAGAAAGAAGCCACAGTTTTACAATATTTACAAAATATTTAGCTTCGAAAGTACTCGGCCAGTTTAAGTGAGTTATTATACTTATTCTTAACAAATATTTGACTGCATGTCGTTAAATTTCACATGAAAAGTTAAATATTTAGCGTTTCTTCAATGAAGTTCACGTTTAAACTATCAACAAATCAATACAACTCAATATTGACAATAATGATTTATAAAATTAAATTTTCAAGTGAAACGACTTACAGTCAAATTTTTATTAAAATAAGTAGTATTTCACTTACTTCTGTAGGCTGAACGTTTTCGAGTTATTAAAACCCATCTTCAAGAGTTTTAACAACTCGAAAACGTTCGGCCTACAGAAGTAAGTGAAATACTACTTATTTTAATAAAAATTTGACTGCAAGTCGTTGAATTCACTTGAAAAGTTAATATTAACAACGCAGTTCGTCATGGAACAAGAAATTCAGGAATATTGTATTTTCTTTTTAAACTTAGAAAATGAATAAATTGATTCAAAACTATTCAATAGGACTGGCAGTATTGTGTTGATAAGCTTGAAAAATGAAGGAATCGATGCAAAACTTGACTATTTGAGAAAATAGAACAAGAAATGCAGGGATTTATAAATGCCTGATAGCTAGCAACTAAATTCTTTTACAGGTTTTGAACCAGTTTTCAAGAGAGTTATTGTTGAAAAGATACTGTTCAATCATCAAGATTAAATACAGAAATCAAATGCATTTCATGAGAACAAATTCAGAAATTATCTAGCAGAAGTTGAGAGATCTATAATCCACAGATTTTTTATGAATAAGAAACTATAAATCATGTTTAGTTTTTAATGTATATTATAGTTGACAAAATATTTCATTATATGTCACTATAGTAATGTAGTACCTAATTGAGTGATCAAGTTCAGATTTTTCAAGTCACATTAAGTTGACAAATTATGTACCTACTTCAGATAAGCAGGCTGTTCTTAAGCGTGAATGGATCGTTGGTAGGAATACAGATTTTGCTAACGCAGCTCTTTTCTTGCCAAAATCTTCTCATATTCTGCTGGTATAGTTCACAGTAATAGGTTATATATTGATTTTTAAACGTCTTAAACCAGTAGAGGAGTTTTTCAAGAGAGGGTAGACCTTGCAGATATTTGTTATTCTATCCACTATTTTGTAGTAGAAATAAAATAGAAATTCTCTCATTAACTTATGAATTTCAATTATAAATTCAACTTTCTTAGGAACTTTTCAAGGACACTACATTTTGCAGATTTTTTTCTCTTCCTATCCACCACCTTGTGGTAGAAATTACAAAGAAAATCTCTTACAAATTTACAATTTATTAAGTCCAATTATTTTTGTGGGTGCCCTAAAATTCTAGTTACGATGTTGTACTGTAGTATTCATATAACGTGGCAGCATGTAGCAGATGGGACATGCTACATCTGAACCCAGCATACTGCTGCCAAGTTATATGAAAACTACAGTACATTCTATGACTAACAAAATGGCGATCCTACATTGTTTTGTATCAGAATCCGTAGCTTTTTAATATTTTATTTTTGTAGGAACGGACAATTTATCAAACTGCCAAATATTTAGAGCATAATTTCTTGATTATTGATGAATATTAATAGCCTAATTATTAATTTCGAATTCCTCTGAGTGCTATCACTATATTTTTTTTTTTTTTGTTTTTTTTTGTTTTTGTAGATTACGTCTTGGAGACTCCAGTTAAGGAGTATAAGACAAGTCAGATCAACAATATTATACACTAGATACCATAATTACTTCAATTAGTTGAAGTGAGGCTTAATTTTGATGTGAAAGGAACTCTTGAACACTATAAAAAGCTTTATCAACTAAATATTTCTTCAATTGTTTTTTAAATATTTCTATATTTTCAAGACTCTTCAAAAACTGTGGTAGCTTGTTGTAGAATTTCCTACCAATATAACTAGGTTTTTGTTTGAATAAGCTACTATTGTGACTCACCAAGTGATAATCTCCTCGGCTTCTTGTATTATAATCATGTACATCAAGATTTTGGTTAATATCATTCGTTTTTACATATAAAGTAGCTTCATACACATATAAGCAGGGTACAGTTAGGAGACCAAGTCTCTTGAACAACGGCCTACATGAATCTAATCTATTTACTCTTTCTATACACCTAACCGCTTTCTTTTGGATCTTAAACACCCTATCAAGATTTTGTTTTGATGAATTACCCCATACTAAGATAGCATACCTAATATGTGACAGTAAGAGCCCATGGTAAGCTGTAAAAAGTAACTATTTGTCATTCAATCTAGCGAGCTGTCGCAGGACAAATACCCCAGATGAAATTTTACTACATATTTTCTCAATGTATATTGACAATATGTTGACTATATCACTATAAAATGTAATAATATAATATAATGTTTTATTTTCTATCATTCCTTTAGACGTTACACATTTTTTAATAATCTTTGGAATGTTAATGGCCATTTTTACAAGTAATGATAAGTATAATTGATATAAGCATAATATTGTTAACACTTTGAGGAACTCGAAATTAACAAATGATATTATGATATTTTGTTTCTGTATCTGTAGTTCAAATCGTTCTCGTACAGTACTTGTGTACAAGTGATGACGTAGATAGATGTATTACAGTAGGCGTACTTCACAAACAAAATGACGAGCTTTGCAAGCTTATTGTAGTTTTAAATCGTTTTCCTACTTATTTGAAAAAATGAAAGCGAAATTCTAAATAAAATTTTACTTAGGCATACACTTCATGAATACTATTACTGTGAAATTATGATGTTGAAGATCCATCTTGTAGTACTGTGGGTCGTCTGACGATGTTTTCTGACAACAGATTGACGCGGCCGTCACGCCATAACGTCAGTCACAATTTCCACTTGTGCTTTTTAAAGTTTTATTATTATTGAATAAAACTTGCTTTCAAATAATAATGCCTTTCGAACAGGACATAGAAGACTGTACATCTTATCAGTCACGATTTGTAAGTTATTTGAAAATTGAATGAAATTAATAAATATTCTTCTATTTATATTATTTTATCAATTCTATTTTATTTTATAATTAAAAATATTTAAAGACACAGTACTGTAATACTACTTCAAATATTCTAGGATAAAGAAATGTGGAGATTATTCAGTGGATGATGACATTCAATACGTTCAGAAGACTCGTATGGATAGCGATAGTATGTAAGTACCGGTACACCACATATTTATTCAAAATTATTTGAAAACTAATAATAAATCTGTAGAGTATATATGTGATGCTTAGTGAATTATAGCAGAGTAGATTTTCCACACATTCTAATACTATAGGTCTGTCTATATAATATAGAGAAAGTCATTAAATTGAAGTGCTCCTTTAACATGAAGAAAGCAAGCTATGAATCTCCCATGAACTTAAATTTACAATTGGAAAAACTAAATATATTACATTCTTTGTTTAGGTAGCTCTATTTTATTTTGTACAGAAGATTAATTAGCTGTTCACAAGTGTGATTGAACCAGCGAACACATAAGACCGTTGGTCTTATGGGTTCGTTGGATTGAACTAAGTAAAAATATTTAGTTAAAAGTGAATTAGGCTACATAATATAATTTATATTTTGTAATAAAATGAGTATATTAGTCCTAGTGTGTAGACTATAAAGTAAGTGTACCAAACCAAATAGATAGATAGATATATATTTTTTTGCCATCGGACACCTTGGTCATCGGCAACGTCAAAATGGTTATTAAATATTTTTAAAATGTATGAGTAAAAAACTCTCCCAAGGAGTAGAAAGGAATGACACACAAGGTTTCAAGAAGGGACCTCTTAAACAGAGAGGCGGGAAGACTTGTCAGTGATATTGGCAACTTATTATCAATTTTAGTTCCAATAACTTGTAAGGAGTTTTGTATCTTTGTCAACCTTGTGTGCTGAGTATCAAGTTGGTGTCTTTGGCGAGTGTTGTGTTCATGAACCATACCTCTTGTATTCATGTTGGACTTATTCTTATGAATGTGCTGAGCCACAATAAAAATAGATTGGCTGTAAACCGTTAGAATGCCAAGTGAAACAAAAAACGGCTTACAATGTTCCCTGTATGTGGCTCCCATAATAATTCTTACAGCTTTTTTCTGGAGTAGTAGAACATCTGACACATGACTACTTCCACCCCAGTGTAAGATGCCATAAGATAATAGGCTATGAAACAAGCTGAAATAGCTAGGTATCAATTAATTAAGAACTACCATAGTAATATTATAACACTAAATAACTTTTAAAGTGGTATATAAACACCACAGACTACACAAAATTGAGTGACTATCTCATGGTACAGCCATAATAAAAGCTATTTAGCGCCAAACTTAGTTTAAACTTCCAATTTTAAATAAATTTCCCATAAGCAATGACATTTATTAAAAGTGATCAGCAGTTATACATAGCTTAATTACTTTTGTATCAGAAATGCGTGCGTTTTCTTTCCTGACAAGTATTCGTTAGCGACTGAAATTTTATTATTTTTAATTTTAAAAATAAATTGCTTATTTTTTTGTTATTTTTTAATGTGTTTTGTTGGTGTTTCAGAATAAAAACCGATATGAAAAGTCCCAATTTTCTCTGCGTCAGCGAAATTCACCAGAAGAGGGTGACAGACTCTATTGAGATCACAAAAGCAAAACTGTGAGTACTTTTTAATTTTGTTAATTAATTTAATATTACATGCTCTTTATATTACATATAGTTATGATGTTGAAGATCCATCTTGTTTCCACTAATATGTAATATAAACTTAATAAAACAACTTTTGAATGGAAATTAACTCACGTTATGGCGTGACGGGTTGGTAGACCTGCTGTCTACAGTGAAGTGTTGAAAAAAGTTGCTCTCTATTGTGAAGTCTATTTTCATAGGTTTTTGAAGTTTTTCTGTGAGATTTTTTATGGTACAGTGTTTAATCAATCACCTTTAGCTGTGTTATCATATGTAATAGTGTGAGTAAGCAGTAATTACAGTGGTAGGCGACTTTTCATTTTCCAACATTCTGTTTGAGACTGGAATTAGATGCCAAATTGCTCGGCCAACAATACAGATAAGTCAAGTCTGCAACATTCTTTCATTATTAATTAATTTACCTAAATCAGGAAATTTCCCTTTTGTTTACAAGCACGGTGCAGTATTGGGAAAGTGTCTTATCAATAATTCGGGGCGATGAAGTGACCCACTTCTTATCTCATTTTTAGTTTCGGCGCAGTACAAGAGTTATCGGCTTACAGCTGTTAACATTTCTCTATCTAGAAATAACGGATAGTTGTTTTTTCCCCCAAACCGTGCACATAGGACTATTATTCATATGTGAATTATTCGATGCAAGGAAACTAATAAACAAATGTTCATTCCTCTATCCTCTCTGTTCTTCGACCTGTATCCTGACCCGTGTACTCAGGAGCTTCCTCAACTTAACCAAAGCCACGATAGCTCTCTTGGCGCCTCCCATGTTCTTCCTGTGTTTTTCCTTTCCCGATCACTGAACTGATTAAGTCGGTCAATATTAATTACAGTCTATAGTTGCTTATGGGGAAATGAAAGAGAATTCACATTCTGACATTTAGTCCCCAATCTAATCCGCCTTGCGCAATTTATTTCTGGAAGTAGTAATTATACAACTTAGTAACTAAGAAATTGTTGTCAGTAGCTGAAGAACTTGAACCGTATTACAATCAAAACTGTTAGGAATATTGAAAAGAATCCTTATAATGGTAGAAGCAATGAACGTTGACAGTTTGAGGGAAATGTTCAGAACATTTAAGGATGAATTGAAACAGGAGCTGAGAGAAGAAATTAGTGTGAAGCTTGATAATTTTTCAGATAAAATAGTGGAAAGAATGGAAAGTCACTTGACTAGTCTAAATGAAGCAGTGAGAGAGCAGGGAGAAAGAATCTGCCAATTAGAGAAGGAAGTTAGAAGGAAAAATTTGATAATCCACGGAATCGAGGATAGAAAAGATCAAAATATCGAATCTATTGTTTTAGAACTTATAAAAGAGAAACTAAAGATAGATCTAAATGGTTTCGAAATTGATTTTGTTAAGAGAATAGGCGCATATGATGCAAGTAAAAGCAGACCAATACTTCTTGGTCTCACTACATGGAGACGAAAAGCCGAAATTGTTAGGAACAAGAAAATGCTGAAAGGTAGTGAGGTTTTCATATCCGAAGATTTTCCTAAAGCAGTACAGAATATCAGGAGAGATTTGAGGGAGAAGATGATTTCAGCTAGAAAGGATGGGAAATTTGCGATCTTGAAATATGACAAGTTAGTTGTCCTGGACAAAGGAAAAAATCAAAAGAAAAGGGAATTGAGCAGTCCCCCACAAAATGTGGCTCATAACAGTAAAAGGCATCAACAAGACTTCAAGCCTAAAAAGAACATCGATCTGAAAAAGAGTTCATTAGATGACTATTTCAGGGACAGAAGTGGATCTAAAAGCTACGAACATCGCAAAGAGCAAAAGGAATAGGACATTTTGGAAACTAGGCTACCAACCAACAGAGAAAGAAATATAGATGAGAATAAGGAGAAGAACTATGTTATTATCGATTCCCCAGAAAGGTTGGTCACCGAGGGGATAAAGGACCAAAACCCCCCAAGTCTGTTAATAGGATCTTTAAATGTGAGAACTTTGAGAACAGAGGATAGACTTTGTGAGTTAGAAGAGGCCCTTCAGCAAATAAATCTTGACATTCTAGGCTTAGCAGAAATCAGAAGAGATTCTGAAAAAATTATTCATAGGAAGAGTGGATACATATTCTACCATTACGGCGAAACAAAAGGGCAAAGAGGTGTAGGATTTATTGTTAAAAATTGTTTGAAAAATAAAATTATAGAGTTCAAGGGCTTTTCAGAGAGACTTGCTTTGTTGAGACTGAGAGTGAGAGGTGAGCATTTCTTGAATATATTCCAAGTATACTCTCCTACAGCGGAGGCTGAGGAGAACGAACGATCCAGATTCTATGAACTTCTATCCACTACTTTGAAGCAGGAAAAATCAAACTGGAAAAACCAGACAATTATAATTGGAGACTTCAACAGCCAAGTTGGAGTACAAGAAACTGGAGAAACCAACACAGTGGGAATTTATGGTTACGGTAGAAGAAACGAATCTGGGCAAGCTTTAGTAGATTTCTGTTTAGAGCATGGACTGAAAATAGTAAACACATTTTTCAAGAAGCGAGCTGGTAAAAAGTGGACGTGGATTTCACCCAATCATCAAACAAAAACCGAAATTGACTACGTGTTGGCTGCTCAAAGAGGCATTATAAAACGTTTTGATGTGACAGGGAAGATTGCTTTTGCCACAGACCACAGACTTATAAAAATATCATTGTCGGAAGAGTGGACTATGAGGAGACCTAGAAGTGTGTGGAACGAATGTGTTGAAGGCAAGCCAACACTAAATGAAGCTAGTTTCTACAACTTCAGAGCTAATGTATCTGCTATAAATCGTGATTTTATTGACAATGTAGGCTTGCAAGAAAGTTATAACATGTTTGAAAAATATGTGAAAGAAGCATTCAAATTTGCAAGAACAAGAACTCCAAGTAAATTCTCTACAGTTACAAAACAGCTGATTCATCTTAGAGAAAATGTGAAAAAGAAGAGAAACAAAACATCGCTGGATAGAATAGAGTACAGTTTACTTTGTAAAACAGCTAGATTTCATGTTAGGAAGGATTTAACTCAATATGAAGATAATCTAACCGAAGAAGCTTTGGAGACTGACGGGTCAATTAGAAGGCTGAAGAAGAAACTGATGGGAGGTAATCAATGGCAAATTGGTCTGAAGGATAGAAGAGGAAACATTGATAGAAATAGAGATGGAATACTCGGAAAGGCTTCGGAATTCTATGAGGAGTTATATAAGAGTCCAAGAACAATTTCATTGAGCGATGCTATTCCTGTTTTAGAAGAAGTAACTCCTTATTTTCTTGAAAACGAGTTGATAGGAATTATTAAAAAATTGAAGAATAACAAGCTAGCAGGGAGTGATCAAATTTCAAATGACATGATCAAGATGTTAACTCCAGAAATCATAAGTTTCCTTACGACATTATCTAATCGAGTATTAATAGAACAAAGAGTACCGGATCAATGGAAAGTGGCCGACATAATATTGTTACATAAAAAAGGTGACTGCTACGATATAAATAATTACCGCCCCATTTGTATAACTTCGTGTGTTGGGAAATTATTTATGAAAGGAATAGCGAGTCGTATCCAACCACTGCTCATAGATCAGCAACCGATTGAGCAGGCCGGATTCCGTAGAGGGTTCTCAACGCTTGATAATATGCAAGTTGTAAATCAGCTTATTGAAAAGTGCGAGGAGTACCAGATTGGACTCTATCTTGCATTTGTAGACTACCGGAAAGCATTTGACAGTTTAGACCATCATTTTTTGTTTAATGCACTTCAAAAGCAAGGAGTCCCAGAAGTCTATATTAATATAATAAAGTTTTTTTATAAAGATAGCTCTGCCAGAATAAGACTTGAAAAGCCAGGTAAATTTTTCAAACTGGAGAAAGGAGTCAAGCAAGGGGACCCTTTATCACCTGTTTTCTTCAATGCGGCACTGCAAGAAGTCTTCAGGCATCTCAAGTGGAATAAATGTGGAATCTGCATAGGTGGAAAATATTTGAATCACCTTCGTTTTGCGGACGATGTCGTGCTTATTGCCAAATCAAAACAAGAGCTTCAATTTATGCTCAAAAACTTGGAAGAGGAGAGCAGGAAAGCTGGTTTGGAAGTAAACCCTGACAAAACAAACATCATGTCCAATAGAGGAGAAGAATTAGTTGAATTGAATGGATCCGCTGTTAACTGGACACAAGAAGTTATTTACCTAGGACAAATCTTTTCCTTCAGGGATAGAACGGATAAAGAGATTAAAAGGAGGTGTGCCATTGCATGGAGAAAATATTGGTCCTTGAAATTCATATTCAAGAATAAAAATATAAGTATTGGAAAAAAAGCCAAGGTTCTGCAGGCATGTGTATTCCCAACTCTTATATATGGGTCGCAGACTTGGTCGTGCAAAGTACAGGCGCTGAAGAAAATATCCAATACGCAAACTGCGATGGAAAGGAGTATTTTAAACGTAAAGAAGCAGCAAAAAATAAGGAATACTGTTATCAAAGAGAAAATGAAACTGATTAATGTAACAAAGATCATACAGGATTTGAAATGGAATTGGGCAGGACATATAGCTAGATTGACAGATGGAAGGTGGACGAAGACGGTGACTGAGTGGGAACCAGTGTGGAGAAGAAGAAAAGTCGGAAGGCAACGGTTAAGATGGAAGGACGATATTGTCAGAATTACTGGTAATAACTGGATGATTTTAGCAAAGGATCGTGAGAAATGGAAGCGCCTGGGGGAGGCCTATGCTCGGTGACGGGCTTAGTTTCCAATGTAAAAATATTAAAAACTGAAAAAGCTAAAATTAAGTTAGAATAAGAAGAATAGTTGTATATATATTTTTTATTATCTTTTTCATTCAAATAGCACTGTTATGAGAGGAAATAATGTTTTTCATTTTATTTATTTGATTATGTATGAATTGGAAACAAAATAAAGGCTCTTTTTATTTATTTATTTATTATGGCGTGACGGCCGTTTCACTCTGTGGGTCGTCTGACGATGCTCTAGACAACAGAGTGAAACGGCCGTCACGCCATAACGTGAGTTAATTTCCATTCAAAAGTTGTTTTATTAATTTTATATTACATATAGTACTATGTGTACACTTGGAGCACACTTGCTCGACACAAGCTCGACACTTGGAGCATTATATGGATCCTTCTTCCTTCCCGATGCTGTAAATTTATCAGCAGCATTAGAAATCAGATTTCATTGCGGTATTCTGTTTTTGTTTACTGTGAGCCAAAAAGGAACTCTACAGCTTTGGTATTATACAACTACTTGTTTTAAAAACAATATCAAAGTAATACGCATTGCTGTCATATTAGTTTTATCTAGAAATATGGGCTATATGCAGGTTATAAATGATATAATATTCCTTTTTTATTTTTGAATTTCTTGTTACATAACGATCTGCGTTGTTAATATCAACTTTATGTTGTAAATTTAACGTCTTTCAGTCGCATAACGATCGCATAATGATCTGCGTTGTTAATATCAACTTTTTGTTGGAAATTTAACGTCTTTCAGTCGCATAACGATCGCATAATGATCTGCGTTGTTAATATCAACTTTTTGTTGGAAATTTAACGTCTTTCAGTCGCATAACGATCGCATAACGATCTGCGTTGTTAATATCAACTTTTTGTTGTAAATTTAACGTCTTTCAGTCGCATAACGATCGCATAATGATCTGCGTTGTTAATATCAACTTTTTGTTGGAAATTTAACGTCTTTCAGTCGCATAACGATCGCATAACGATCTGCGTTGTTAATATCAACTTTTTGTTGTAAATTTAACGTCTTTCAGTCGCATAACGATCGCATAATGATCTGCGTTGTTAATATCAACTTTTTGTTGTAAATTTAACGTCTTTCAGTCGCATAACAATTGCATAATGATCTGCGTTGTTAATATCAACTTTTTGTTGTAAATTTAACGTCTTTCAGTCCTTTTGTATACTATAACAATACATTAGTGGAGTAGGTTGCCACATCCTATGAAAATAATATTCTATATTTTTCTTAACTTTTCATGTGAAATTTAACGACTTGCAGTCAAATATTTGTTAAGAATAAGTATAACTCACTTAATCTTTGATTATATTAATGAACTTAAGCAACTTAATCACTTTGATTAAGTGAGTTATACTTATTCTTAACAAATATTTGACTGCAAGTCGTTAAATTTCACATGAAAAGTTAATATTAACAACGCAGTTCGTCATGGAACAAGAAATCCAGGAACTATATTTTTCATTATTTAGTCTATCATACAGCAGCCTCACAATATCTGTTACCTTTTGAAACAAGTAGAAAACTAAACTTGAATATTAACATTATTTGAATAAAAAATCTTTCAAAATATGGCATTGATTTCTCACAGTGTATCGAGAACTAATGTTTCTCACTAAAAAAAACTTCCAAAGAAAAAACCACACACTAACATTCAAGTGACGCCATTTCGCACCGGTATTGAGCTCCATCAGACAATGTTAGCAATCTTTTATTCAGTTTAGGAAGTGATAGCCGTGAGTCGTAGCATGTATCTGTTCAATCAGATAGAGATGAGTCGCATTCTCCTGGGCGCTCTTTGTAACGGTGACCGATTAGATTGGCCAGCAAAAAAGACACTGTTCTCTGCTGTAAAATCACTTCCCCGTGGTTCAGGAACAACCTAACACTGTCGGTCCAGCTCATCAACACCATCATCCAACTCATTATCCATAGATCTCAGACCTATGAGGGCTTCATCCTCAAAAAAAAGTTTTCATCCAATAAATTAGTAAATAAATTTTTATTTTATTTTGTTTCTATTTGATAAGTTGTTGAATAAATTCTTATTTGATTTACTATTTTGTCTATCAGTCAAGGCAGTCAATAAAAGTAAACCGAATACAATGAAAACCGAAAAGTCAATTAAACGTAAATAAAAATTTTAATACAAAATTCAAATTTAAATTTGATTAAATAGCCCCATGAAATTAAATATATAAATTGTTGAACACCTTCGAACCATCAGTGTTCACAATTCAGAAGTACTTTATTTTTTTTTTTTTTTTTAGATTACGTCTAGGAGACTCCAGTTAAGGAGTATAAGACAAGTCAGATTAACATTAGTCATATACACTAGATACCATAATTAATTGCTATATCAATTAGTTGAGGTGAGGCTTAATTTTGATGTGAAAGGAACTCTTGTACACTATAAAAAGCTAAACTAAATATTTTTTCAATTGTTTTTTAAATATTTCTATATTTTCAAGACTCTTTAAAAACTGCGGTAGCTTATTGTAGAATTTCCTACAAATATAACTAGGTTTTTACTACATAGCTAACCTGTTGGGAATCGTTTATTTTGTTTCATTTAATATTTTAGTGATTTTTTTTTTTTTTGTTTTTATTTAATAGTTTATATTTGTGAACAAATTCTTATTCGATTTGTTATTTCTGTCTTGTCAGCCAAGGCAGTCACCCACCTTCAGTTTTTACAATTCAGAAGTGCTACGAAGAGCATCAGGCTCAAGAAGATGACAACAACGATGTGTTCATAGTGGACATGACCCAAATGAGCACAAACTCTCAGGATGACGTCTACAACACCATCACACTGCAATCATACACTAACAACACGCCTGCTATTACTGCCACTCTTATTGGGGCTCCGCCTCCCGTCAGGTACGCTGATAATTTGATTAAATATTTGTAAATTATATAAGATATTTGCTATAAATAAAAGTGTAAGAATTGACACTGATTTTGGATTGGATTGGCCAGCAAAAAAGACTCTATTCTCTGCTGTAAAATCACTTCGCGGTGGTTCGGAACCCACCTAAAACTGTAGGTCAAACTCATCAATCACCATCATCCAATTAATTACCCACGCACAGGTCTCAGACCTATGTGGGCTTCATCTTTCGAAAAAAAATTAATTTATTTTGATACACGGTACCATGATTAAAAAAAATACATGATTGCAAAAAATACTCTGTTCGCTGATGAAATATCACTTCCCGGTGGTTCGAAACCCACCTAAAACTGTAGGTCCAACTCATCAATCACCATCATCCAATTAATTACCCACGCACAGGTCTCAGACCTATGTGGGCTTCATCTTTCGAAAAAAAATTAATTTATTTTGATACACGGTACCATGATTTCACAGCCTAGGATGCATCAAGTAATGCTGTGATAAAACCATGATAATGTTCCTATATAAATTTAGAGGTTAAGATAAGATAGGAGATAATTTATTCATCACTCTGACTTGTCTTATACTCCTTAACTGGAGTCTCCAAAACATAATCTACAAAAAAAAAATTATTCAGCCTGCATATATAATACAATAAACAGTTGTTTTTTTTTTGAGGATGAAGCCCACATAGGTCTGAGACCTGAGTTGAATGATGGTGGGGAATGAGTTGGACCTACAGTTTTAGGTGGGTTCCGAACCACCGGAAAGTGATTTTACAGCTGAGAACAGTGTCGTTTTTGTTGGCCAATCTAATCGGTCACCGTTACGAACAGGACCTACGAGAACGCAGCTTATCTCTCTGATTGAACAGATACCTGCTACTGCTCGCGGCTATCACTTCCCTCAAATATGGTCAATGTTTCTTTTAAAATAATTCAAAATACACACACAGACAACAAACACATACTGAACATGAGAATTGAAGATTATTAATAAATCATTATACCGATTCACAATTTATATACTTTCTATACACGCATTCAGTAAATTAATTTGTGATAAATGTACTAGCTCAACTCATTGATAGCGCACAGACAATTGTCTATGCTAGCAATGCCATTATACAGTTTTCTCTTTATATTAATAACATTGGATCCAATAGCCGGTTCTTAGTTTTTACTCTTTTGAATCATGAAGTCAATCTAATATTTAAATTTGTAATATGACTTCATTTGTGTGTTAAATAGTCTAACATGTAATGTAATATAAGTTATAACATGAAACACTTCAAGGCTTAAAATGAAATGTATTATACGAGGTGTTAAATTTTTCTGATCGTTAATTTGATGTACAAGTCATGTAATTATGTTATTTTGTACTTTGTATGGAAAGAAAATGGCAATAAATAATTCTTATTCTTATTCTTGAATAATTCTTATTCTTAAGTAAATAGGTACAAAAATTTGTTTTTAAAAGTAGCGCAGGGCAGGAAATAGTACAATAAATCGTATGACTACATATTACTCTATCTTAAACTATAAAACTTTTTACACTATAATACGCTTTGAATGTCTTATTTTTCATTCATGTTGAGCAAATTCCACAACTACACACACACCACAACAAACTTCTCAAGATTTTTATTTGATATAGATGTGAAACGAAAATAATAAAATCATACTTATTAGCCTATAACTATCTATAATAAAATTCTTATAGCAACTCACGAGTACTATTTGATATTTGAGTAATTTCAATATTATTCTTAACAAAATGAACTGAGCCGATTATCTTTGTAGGATATTTTTTATAGTCTTTTCAAATATTCCTGTGTTAAAATTTTCATACTGTATTTTTTCTCTCTGATCTTTTCCATGACGAAATACCCGATGAACAATCCAATATCAAAACTGGTACTGTATTTCCATTTAAATTATAATTTTTCATCACTTATACTGGATCTTTGATCTCTGTGACTTCTCTGTGATCTTTTCCATGTCGAAATACCTTATGAAGAATCCAATATTAAAACTGGTACTGTATTTCCATTCAAATTGTGACTTTTTATCACTTTTATTCCTGTGTTAAACTTATCCTGATATTTTTGATAATCACATTATAAGTGAGTAAAAATCATAATTTGAATAGAAATACAGTGCCATTTTTGACATTGGACTTTTTATATTTATGTTTTTAAATAGAGGGAATACTTAAGTTGATTTTGATATAAATTTTATCTAGCTATCTTATCATACCTTGAGGTTGTCATATTTCTTAAAATTTCTCCATTAAATTGTACTTTCAGTTTTATTTATTTATTTATTGTGGCGAAATTACAATGAATGTGAGGGAGCAACAGACTCAAGTCTTTGTTATCACGCTGCATATTCTCAAGAAAAGCCTCGTCATATTTTTGTAATAAGTATCCTGAATACAATAAATTATAAATTATAATAGTATTAAAGAACAGTAGTACCGTATTATAGTAGCATCATAGAAGTATTATAGCAGTATTAAATCTTCACAAGAAAGCTTATGAAGGCTCATGAATTGCTCATGGTTGTCATAATTATTTATAAGATAAAACTTTTTCTTTTTTTTTATAGGGCATTCCTTTGTACTTTCAGTTTTAGTTATAGCTTTGCATATTTCAAGAGTACCATGTAATTTTCTTGTAATAAGTTTGTGATGTTTTCCATGACGAACTAATTAATGAACAATCTAATATTAAAACTGGCACTGTAGTTCACTTTTATATATTGTTTTACTCACTTATATTGGAAATGCTTGAGGGATGCATTCCACTTCTGAAAAGAGGCTGACGAAGCTTCATTTCAGAAGGGAAATGCATCCCTCAAGCATCTCCAATATAAGTGAGTAAAACTATATATAAAAGTGAAATACAGTGTCAGTTTTAATATTAGATTGTAATAAGTCTTCCCAATCCGATCAATTGTTCCTTTTCATTGATAAGCCTTCAAAATCCTAGTAATTTATTCTAATTTTAATTTGAAATTTAATTCAATCTACCATTTTGTATTGTTTTAATTCACAGTATACTATCATCGAGTCGCCGGAGTTCAATTGTCTCAGGCAAACAATCTTTCGGCAGTGAGGAAATGGGACCGAATGGCGACATGCGAAGGAAATCGGTGACTTTCAGTGATATTGTTGAGCTTTATCAAATAAAAGCGAACTAATTTGTTTCAGCTACGAACAGATGGGGAATTTTAATACAAAAAATTACGTTTTGTGAACAAAAGTAATGTGACAAGTGACAAAAAGTTATGATCGTGAAATATTGATGCTAAAAGGGAGCATAAAATTGATAGGGGGTCGAATTAGGAACTTCCTGTTCTTAAAAGCCGGTCAAAAATAATACTTTCTAACTTCCTAAGGACTGTATTGAGCTACTTTTTACCCTGTTAAGACTTTTTTATTGCTAATTCATGAACGATTATGATATTTAAGCGAAATCCACTTATTGAAGCTAATATTTATACATATCCTAGCGTAGTCTATACTTCACGCCACAAAATGAGGCGGCTCAAAGAAATTGCGGTGAAGTAAAAAAAAAATAATAATTGACTGCGGTGACAAACCACATGACTGCTAGTGCCAGACTTGTAGACTAGGCAACACGGTACGAGCAGTGTTGTCAATTCGTGCATTGAGGTTGTTGATATTCTACTATCAGCTGCTGGCATTGTCCCACATCTGGCAACACCGCAATTTTTCAGAGGCACCTACTTTGGTTGCGTGAACAAAAAATGAATACCTTGTTATTATTCTTATGAGATGATGGAACTGAATATTATACTTCTACTACCGGTACCGTACGAAAAAAATAAATAGATTTTATTCTTATTCTTTTAATCACAATTCTTCTAATCAACATCACCGATCTAGGATGCCTTGGAGATGAGTTTTCATAACTCGAAAACGTTCGGCCTAGAGAGTGAGTAAAATATTACTTATTCTTAATTGAAAATTGACTGCAAGCAGTTAAATTCACCAAATAAGTTAATATGAATAGATTGTCTTTATTTTTTCACTGTTCAATACAGAGGGCTGTGGGCAATTGAGACACAGCAGCCCCTTCTTTCACTCAATCCGAATACAAAGAAGATTAAAGATATAGCGTGGAGAATTGTGTGATCCTCTGAACTACCTAGCAAAAAAGACAGCAATATTGTATTACTTGCAATTTTTTCTCAAATACTCAAGTTTTGCATCGTTTCCTTCATTCGTCAAGCTTATCAACTCAATACTGCCAGTCCTATTGAATAGTTTTGAATCAATTTATTCATTTTCCAAGTTTAAAAAGAAAATACAATAATTTGGAAAGTTTAAAACCAATTCCTCCATTTCCAAGCTTAACAAGACAATACTAACATTACCATTTAATATTTTGTGAAGTTATAGATTAATTCTTCCATTTCCCACGCTTAACTAGAAAATACAACGAATGTTATTTAAAATTTTGAAAAGTTTAAATAAATTCTTTCATTTTCCAAGCTTAACAAAAAAGTACTACCAATCCTTCCAGATATTTTGAAAAGTTTTGAATTAAATCCTGCATTTTCCAAGAAAATACTAATAATCCTTCCTGATATTTTGGAAAGTTTTAAATAAATTTCCCTATTTCCCAAGCTTTCAAGGATAAAGTACTATACCAATCCTAATTAATATTTTGGTAAATCTTTGCGGGAATCCAAATACTCGAATACATGAATCAATAAGAATGAATCACATTCAGATATTATGGGTTTGTGGCTTAAAAAAATAATAATTCACAAGCAAAAGTTCTATAAGTTTTTTAGTGGAAACAGCAATAATTGTGGTTCAAGTGTTTTTTTTTAATGGGACCGGCAATCTACAGAGTGTTACAAAAAATGACGTTGCCTTCGGGGTATTATAGGCTATATGACATATTCCACATGCTCATGATTGAAATTTAGTCTTGTACTGATGTAAGGCAGTTGGATGTTTTATATGATGCCCGCCTGTACCTTTAAAATAGACTTGTACTAATTTCAACACCTTTGTAGCAACTTTACTTCAAATTTTTTTTTGTTAGGCCTACTCTACTTGAAGTAATCTTTTGAATGTAGTGTGAGTTTCAAGTCAATCAATTATATTGTATGAGAATTTTACTTCGTAATCAACTTCGTAATACGAAGAGCGTTTCAATAAGGATAAGTTCCAAAAATATCAAGAATAGAATCATCTTGGGAAAAATAGATCTGACACTATTTAATAAAAAGACTGCTGTGATTAAACTGATGCTGGAATAATACATTCCAATATTGTCTAAAATAGTTGAAATTGAATCAAATGTTGCTCAAATATCGATTGAGGCACAAAAAATTCACCCCCGTGCACTTTCGCTAGTTCATCTCAGGGTTGCGTCATTTTTTAAACACTCATTATTTGGCTTTTAAATTTTTTTTGTAGATTATGTCTTGGAAACTCCAGTTAAAGAGAATAAGACAACTCAGATCAACGATTATACAATTTTAAACACTAAAGTAGAGACAAGGAAAGAATAGACACAGAATTTCTCCCAACTACCCCAGTACCGCTACTTGCCACATCCACTGTGGAGTGGGCATGTGTGGTGCGTACGACAGTGATTACCATGGAGAACATGGCAAAGTGGGGAAATACATGCTCTTCTCCTCTTTCTGACAGTCACTAAGCTTCTCTCTCGGCGGTGTCTATTCTTTCCTTGCCTCCACTTTAGTTACCATAATTACTATATAAATTAGTTGGGAAGAAGCTTAATTTCGGTGTGAAAGGAACTCTTGTACACTATTAAAAGCATTTTCAAAATCATCACTATTTAAAGCCTTTATCAAGTAAATAATTTAATGATGTTGAAGATCCATCTTCTTTCCACTAATATGTAATATAAACTTAAAAAACACTTTTAAATGGAAATTAACTCACGTTATGGCGTGACGGCCGTTTCGCTCTGTTGTCTTGAGCATCGTCAGACGACCCACAGTACACTGCCGTACTGACGTACGGGTCGTCTGACGATGCTCTAGACAACAGAGCGAAACGGCCGTCACGCCATAACGTGAGTTAATTTCCATTTAAAAGTGTTTTTTAAGTTTATATTAAATAATTTAAGATGATTGAAATAAAACCTGTGATGTTATCCATGACGATGGTGGCAGGCTGATGAAGCTCCTCTTTAGAAGCGAAATGTATAAGTTAGTAAGAATCATAATTTAAATAGGAATACAGTGTCAGTTATATAATAGAAAAATAAAACATTTTGGAGGACACTGGGATCTTACCTTTAAGAAAAGAGAAAATAACAAAGCTTGTTCTTATAAAATTGCGTGCACCCTGCTTAAAAGATGGAGAAAATTCTAAGAATAAGGTGAAGGACAGATTGTGTAAAAACCGACCTGAATTAAGATGGAGGAGTGATCCGCTGGCCGCCCCTGCTTTGAACGCGATTTTTATACGTCGACAGCACCTCATTTACGACGAGGTTCATCTTTATACAAGTAGGTGAAGTGGTGCGACGTAAAATAAAGAAGTAATCAACGGACAAGATCGCAAACGATACGCCAAAGAGAAAGACGGACTAAAAAGATGCAAATTGTAAACTGTAAAAATTAATAAGCGTCAGGTAAAAAAAGAAACATTTTTGACCACATGTATGTTTTTGGATTTAAAGTTGACCTGGATACTGCACAATAATAATAATAATAATAATAATTATAATATTAAATTATTATTATTATCGAAGTATTACGAACGAAACACCGTTATTATGATGTAGTCCAGAATTATGATGAAACCAATTAAGTTGTAGGCCTATTGAATTGGTTGAAATAATTCTTGAGTTTCTCTATTTATAACGATATTCATTGTTAATATTAACTTTTTATGGTAAATTTAACGATTTGAAGTAATTTTTTATTGAGAATAATAATACTCACTTGAACGTTTTTGAACCGTGACCATTCATTTTAAACCAAAATGAAAATGAATCGTGGTGATTCGAAAACGTTCCAGCGAAGTGAGTAAATTATTGACTTATTCTCAAAAAATGACTAAAAGTCGTTAAATTTACCATAAAAAGTTAATAGGTTTAAATAAGTTTGATCATTTAAACAATACTCTCCCACTATAATTTCCCCTGTTTTCCTCAGATATTTGTCTTGTTTCTCTGCAAGTTTTTCCACTTTTATTAATATTTTCCTCTACCTTTGAAATTTTATTTTGTAGATATTCAATGTTTCTCTATTATATTTCACCTTGTTTTCCCCAGCTATATTCCTAGTTTGTCTACAATTTTCCCCACGTTTTCCCCAGCTATATCCAAAATGAAAATGGACCGTCGCGATTCAAAAACGTTCCAGCCAAGTGAGTAAATTATTTATTTATTCTCAATTAAAAAAGACTGCTTGTCGTATAATTTAACATAAAAAGTTGAAAGGTTGAAATGAATTTGATCATTTAAACCAGTATTCAAACAATGCTTTCCCACTATAATTCCCCCAAGATATTTTTCTTGTTTCTCTGCAAGTTTTCCCACTTTTATTAATATTTGCATGTACCTTTTAAATACAATATTAATTTTGTACATAATAAATGTTTCCTCACTACATTTCCCCTTTAACTTTCTTTGTAGAGGTGGAGGTAATAATAAGACGAAGTTGTCACAACCACATTTATTAAAAAATATAGAGATACTAGTTTCGGATGGTACTCCATTATCAATCTCAAACAAACTAAAAACATTTTTTAGAGATTGATAATAGAAAAACATTCGAAAGTAGTTTCTCTATATTTAATAAATGAGGTTGTGACAACTTCGTCTTATTATTCATTACATTTCCCTTTGTTTTCCCCAGATATATTCCTAGTTTCTCTACAAATTTTCCCCACGTTTTCCTCAGCTATTTTCCTTTTCTCCCCAGCTATTTTCCTTGTTTTACCCAGCTGTTTTCAACAGCGATTTCCCCAGTTTTCCGCTCACCATTGAAGAAGCATCATTCATTCATTCTCCTTTTTCACGAAGTTAAGCAGATACGTCGCTTGTATAAAACTTTGATCAAAGCGTTGCTGAAGGATCCTTGAGTCCTCTTTGGCTGCTGCCAGTGCTCCAATATCCGTTTAGTTGTCTAACTCTTTGCAGCTGGCAGCTTTTGCTGCCTCTTGATGGATACAGAGGCATGCAATACACTTTGTTATTATTCATCCGACTATACTCTACAAGAGATCCGTATGAAAACTGACTGTATGTTCTGTTACATTGTGATTTCCGCCGGTAAAAAAAGGACTTATTTATTGTAAAAATAGAAACGTTCATCGATTTCCATCAGTTATTCAGTGCTGTTGTCAATATTCGCCATTGTGGAAGTCTTCAGTATACAGGATGTTTCGGAACTCTCTACCAATACTTCTAGGCAGTGTTTCTGGACCACTAACAAAAGTAAATATCGTAATAAAAATTTCTAAAATCCCCAGTTACTCACACTTCCGTTTTTTCACTCATTATTTTTTTATTCGAGCACCTCTAAATGTATAATTTTGAAATATTTTGCAAACAGCTTTATAACAATTAAAACAATCTTTAAAAAATTAATAAAAATTTTCCGACATCAAAAACAAAATGGCGGCCATTTAAAATCTTTGAACAGGATTAAATTAATAATGGCTAATAATATCAATATTTGACTAGAGTAACGTTTTTTAGATATTTTATTGCAAATTCAACTATAGGCCTACTTAATTTTTCAAGATTGGCCAACAATTAAGAGAGATATGCTACTTCTTAGGGTGTGCGGTGGTTGGAAGCGAAAAACTGCAACCCGTTCTCAACCACCGCACACACTAAGAAGTAGCATATCTCTGTTAAGTTTTGGCCAATCTTGGAAAATGAGGTATCATTGAATTTGGAATAAAAATATCTAAAAAACGTTATTCGCGTCAAATTTTGATATCATTGACCATTATTAATTTAATCCTGTTCAAAGATTTTAAATGGCCGCCATTTTGTTTTTTGATGTCGGAAAATTTTTATTAATTTTTTAAAGATTGTTTCAATTGTTATAAAGCTGTTTCCAGAATTTAAAAATTATACATTCAGAGGTGCTCGAATAAAAAAATAATGAGTGAAAAAAACAAAATGGCGGCTGTGTGAGTAACTGGGGATTTTAGAAATTTTTTATTACGATATTTACTTTTGTTAGTGGTCCAGAAACACTGCCTAGAAGTATTGGTAGAGAGTTCCAAAACACTCTGCATAATTAATTGCACTTTTGAGGAATTCGAAATTAATAAATTCTGTTTCGTATTATTCATTAAATTAGTATAGCTAGTTCTGAAACTTCCTTTTTATTCGCAAAATTGAACACTTTCGATGTACAAGAGAATAAAATAAAATAAAGCGTGTTACAAGTCTGTAACTGTCGTAATTATTGAGGTTCTTTACAAAATAATACACAAAAATGACTAAAAACCGTTTTTTCAAGTAGAAGTGGCTTAGTCAAGGAACCACTATTTTTCATCCAAATTTGAACAGAATTTATTCCTGGAAATTATTAATAACGAGTCTCTCAATAGTCATCAAAAGTGCACATGCTATTTTATGTCGAGAAAAGTCACACCTAAATAAAACCGAAGTAAAAAATTCGGAAATCGTATCAAAACCATATCATGACAGCCTTTAAGCTGCATAAAAGTTGCAGTGATGTTCATATACTATATATATGTTTACATCCTATAACCAACACTATATATAGTATACTCCTATACATAATACTGAAAAAACATATATAGATATACTGTAATAACCAACACTTTATTTATACAGTACCCCTTAACACTGGTAAATCATATATAGGTATAATAATACTGTAAGATCAAGCGTAGCGTGTTCCACCCAACGTAGAACATAATTCAAATGAGTCATACTATATACAACTCGAGATAAACAGGTATATACAGGATCTAATTTCTGTGTAACAGCACTGTATCTTAAGTGATACATTCTATATATTTAAGTATATATAGCACAATGCACACATGGTTCCGTTGCTTTGTAGAGGTAAATTTCGCCTAACATTATATTTATGTATATTACTGGGCACACAAGGTTTCGTTGTCTTGTTGGCTCCCCTTGGGTTGGGGAAGGGGGAGTAAGTGTCCGGAGGGGGGTAAGTGATGAAGGGGGAGCGAAGGAGGGGTAGAGTTGCGAAGAGGGACTTTCAATGATAGAGGAAAGTGGTTCTTGAGCTCGCTTGCACTCTTCTAGTGTGATGCAGTTATTAGTGTGATAAACTCGATGGTGCACTGGATGCTGCAAGCTGGACCACTAGAAGATTAAGACGAGCATACGAAGAATTTGAAATCTCGGACTCAAGATAGAGGAGGCTTAGTGTTAATTACTGTATATTATCGGCGGGGTTACAACAAAGGTAAGAAAGAGCTCATAGAGTGACTATTTTAAATGAAAACTAAGTGTTAGACTATCATAGATCAGGAGGACTTATGGCTGACAGTTGAACTGAAGAAGATAAATAAATAGTTAATTTTTGAGCTAACGAAGTATTTAATATAATAATAATAATTTATTTCTCTGCAGAAAAAGTAAAATTGTTTAAACTTATAATAATATATATTCATAAAGATATAATAATAATTATTGGATTTATTGTTCCATGACGATATAAAAGTGACTGCAAGTCGTTAAATTTACAACGAAAATTTAATAATAATTGTGTAATGGATCTTAGTGTTAACTACTTTATTGTCAGCAAGATTACAACAAACGTAAGTAGACGCTCTTAGACTAAAAATGTTCAATGAAAGCAAAGTATTGGACTATCATAACTATTAACTTTTCATGTGAAATTTAACGACTTGCAGTCAAATATTTGTTAAGAGTAAGCATAGCTCACTTAATCAGAGGCCTCTGAAGATGGATCTCATAGATTCGAAAGCGCTCGGCCTACAGATTAAGTAAGTTATACTTATTCTTAACAAATATTTGACTGCAAGTAGTTAAATTTCACATGAAAAGTTAATATTAACAACGCAGTTCGTCATGGAACAAGAAATCCAGGAATATCATAATTAATTAAGAGTAAACTGAAATAGTAGTTTATGCAACGATTTTATTTTGACCCTTATTAAGGCACGAGTTAGATGTAAGTTATAGCACGAGCGAATGCGAGTGTTATAAATATCTCACGAGTGCTTTAATGGTCAAATAAAATCGTTGCATACACTATTTTATCTACGACCACTAGTATACATTTAATTAAAACAATTTCATTTTACCTGTGACTGTCAGAGATACCTAACCTCTCATCTCAAATACGAGAAGTTATAGTAAATTGTTAGGTTAAATCAGCTGGTGTAGCAGTTTGATCAAATCAGCTGATAGTTTCACAATATTGAATTACGATATTGATTCCATCAAAAATGCTTCTGATTGGTCCAGAACCTGTGTTATAATGTAGAACCTGTACTATAATGAGCTCATTATGCAACGGGTTTCAAAAAGCATTTCGAAAAGACAGCTGTTTTGGCATCAATTGTGAAACTGTAATGTATACATTATGATATGGTCGTAGATAAAAGATGAATAAATAACCAATATTACATAATACATTTTATCAAACTATTTCACAAAGTAAAATAATACTGTTATAATAAATGAGTCTGATGTGTTTTATAATTGAACATATTGTTTCCCTTGTTTATAAGTGAAGTGATTACGACGTCAGTCATCTTTATTATGAATAACTACCACAATATTACCATAAATAACACCAAGAAAATTGATAATAATATAATAAATAAATAAATAAATTTATTTCTCAATAAACAACAACGGTACAACAATCTTCAACATACACAAGTACATAAGAAATACATTGTGATATTCATTGAGAAAGTAGGCACTCCCGAGAATAGCCTATATGGGAGTTGCCATCAAAATATTAAATATCTGATATGTTTAGTGATAACAATAATATACTTAATGAACATAATATACAAGCAACAGAACTCAGAAGTCGAAATAAAAAAAATCTTTATAAATTGAAAAGAAAAAATGAGCTTAAATAATAGAATGTAATTATTAAATAGAAACTTATAATAAATTCCTGGATTTCTTGTTCCATGACGAACTGCGTTGTTAATATAAAATAAGTCTTATTTTTAATAAAATTTGACTGCAAGTCGTTTAATTCACTTGAAAAGTTATAATAAATAGAAAAAAATGAAGATACTTTAATGATAATAATATGAATGAATAAAGATGAATGAAACATAATTAAAAATGATACATATTCCTATATCAAAATTAAATTATGATAATTGATCATAAAAAATTATATATAATAAAATAATTTTTTATGATCAATTATCAACTATTTATTTAATGTGATCGTGTCTAGTCCATTATCATTTTAATTTTTTTACATGTCTTGTATAAAATGTATGTTTCGTATTTCATAAATAAATAAATTATATTGTAATATAAACTTAATAAAACAACTTTTGAATGGAAATTAACTCACGTTATGGCGTGACGGCCGTTTCGCTCTGTTGTCTAGAGCATCGTCAGACGACCCACAGTACACTGACTGACACAGTGTACTGTGGGTCGTCTGACAATGCTCTAGACAACAGAGCGAAACGGCCGTCACGCCATAACACAGTGTACTGTGGGTCGTCTGACAATGCTCTAGACAACAGAGCGAAACGGCCGTCACGCCATAACGTGAGTTAATTTCCATTCAAAAGTTGTTTTATTAAGTTTATATTACATATTAGTGGAAACAAGATGGATCTTCAAAATCATAAAATTATATTGATCTATATAACTAATACTTAAGTGTTATTTGGACTAGGAAGCCTTCTAATTAGCTGGCATTCAGGTATATCCACTTAAATGATATTTAAAATCATACCTAAGGTTTAAATTAGCTGTGATGTTTTCCATGACGAAATACTTGATGAACAATCTAATTTAAAAACTGACACTGTGTTTCTATTTAAATTTTGATTTTCAATCACTTATACTGGAGATACTGGAGGGATGCATTTCACTTCTAGAGAGAATGAGGCTGATGAAGCTTCTCTTTAGAAGTGAAATGCATGCCTCCAGTATCTTTTTTTTTCTGAGGATGAAGCCCACATAGGTATGAGACCTGTGCGTGGGTAATGAGTTGGATGATGGTGATTGATGAGTTGGACCTACAGTTTTAGGTGGGTTCCGAACCACCGGGAAGTGATTTTACAGCAGAGAACAGTGTCTTTTTTGCTGGCCAATCTATTCGGTCACCGTCACAAACAGGACCTACGAGAACGCAGCTTATCTCTATCTGATTGAACAGATACCTGCTACACCTTGCGACTATCACTTCCCTGAAGCTATCTCCAGTATAAGTGAGTGAAAATCATATATTAAATAGAAATACAGTGTTATTTTTTATATTAGATTTAATTAATAGATTTGAAATTGACTAATAGATTTGTTAAGACTTGAGTCCATTCTTTATTGTTCTATTAAACCTTATTTATTCGTAAAAATGACATTCCACTGTTTTATAGAATGTGTGAGATATTTGAAAGAGATATTAGTTTTAATTGGAATGCTATCAAACTGGAAACGTTTTCAGACTTTTTCCTTTCTGAGGATGAAGCCAACATAGGTCTGAGACCTGTGCGTGGGTGGACGATTGTGATTGATTGTCATTAAATAAACAAATTCCATTCACAAATCTTTCAAAACAATTTTTAAAAAACAGAGTGATTAAAATATCAATAACATTTTCAATCACTTTTTGAGGGTGAACCCCACAGATGTCTCTGACTTATGGGTGGGCAACCCAATAATGATAACGATATATTCTTGAAGATTAGGTCTTCAGGATTGCGGTTTAGGATGATAAGACAAGTCAAGTCAGATCAACAAATGTGCAATATTAGGAATCTTATTCACTAGTTTTACCTTAACTATATTTTTAGCTAGTTGAGGTGAGGCTCAATTTTGATCTAAACTGAATGTATGAGGAATTTATGTGATATCTGATGTGTATTTATAAAATGAGGAATTCCAGATGTCATCAAAAAGGTATAATTTTCCTAAATGAAATTCTCCTGTCACTAAAATTTAGTTTAATTCTCAACCATTGCTTAAAAAATAACCAGGAAGTTATTTTTGGTATCCAGCAGAGATTTTGACATGTTTACTGATTGCTGGAAAGTCAAAAGAATTAAGTGAATAAGTACAACATAGTAGCTAAACTCCGAACAGCTTCTCATCTTGTAATCACAGCAGGGGTGAATAAAGACACTATAAAAATTGAACAACTCATTTATTAGAAGAAAAAGTGTGTGTTTTAGAAGGAACCTGAAGTTTTATTCATGGATGGATTCAACTGGCTTGCGTGTTTTTAATGGTAACAGCTGTGCAGATCCTGAGGAAGTTTATTACCCTAGTATGAATGAGAAAAATAAGAAACAGAGTTCTTTTTAACATGCATCCTGTTGGCCTTCAAAGTGTGATTGTAATAAATCATAATCATAAATATTATGATTGGAATTATATTGAATTGAATTAAAGTGGATACTTATAATTATAGAATGAGTTAAACTGGGTGGAAATGAGTAATGAATGTTTAAATTCATAGTGAACATTAAATATATTTTCAATGATTTATTTTTCAATGTAATGACTGCAATTGAATGTTTAATATAGCTTCTTTGAAGCTATAATACTTCCCAAATCAGATGGAGTGTTCAAAGAGAAGGATTTGTTCAAACTTCTATTTCATTCAATTCCAAAAATCAGAGGCCTACTATTATGATTATGTATGCTAGATAGTTGGCATCAGTTAATTTTATACAAATTTCCATGAAGATTTCTCTGTTATTTCCATCACAAAAATAAGAATGTTTATCAAATAAAATAACATTTATACTTTTTCCTGCAACTGCTTGTAAAGTAGTTCTTTACGTACTGAAAACTAATTGTAAAATACCTCTTTACTGCTCAGCAAGCGGTAAAGTACTTTACGTTCGCCAGCTGTTTTCTTTACGCTCGCCAGCTGTTTTCTTTACGCTTCTGTTTTGATTTTGATGTCTTCTCATTGGTGGATCACGGAATCCGTGAAATTCACATAACCTCAAAAAAGGCGAACGCTAACCAAATTCGCGCATGGTCTGTGATGTTACAAACTACAAGCTTTTATTGTGTTGGAGTCCAGGACTGCAGTTTTAGAAAAAATATAGTATGCAATTCGCGCGTGAAGCTTCTTTATCGCTCTCGCAAAATTACTGCGCTCTGCTATGCGTCGCGCAGTAAATGTTTTGGCTCAAGCGATAAAGTCATGCTTCACGCTCTTAATACATAAATAACTATTTCCAGCAAAATATAAACATCCTTAACTTTTAACACAGTTATTTTTTAAAATGAAATCTATTAAAGAATTCCATATTCAAACCATCACATCTCACAAAAACATGAAATCTCCTCAAGAAACTACATATTAGTGTATGAAATGGTAAGAGCTCCTTTGTGATATGCTCCTATTATTTTTGAAAGCCTTTTGTTTCGCATGGTTTTTATTGATGATTATCATTATATATTATCATATTTATAAACATTATTCTGATACTTACCAACTATCTAAACATACAAAAAACGTTTATTTTTGTGAACGTGACTGATTCTGAATTTTCTTTGAAAGCTTCGAAACAATTGTACAGTGATTGGATATTAATTCATTACCCATAATATATATTTCAGCAATTTGATTAGGCTATAGATAATTTACTGTATAATACAGTTTCAAATTGTTTAATAGTTCGAACAATTCCAGCTATTTGTTGTGGTTAGTTGTAATTGTAAAACTGTGGTAACAAATTTTTTATAATATTCTTCAGTCGTTAATAAGTAGGTTTAAACAATAAAATTATTGATTTGTGATGTTTTCCATGACGAAATACTTGATGCACAATCTGATATCAAAACTGACACTGTATTTCTATTTAATATAATTATGATTCTCACTCACTTGTACTGGAGATACTGGAGGGATGCATTTCACTTCTTAGGAGAAGCTTCATCTGCCTCAGATGGCTGATTAGGTCGATGAAACTCCTCTTTATAAAGAAGTGAAATGCATCCCTCCAGTATCTCCAGTATAAGTGAGTGAAAATCATATAGAAATACACTGTCAGTTTGATATTAAATTATTGATTATTATAAGAGACGCTGACTTTCATGGGTATGACTTTATGTCATAGTATTTATTCATTTAAATAAGACTTAAACAATTTCTTAATATTATTTTAAAAATAAAGGAGTATTTCTTCTCGATACTTGTGGAATAAAATTGAAAAAATCGAATTTACGTTATGAAAGTTTCTATGAGGGAGGTGTTTGAGTCAGATTAGGTGAACTTAAGGAAGAAATCTGTGATGGTTTCCATGACGAAATACTTAACGAACAATCTAATATCAAAACTGACACTGTATTTCAATTTAATATATCGTCTTTACTCACTTATATTGGAGATACAGGCTGACGAAGCTTCTTTTCAGAAGTGAAATGCATCCCTCCAATAATAATAATATCGTGTGACCTGGCTGGCTCAGGTCTGGTGTCAGAGTTATCAGGTTGCACCTGAATAAGTTCAGGGCCTCTGACGTGACTTAACGACTGTTTTTAGGCAGCCGGGACCGACAGCTTAACGTGTCCTCTGAAACACGGGAGTGGCCCGAGGTAAAATCTTTTGGTCAGAACTGGGATCGAACCCGGGACCTTTGGGCTAGCAAACCAGCACTTAACCCACTCGGCTACGGCCACTCCTATCCATCCAATATAAGTGACTTAACAAAGACTCGAAATTCAACTTAATTACCTCCACATTATATATTTCTAAATAAACAAATATTTTTGATTCCATTCACTATAATTTGTTTCCTAGTACATTGATCTCAATAAATGTTGTATAGTCACAGTTATCTAAGCTTATTTGCCAGTAATTATTCACCAATTGAAAATGTCTAGAATAATTGAAATGGAACTGACCCACGCCATATTACTATCACAAGGTCGTTAATTTACAAAAAGCCATAAATCTTGTGATCCACTAGACGTGATAGATAACTCAGGCAAACCCGATCACTTATGTCATTCATGTTTATGGTCCACTGTGTCAAATGTTTGGCATCCAGTCAACTCATACATGTTGGCGAATCTTCATCAATCAATTCAGAGGGAAGATTGAAAAATGATTCAAGCTTCAATAATATATTTTCAGTGATTTAATTGAAATTTGTTACTGGTTTCAAAAAACATTCAATTCAAACACAGTAAAGAGTGACAAATTAGGCAAGCTGCAATAATGTATTTTTCCTACAACTGCTCGTAAAGTAGTTCTTTACGTACTGAAAACTAATAGTAAAATACCTCTTTACTGCTCCGAAAGCGGTAAAGTAATTTACGCTCGCCAGCTGTTTTCTTTACGCTTCTGTTTTGATTTTGATGCCTTCTCAATGGTGGATCTCGGAATCCGTGAAATACTCATAACCTCAACAATGGCGCATGCTAACCAAATCCGTGCATGGTCTGTGATGTTGCAAACTACAAGCTTTTATTGTGTTGGAATCCAGAACTGCAGTTTTAGGAAAAATATTGTATGCAATTCGCGCGTGAAGCTTCTTTATCGCTCTCGCAAAATTACTGCGCTCCACTACATGTCGCGCAGTAAATGTTTTGACTCGAGCGATAAAGTCGCGCTTCACGCTCTTAATACATAAATAACTATTACAGTTTTTCCAGACAAGTGTGTGGGGAGCATGTGAGTGATCTCTGTTCCATTTATTTTATTGGAGGCTTAAAATTTATTCCATTCTAGTAATAGTTTTCTTCAATGTTATAGTTTATTATATTTGAGTGATTTTAGAGAAATTTGTGGATTTTTTTAGTTTTCTTCTCGCCTGATTTGTAAGAAGTTGCCTATGCGGGTGTTCAAGGTTTATTTATCTCTGAATAATTTAGTTCTTTCCAGTGAATAATTTATTTCTTTTCCAGTGAATAATTCAGTTCTTTCCAATAAATAATTTAGTTTTATAATCATAAACATACAGAAATAATCAGTAACATAAACTGACTTTTAGTTTTTCTTGGCAAGTGTTGTGTGAGAAGCATGTGAGTTATATGTGTACCATTTATTGTATAATATCTTCTATTAGAAGTTCCAATTTATTTTATCTTAGTTGAATATTGTCTTCAAAATTTTAGTTATTGTTTCAGTGATTTTACCCGAATTTATGACTTTTTTTAGTTTTTTACTGGCCTATGTTGTAAGAAGTAGCGTATGTGCGTGATATAAGTTCATTTGTTGTATATCTCTTATTAAAATCTTTACAATCTGACATTAAAACTGACACTGTATTTAATTCAAATTATGATTTTTACTCACTTGTACTCGAGGTAACGGAGGGATGGATTTCACTTCTAAAGAGAAGCTTCATCAGCCTCAACATCACAGATAAAAACTGTATACTATTATTGGTTAAAAACTTGATGTATTTTTGCAATGATATCTGTAGTCTGTGATGTTTTCCATGACGAAATACTTGATGATTTTAGCTTCTCTAAAGCTTCTCTTTAGAAGTGAAATCCATCCCTCCAGTATCTCCAGTATACGTGAGTGAGAATCTTATATTTAATAGAAATACAGTGTCAGTTTTGATATTAGATATTTGAAGCATAGCTAATTAAGTTTATTTTTTCATTCAGTGATGTGACAGAAATTTATGACTTTCTCTGAACTTCTTAGAGGCAGGTTGCAGGGTTTGTGAGAAATATGTGAGTGATGCATTTTTTGTATTCATTTCATCAACAGATCGAATTAATTTTATTGTAGTTTACCCTGTGATTTATCAAAAATTGTGTGTCTTTTTAGTTTTCTACTGCCACGAGTTGTAAGAGGTAGCCGTTGTGAGTGATCAAGTTTTTTGTACTTATCTTTCAGAAAGCTTTACTTTCGCCATATTAAAACTTGAAGTAATCTTGTAATGCAGAGCTTTACTTTGATGAGTCACGGACGCGTTTCGAAGTGGATCATCTTCGGCACTCAAATCCTGAAAAATAGTTCAGACTGCAGATCACGGTTATGTATAAGAGCAAGGTTCATAAAAACTTCATTACAAATCACTTCTCCACTAAAATTCATCAGAAATTGTTTCCCTTTTTAGTTTTTAATGGTTATTTACAATCAATCTTCTACGAAAAATGACTCCGTATGTTTTGTAAGCACAGATTTTACTCACTAACGATGAAACTCTTCAGCTCCTTATTGAAGTGCTTGCACAGTGGAGTACCCAATACTCGATGATAATAACCATCACAACATCAAGAACATGCCAAGAATTGGTTGAATTTTGCAACAATAATTTAAAGCATATTTAATTTTGCAATAGTGATTATATCATCGAGTAATGGATGCTCCACTGTGCAAGCATTCCGAAGCGTAACCTTTGGCGGCTCTGGTAGCGCAGTTGGTTGGAGCGCTTGTCTATGATAAGATAAGGCTCTGGTTGGCTTCGTTTCCTGCAGCCTTGTGTTCGAATCTCATTCAACCATGGATATTTCTCATCATTCACCCATTCACTTTATTAGGCCGTTGTTCAAGAGACTTGGTCTCCTAACTGTACCCTGCTTATATGTGTATGAAGCTACTTGAAAATATAGAAATATTTAAAAAACAATTGAAGAAATATTTAGTTGATAAAGCTTTTTATAGTGTACAAGAGTTCCTTTCACATCAAAATTAAGCATCACCTCAACTAATTGAAGTAATTATGGTATCTAGTGTATAATATTGTTGATCTGACTTGTCTTATACTCCTTAACTGGAGTCTCCAAGACGTAATCTACAAAAAAAAACAAAAAAAACAAAACAAAAAAAAAAAACTTTATATGTAAAAAAGAGTGATATTAACCAAAATCTTGACGTACACGATTATAATACAAGAAGTCGAGGAGATTATCACTTGGTGAGTCACAATAGTAGCTTATTCAAACAAAAACCTAGTTATATTGGTAAGAAACTCTACAAAAAGCCATCGCAGTTTTTAAAGAGTCTTGAAAATATAGAAATACCGTATTTAAAAACCAATTGAAAAAAAAATCGTTGATAAAGCTTTTTATAGTGTACAGGAGTTCCTTTCACATCAAAATTAAGCCTCACTCCAACTAATTGATATAGTAATTATGGTAACTAGTGTATAAGAGTATAATTAATTGTTGATCTGGCTTGTCTTATACTCACTCCTTAACTAGAGTCTCCAAGACGTAATCTAAAAAAAAAAAAATTACCCACGCACAAGTCTCCAGACTCATGTGAGCATCATCCGCAATAAAGAAAATAATAATAATAATAATAATAAGCATAAATAATGTAGAGGTAGGCCAATTCCTATCAGTCACCGGCATCTAGGTGCATAGTTGGCTATCGCCCTAGTACGAGACTAGATCCAGTATTTACCAGACATTCTGTAAAGAGGCTAGCAGCTGAAGAATTGTATACAAAATAGTAATCTGTCATCAAATGTAAGTTATCTAAAGGTGGTAATTTCGAGATTGACTTTATAAATCTCAGAAACCAAGAAAGATTGGCAAACCTTTACTCTGAAAGCTACTGGTGTTCGTTTGTTAAGATCCAGTAGCATGTAATTATCGTTCCAGGCCGAGTAGATTCTAGATAAGAACATTTTTATGAGAATGCAGACCACCTGAACTGTTGCTACTGTTTTTTATTACTTTTTAGTGATAATTACTATCGACTCTAACCGGTTATGAAGTGCTTCTCTGAAGATATATCGATTTATTTCAACGGATCAATACACGTCAAGTGATTCATTTACTTTCAAAGTTTTACTCAAAATTTATTGCTAATTGGTTTATAAATAACATTAAATCAAGGTCTGGGCGCTGATAGAAACGCAGGCTTGCTGAATTATACGTAGAAATATATGCAAAAATATAAATATTTATTTTAGACATTCGACTATATAGGACATACTTACGGAAAAAGGCATTTGTTTTTGTCGGTCCTTGAATCTGATAAAATTTGAAGGTTTATAGAGTGTTCTCTTTAGAAGCGAAATGCATCCCTCCAGTATAATTGAGTAAAAATTATAATTTAAATAGAAATTCAGTGTCAGTTTTGATATTAGATTGTTCATCAAGTGGGAAATATCACCGATATAAAATCAAATATTATTGTTACAGGTACCAGGTTACAGGTACTACGCAAGTTCAAGGTTCAGGGTATTCAGGGCTTAATTTCTAAATTGAGAAGTAGCGGAGCTGCGACTTACCGGTTGGTCCTCCCCCGGAAAGTGTTTGAAAATTACACTTGAATTGGTGAATTTTAAACGAATTTGGGCATATGCATATGCACATATAATATTACATAATATACAAAATACAAGCTAGCTGAGATCTGGTTTAAAATAAATGTTTTTATTATCGATTTAGATAGCCGGAGCTCCGCTCTAGTGTGCTCCTGCTAAAATTAAGCCCTGAGGTTTTTCCTTCTCGTACACCGCTTCTTCTACTGGAATTCATAGACAAAAATATTTCATTTAGCTGTTTTTTTTTAAATTTTATTAAGTTACTGTTTTAACATGTAAACAGCGTAATCGCATAACTGATTTTATTTCATTTTTTCCTCTCTATTACTTCTTGATACTTTTCGATTGCAAGTTAATTTCTTTTTTTCAGATGTTAGGAGCGCAACATGAAGCATGATCACGAAAGATAAGAACTACTTAATTGATCGGGAGCATCATGAAGAGGACCTGACAAACGTGAAAATTGGCTCCCAATGATTGGTGAAAATTGGCTCCCATGGAAATGTTGACTCAAACTAAGAGTCATACAAAAAAGTGCCACTTGACGACTAGAATTATCACCTTCTATGGACTGTGTGTAATCGTCAACCTTTCCTTCGCTTATGGATCATCTGACACACGCAACAATGTGGTAAGTATATTTGAATTATATTTCTATTTATTCATTCTCTAGAAATGAATTAGTAGGCTGATTATTATTGAAGAATTTTGTTCATAATTGACAATTCGATGTAGAACAATCCACAATATAATAATGTTAATCAGACTGTATAGACCTTCCTACTACTTGTGAATAGCATTTGAATAGGTTTTGTTATTCACCAAGCCTAGAGCTTTTGAAAAAATATCAACTTGAGCCTAGTTACAGCCAAACAAATAATCTAGATTCTCAGTCTGTTTTTCAAGAATTATTTCCTTTTCTGTTATGCACACTCCGTCCATGAGTGGATAATAATGAGGTGGATTATGATACTAAGATGTCAGGCAGAAGTGGGAATCAAACCCGTGACGGAAGTAATAGCCTATGAGATATTTATGTTTTTGATTATTTTCTGAAACAAACCGGCACGATTATTATTGCACTAACCGGCAGCCTCACTTCGCTCGCCTCAACCGTGTAGCCATAGGGCTCCGCTCCCTTATTATTATTGTTATTATTCTTTTTCGAATCATCCACTTTGGAGTACATGAATCAATTAATTCTTCATGGATGCTTCTTTCCCTTCTTCCAGTACTCCTTTATTCTCTCCGATGTTGTCTTCTTTCTTCTCACTTCTGATACTACAGTACCTCTTCTAGCTTTAAAATATGTTCTTGGAATCTTCTATATTATTATTATTATAATTATTATTATTGCTAGTACTACTACTATTATTATTACTATTAGTTATTTTCATTGTCATTATGTTATAAAGTACAGTACTGTAACATACTAAAACAAAATTCTCGATACTGAACTTCTACTTCTGATAGCCCAGTGCCGTAGCAGGTATCTGTTCAATCAGATAGAGATAAGCTGCGTTCTCCTGGGCGCTCTTTGTAAGGGTGACCGATTGGATTGACCAGCAAAAAGATTCTGTTCTCTGCTGAAAAATACCCTTCCCTGTGGTTCGGAACCCACCTAAAACTGTAGGTTCAACTCATCAATCACCATCATCCAATTCATTACCCACGCACAGGTATCAGACCTATGTGGGCTTCATCCTTCCAATCTGTACGGTATTTTTGTATTCCCGGCCTGTATACCGGGCCTTTATACCGTTCTAAATAACAAACCGTTCTTTTGTATTCCCGGGCCTGTAAAAGTGTAGATCAAACCTTCATTGCTCCTTATATAGCAACAAAACTAGCTGATAGGATAAAGTCTTTCTCTAATAAGTGCAGGGGAACTGAAAGATGCAGATAAAGCATTAGCCTGTATTAAATGATAAGGTGAATATTTTAGCATGACTATAGGCCTACAGGTGGAGAGTTATTGTGATAAGGTGAACTCTAATGAGATAGTCTGATGCATTCCAAATGCAAGGATGACAATAATAGAACTACGACAATTTGAATAATATCTTGACCAATAACCTCCGAGTAGCCCAATCTGTATGAGGAGCTGGAATAATATTATGTAGGACATTAGTATGCTTAATGCCTATTCAGCTCATCTACAAGTCATCTACTGTCACCCAATTTCTTAATATATACTTTAGCAATGTTTTGATAGGGCTATGAATAATTTACAACATCGGGCTGATAATATAATTCGCGCTGAGGTTAAAGATTCAACTAGGTGATGATGATGATGATGATGATGATGATGATGATGATGATGTAGTCCAGCATATGTGATTGATTGAGACCTTACAGTATTAATTATTTTAAATTTGATAACCGGAGTGAAGATAATCCTAATCAACACTCTAATCTAATACCTAATCTATATTGATTGAAATCTGGGTCAATGGTGTATATCAATTTCAGAAGATGATTAGATAGGAGCTCTTGGGAACTTTCTAGATGTTTGTATGCAGTTAAAACAGTGAATAAGCATATACTGTTTGAGAGACTATGTTTATTCTAGATGACTGTTTTAAAACGTTTAAGGATTCTGTTGTTAAAAAAAAACTGTTATTGAAAATGGTATTCAAGCTGAATCAATTCAATTGTTGAGCTAGACTATTGGTGACATTGGTATTTTTTTAATTTTTTTTGAGGATGAAGCCCACATAGGTCTGAGACCTGTGCGTGGGTAATGAGTTGGATGATGGTGATTGATGAGTTGGACCTACAGTTTTAGGTGGGTTCCGAACCACCGGAATGGTGGTATTTGAAAGTTAACTGTTTATCTAACAGATGCTTTTAAGCTACTTTTTTTATTATTTTATTTTGCCAAATTGGTCCTGATTGTATTTTTACAAATATTATTTATGTTATTGATAATTTTATTTTGATATTTATTTATCATCTATGTACATAATTACATTGCAGTAGAATGAAGAGGAAGCAACAGGCTTTACAGCCCAAAACTACTTCCTCTCCTAAATTTCAATACAGAAATGTCCAAATAGGTTGTTTAGAAGTCACAGTTTCACTATTGATTTTCACTAGAGAAAATAATATTATCCATTTCGTTTTGAAAAAATTGTACATAAAAGTCAATTAAAACAAATTACCAAACAAACAATATGAAAAGATTAGAGAATTTTGAATTATTTAGTCTAAAAATGTCGAGCCCAAAATTGAACACGTTCACAATTCCGCACAACTGACTTTCAGTATCTATTTTGTACTCTATCGTTTAGCCTGATTGTGGCTTGAGGTGAATTAAGTTATATTCATCTCGGGTACAAAAAAGGTACATCAATAAAATTGTGATACAATTTGTAATTATATGGGCTAAACGACACCGGTTACCTGACTGCCGGGTATGTGTGAAACAAGCCTTAGGGCCGCTATTGAATCACTAGCTACTAAATGATGTACTGAAACTCTGAGAAACCGGACTTCCGACACAAAAAAAAGCTTTCTGGATTTCTTGTTCCATGACGAACTGCGTTGTTAATATTAACTTTTTATTTGAATTCAACGACTTGATTCTCAAAGATTCGAAAGCGCTCGGCCTACAGAGAGTAGTAAATTCTACTTATTCTTAATGAATTTGACTGCAAGTCGTTGAATTCACATAAAAAGTTAATAAAAAAAAGTTTATTGATGACTATTGAGGTGTGATAAGACAGTATACGCTCTCACCTCTGCTGCCAGACTCTGTGTAAATTTTGGAGTGGACTGTTAAACATGGAGCTCAAGAATTCGTTTTGGTGGGCATAGCATAGATGCAACTCTGTTAGCTCAGTGAGGAAAGTAGTCGCACCCAATCTCACTCCTCGTTTGCGTAGTACGCTCTTTGGACCAAAACATAATGTTGAGGTCCAAAGAGTCACCTTCAATCGAGATCGGCTATGGTACAAAACAAACATAAATTGTTTTTATCCATTCCAAAACACATAAGGGTTCTGTCAACACCTTTATAGTGCTTTAATCGAACTCAAAAATAATTTAAATTCATTCCAAAATAACATAAATTTACAAATTTGTTACAAGTTCAAACAAGACTATAGATTCGGAAAGTACAACATAAAAATTAAATTACTATTCATTAGACTATTACTATTACAAATTACTAGTAATTAGAAAATAACTCTAAAAATTAGACTCCCTATTGGGATCAATTTTTGATTAATTTAATATCAAAACAGACACTGATGTATTTCTATTTGATATATCATTTTCACTCACTTATACTGGATATATTGGAGGGATGCATTTCAATTTTAAATTTTTGATTACGGTACTTCATTTTATCTGTATCTTTATCTGTATTTTTGTATGTTTGTGCAATTCTTTCTTGCTATGTGGGAATACATTTATTTATCTATGCAACGACGAAAATAGAACACTGAGGTTGAACTTCAACGAGAATACAAGAGAAGAAGGGTGGAATATTTGACTTGCAATGGGTGGAAGGAACAAAAAGGAAATGCAAAAATATGCAAACGATAGATCAGTCAAAGTCAGGCCTCAGTAGCGACGCCATTTGTATCAGAAAGGAGACGATCACATCAAGTGAGCCTTGAGATTGAGATTTTCTCAATTGCTGTGAACCACGGGTGATGAGTCACATTTTGTGTCCCACCCGTGGGTCACACAGAGGTATTCAAATGCAGTCAATTTCCTAATGAACAATTAGACGAAATTGTCACAATCACATTTATTAAAAAATATTGAGAAACTAGTTTCGGTTGTTATACCAATACCAATCTCAATCAAACTGATTTCCTGTCATTGAATAGGGAAAATTGACATAAATAAGGGATTTTATTGGATCCAAGCCTAGTAAATACCTGGCAGCTGAATTAGGATTCGATGTCACATTGTAATGAAACAATAAAATTGCTTTGTAATAAACAATGGAATTTCTGAGGATGAAGCCCATATAGGTCTGAGACCTGTGCGTGGGTAATGAGTTGAATGATGGTGATTGGTGAGTTGGACCTACAGTTTTAGGTGTGTTCTGAACCACCGGGAGGTGATTTACAGCAGAGAACAGAGTTTTTTTGCTGGCCAATCTAATCGGTCACCCTTACAAAGAGGGCCCAGGATTTTGTAGATTATCCCATTTGACTGAACAGATACCTGCCTCGGTCTGATACCTGTGCGTGGGTAAAGAGTTGGATGATGGTGATTCATGTGTTAGACCTACAGTTTTAGGTGGGTTCCGAACCACCAGGAAGTGAATAATTTAACAGCCGAGTGTTTTTTGCTGACTTTTCCGATAGGTCACACGTACAAAGAGGGCCCAGGAGATATAGCTTAACTTATCTGACTGAGCAGATACCTGCTACCTATGTTGGCTTTATCCTTCAAGAAAAAAATATTTTTGAATTTTTCTAATATAAAATAAACTTTGGGCTTCAAGCTGTTTATAGAATGAAGAAAAAAATCTTTTTTTTTTCGGAGGATGAAGACCCACGTAGGTCTGAGACCTGTGCGTGAGTAATGAATTGGATGATGGTGATTCATGAGCTGGACCTTCAGTTTCAGGTGGGTTCTGAACCACCGGGAAGTTATTTCGCAGCAGAGAACAGTGTCTTTTTTGCTGGCCAATCCAATCGGAAGCGCCCAGGAGTTTCGTAGCTTATCTCTGATTGAACAGATACCTGCTACAACACTCGGCTATCATTTCCCCATGCCTTCCAAAAATAATTAATAGCACTCTATGTATAAGGATGATAATCACCATCGCAAAATCAAAAACATATTAGATCAACGTGAATACCTCCATTCAACAGCATGTGTTTGATTTTGCGACTATTCTTGATTGATCGAGTTTGGTTTGGTGAGTTTATGTTCCCGAATATTGGATGCTCCACTGTGCAAGCAGTGGAGAGGAAACCTTCCAAGATGGATTTAGCGTGGCTTGTGAATTGGTAAATTATGTTATAGGTTGCTTTCGTGGCGAGGTGGGTGATGGGTTCTGCTGCTCTGGGAATTCCTATTCCTCCTTTACCGTGTTCAGTTTCTTGCAATAATATATTAAACGACTGTTGCACTCCATTTAAAGCATGTTTACGAACGGTGAGGCAGTCTAATAATTTATTGCCAATGTGCAGGCTATCCAATAAACATCCACAAGAGAGATCGGGGAACAACTTAAACCACAAGCAAACTATAAGTTTTAGGAGTTCCTATTTTTTTTCTATTACGTATACAGTTTGATAAAATAAAGTTTTTAGAGTCATCTTAATAATTTAATTGAATAATTATTATCAACAACAATAATCATAATAATATATTCACTATTCGATCTACAATTATTCAATTAAATTATTAGGATGACTACAAAAATGCATACTATTAAGTATGAAAATTAAATGTTTTTGAAAATTCGTTATTTCTATATAGTAATTTTGAAATCTATGATGTTTTCCATGGCGAAATACTTAATGAACAATCTAATATTAAAACTGACACTGTATTTCACTTTTAAATAATGTTTTACTCACATAGACTGGAGATGCTTGAGGAATGCATTTCACTTCTGAAAAGAAGGCTGACGAAGCTTCTTTTTAGAAGTGAAATGCATTCCTCAAGCATCTCCAGTATATGTGAGTAAAACATTATTTAAAAGTGAAATACAGTGTCAGTTTTAATATTAGATAGTAATTTTGATTACTATATTTGACTGTGCATTCAAATATTTGGGTGGAGCTTGAGCATAATGATATTTCATTTGTTTTTATTGTCAATCCTGTTGTTTCGTAAATCTAAATTCTCCATAGAATTTAATACGGATTCAACGATTTATTATCAACAACAATAATTATAATTATAATAATATATTCACTATTTGATCTACGAATTGTTGAATCCGTATTAAATTCTTTGGAAAATTTAGATTTACGAAACAAGAGTATTGACAATAGAAACAAATAAAATATCTATTTGCTCAAGCTTCACCAAAATATTTGACTGCACAGTCGTATATAGTACTCAAAATTACTATGGAAGTGATAGCCGCGAGCCATATCAGGTGTCTGTTCAATCAGATAGATAAGCTGCGTTCTCGTAGGTCCTGTTTGTAACGGTGACCGATTAGATTGACCAGCAAAAAAGACATTGTTCTCTGCTGAAAATCACTTCCCGGTGGTTCGGAACCCACCTAAAACTGTAGGTCCAACTCATCAATCATCATCATACAACACATTACCCACGCACAGGTCTCAGACCTATGTGGGCTTCATCCTAAAAAAAAAATAACGACTACTCAAAAATTGTGATTTTTTGAATTATTCAATAGCATTTATTGAATTTTCGCGAAAGAATTTGCTACTGAAGTCAATGTTGATAGTTTAGAAGTCTGCAGTACGTACAATATTATTGACATTAAAAAATGAATATTCGAAAAAGTAGTCCACTCATTTGGAAACACAACCAATTTTTTTCAAATTCAAATTCATTCATTTGCACAGCTGATACAATAATTATATCATTATCAGTTCTTCAGTTGAAAAATAATACATTACTACAAAATTTACAAAGAAACATACAAAAAAACGATACAATTTAACTGTGACACAAATGAAAATTATAGTAAACTTTTTCACATCAACCGTCGAATAAATAATTTCAAGTAGCCTACCCCGAGGAAAATTAGTCCTGTTTGAGGCACCGTCATCTTTTTAAACTTATTAAAAACGTAAAAAAATAATGAAACATTTAGCTGAGTTGGAGCATGTACACAATCGGTAAAAAATTTCAAATTCAAAGGTTGCAGGTGCAGTAATAAATGGAACCTACTTCCCTTAATTTAAAGAGGATAATGAGAATACAAATAATGTAAATTAGATATCCTACTTCAGATACAGAACATAGTATTAATAATAGCATTAATAATATTAACTAGAAAAATCTGATAAATATTTGGATATCATAAATATTTCTAGAACTCCTATACAGCACATCCACTTGTAGGCTACCAGAGTTCTTGACATTCTCATATGAATAATGATAGCCCATGAATATAAATGACAGCCGTTTGAAGATGGTGAACACCACAAAGTTTCTTGGACTGTACATTGATGAAAATCTGTCATGGGATGAACATGTTTGCCATATTAATAAAAAAATATCTTCTGCCCTGTTTGCTTTGCGCAAAATTTCAAATTTTTGTAGTTTTCGAGTAATGAAAACAATTTACCATGCTCTTGTGCACTCTCATTTGGAGTATGGGCTTTGTATATATAGAGGGACGACAAGAGCAAACTTAGACAAAATACTGTTGAATCAAAAAAGGGCATTGCGGATTATAATGAATCTAAGAAGAACAGATTCGATGAGCATGTTTTTTCTGAGCTTTGTATTCTAACTGTCTATGGCCAATACATTTTTGATGTGATAATGCTAATTAAAAAAAAATTCTGAAAATAAGAAAACTCACCACTACAATACCCGTAATCAAATGACAGTTGAAAAACATAATTTAGAATTTTTCAAGAAAAAAACAAGATATATGGGATTGAAATTTTTTAACCTATTGCCGCAATCTCTGCAATTGGAAAATAATACTGCCAAATTTAGAACACGTTTGAAATAATATTTGGTTGAGCTGTTTCTCTATTCTTTACAAGAATTTTATGAAAAAGAATGATATTTCCTCTTGCTGATTTTCTATATGTGTATTTTAATTGATTGTTATCCATACTGGATTTCTTGTGTTTGTGTTTACTTTTGTTATGTTTGTAATTTTAGTTTATGACGCTATTCTATGTATATTATGTACATTTAATGAATAAAGGGTTTCAAAAAAAAAATACTGATTATGATATCTACATTGATTGATTGACTGAATGTTTGAAACTTCCAAAAATCATTCAATCAATAATAAATATCTCTTGTACTATTATTTTTTAATAAAAATTATATATTTTTTCAGGGCACGAGCACTATTAAAGCCAGTTTGGTCGATGATGAAGTCCTTCAAATACCGGTAGTTAAAAAAGAAGACTCAATCGAAGGTAAGAGCACAAAAATGTACTCTTATCTTACAAAATATGTTTAGTTTCAACTTCTGTCAATGTATCAAGGTTCCATATGAGATAAAGATTCCAAGTTCGAGAATTCTACTACTTTTAAAAAGCATTAGTAATAAACAAATAATCCAGTTTAAATTATTATTGATAAATTAATGCTGGCAGCCTATATGGTACCATTCTTAATGAATTAACGTTTCAAATTATATTATATGGTGTTATCGTATATTATATTGTTATGGAGAGAGATTATTATTAATGGAGAGATCATTTTTTTTTTTTTGTATTTAGGAGTTGGGTTGAATTTAATATACATCTAAATTCTTGATTATAAATTGTTTCCCAATAGTTTTCACCATTTTGTTACTCTATTCACAGTAGGTTTTCTATTATATTTATGAGAATGCCAGTTATCAAGCTGAGTTTAATAATAATAATAATAATAATAATAATAATAATAATAATAATAATTTTTTTTTTTTTTTTCTTTTATTAAGGCGTTTTGCCATTTGACATGTACATGACCATGGACTATTGGCTAAAACCACCTCCAAACCTAGAGACCGCCTGGAACTGAATAATAATAATGATAATAATAATAATAATAATAATAATAATAATAATAATAATAATAATAATAATAAGAATAATAATAATAATAATAATAAAAAAAATAATAATAATAATAATAATAATAAAATAATAATAATAATTTCTCTGGATGATGGAGAACACATCCAGAGGAGTTTATTGATATAAGCTCGAACATTACAATATATTATTAAATAGAAAACACAGTGATTTGACTGCTAAATTAAAAAAAAAAATATGATTCCCTACTATTTGTCGGGGTGATCATCAGTAAAAACCTTAGATCAAGCTAATACTATTTCTAACTAGCCATTATAACTAATACAATAATAAAAACTATTTACTAGCTAAAACTAACTTAGTATGCATGATCGTATTTCTATTCACATTGCAGTTTATGTCATGAATAAATTGCTTTTTTGTTTGTAAAATATGAATTAATTTTCTTTCTATATTTATCTGAATCTGTCTCATCTGCTCTTTACTTTGCCATTTTTTTTTTCAAATATTATTTATCTTTTGTTATGCTGTTTTTCACATTCATTCCATTTTATTAACTTTTTCAATTCTATTCAAAAGAATATCAGTCATCAAGTTGAATCTATGTCCCCACTTGCATTGCTTTTATGTTTGTTGTTATACGGGATATGAATTAATTCACTTCTTTCAATCTTCTAAAGCATTCTAATATTTATTCCGGGGTTTTTTTCATGACAACAGATACTGAAAGGCCAACTTTGTCAAGCTGGAGTGATTGGTCACAATGTGATAGAGAAAAATGCTCTCAGCATCGCTCTCGCAGGTGTGAGCCACTCTCAGAGACTGCTCTATGCAAGGGAACTGTAATTGAGGTAAGAACACCGCTCAAAATATAAATGAATTGAAATATTGATAGAATCATTTACCAGAACTCATTAAAAGTATGATTTTTTCACTAAATAATATTTCCCCCACAGTACGGTAATACAAATTCTGAAGCTCCATGCTTGACAGTCAATTCCCACCGTTACCCAGGGTCAGGCTGCACAAGTGAGTGTGTATACTATCTAGCACACCTTTGAGAGCTATTTCCTGTGTCTAAGCAATCGTTCGACAGAAACGTTTGGAAAGAGACACAATTTATGTTGCCTTTTTTATATCTGAGATTAACAACAATTTATTTATTAACTTGTTATGTGGATTTAACGACTTGCAGTCAAATATTCATTAAGAATAAGTAAAATATTTTACTCTGTAGGCCGAGCGCTTTCGAATCTTTGAGATCCGTTTTCAGAGGCTCTCAAAGATTCGAAAGCGTTCGGCCTACAGAGTAAGTGAATTTTACTTATTCTTAATGAATATTTGACTGCAAGTCGTTAAATCCACATAACAAGTTAATATTAACAACGCAGTTCGTCATGGAACAAGAAATCCAGGAACTTAATTTATTTTAAGCCACAATTCGGCAATAAAAAATACAATTTAATAAGAAAAAATCTCAAATCTATAAATATGTGTCCAAGCCATCATTCGACAGAGACGTTTGGAAAGGAACACAATTGATTCAGCTAATTTTTACCTGAGTGAAATAAAACTCAATTTAGCTCAAACCTCAACAAGGCAATAAAATATACAATTAATTAGTAAAAAACTTAATTCTCCTCAAAGCAAAATAAGGACACAATAAGACAATAAAAATACAATTGAATGAAATCAATTTTTTTTTCTATAAGGCTATAAGACAATACAAAGCCACAATAAGGCAATAAAAAATACAAATTTCATGATAGAAATCGTTGATCTATAAATGTGAAAATTCTACCGTTAATATTAAATTAAGTAGGTACCTGTAATGAGCTCCAAGTTGGCTTAGCTTAGCTTGATAATGCATTCATGAGACAATAAATTTTCTATAAATAATCTACTGACGAAGTGAACACTTCCCCTCAAGTTCATCACACCTGATCAGTCATTCATTACCATCCTAAGAATCGATTGAAGCTTGCAAAGGTTAAAAAATGACTAAAAATAGTACACAATCAACATCAGATGAACTATTACAGGCTAAACAGAGGATGTTATCGGGTTTTCCAGTTGATATGTCAAGGCTACTAAACTGTAGACGTAGAAGACGTTTCATGAATGAACGTAAAAGGGGTAAAAGAGGCTCAATGGATGACAAAGTGTCTGTTGTATGACGTCAGATCTACAGTATATATTATAGATGGGTTGATGTGACGTCACCACTAATATAAATATATCAACATTTTACAGTAAATCTGTCTTCGTTGAATAAAATAATAATAATAATAATAATAATAATAATAATAATAATAATAATAGTAATAGTAATAATAATAATAAAACTTTCTGTTTCCTGTATTTTAGTTATATAGTTACATTAGCTATGTAACTATAGTTATATAGTTATGTAGCTGATAGAGATCCAAAAAGAAAAGGTTATACTTCATGCTTTTTTCATTATTATTATTATTATTATTATTATTATTTTATTTATATGTGAAACATAAAGAGATCATAAATATAATACAGTGTTGGCCTGCTTTATTTGTTCTTCTAAAATATTATACAACTCGATGATTTCTAATAAAATTGATAAACTGAAGTAGAAAGTGGAAATTTTTATTGGGCAGCCAGAAGTGATCTTATAATAAAAATGGTTATTTTCCCACAACTTATATAAATATAAGATAAAGTTTCAACAGTAAAACGTTTCACATTAAAAAATAAAAATTGAAAATGGTCATGGCCATGATTATTTTAGTTATAAACGGGTACCGAGAGAGACAAAATCCAAGTAACGTTATTATTCATTCTGGAAAATTGTGGAGCTTATTAATTTATTGTGAATAGAAATAACAGTCATAAGAGGAAAGGTATTTATTACACTATCAAAAATAAACTAGTAATAAAAATTTGTATTAGTGATTATTATTCAATTAGAAAATTTATAACATTTATAGAAACAAAAGAACAAATTTACACATCATGTAGAGACTACCTTCCCCTCTAGAACTTGATACAGTATTTTCTAATAAAATTCACACTATGAGGTTGTAAATTATCAATCTAATTTTTCAATAATTTTTCTACATATCACTCCAGGATTTTTTTAAACACGAATCGTGTGAGTTAAACCATGAGGAAAGTGAGGATTTGACAAAATAATAGCCAACTTTCATACCATAATGTTTTATATTCAAATTGAAGTTTTAAATTATTGATTTAGGTATAAAAATTTGAAAGACGTGGAAGCTGTAGAGGAAAAGAATGCGTTCAGATTAATTTGTGTGGGGAGTCCGGTGCCACAAGATAGCAAAATAATATTACAAAACAACAAAATAATCTTAAGATAGCAACTGCAAACTTCAATGAACTTCAATTTTGTCATATTGAAGAGCCAAAGAGTTAAAGTCAAAGTGTGGATGCTCACACATCAAAATTAAAACGTTTTTAAATATTATTTTCAAATTTTTATTCCAGGAGAAAAGATTCTGCTCAAAACCTCATCAATGCAAAAGAAATACTAAGAACAGTATAACAATCAAGGGCAGCAAGATCTTCGAAAAACAGCCCTTTCAAGTGGTGAGAGTTGCCCAATTTTTTTCTTTTATGAATACTTTCTACATGATATCATCAACATTAAAACATTATGAAACCATAATCCGATAAATAAATGTTCATTTGAGAGTCTGGTAAATGCTTCAAACATCTTAACACTAGATGGTAGAGCATTGGAATACTTAAGGTTAGAAATTGTGAAATAAATTCTATCAAATTAAATAACATAATTCAATTGTATAGGAATTGAATATTGTGAGTGCAAAGTCTCATGTACATTTACATAATCGTTCAGCTCACATGTGCATTATCCTTTTTTTCTAAACAATGTGATCAAATTAACACTGGTTTCAAGTTGACAATTGCAAAGCAGTAACTTACCGAAGTTGAATTACTAGTTTCAAATTTATAACCTTCAAATCAAATAAAAAGCACATGAATAAGAAGTACGGTACAGGCAATGGAATAGGGAAATTTCGATTGTACTCTTCATTTCTTTTTCTTCTCACTTTATTCTTATTCCTTTTATCATTCCCCCTTATATGCTTCTTCTACCTCTGCCTTATTTTCCATTAATTTGCACTCAGATTGAAGGGTAATGCTCCATCTGCCCTTTTCCAAACAGAAAATGTACAAAAAAGAACATTTCAAGCAATCTAATATCAAAACTGACACTGAGTTTCTATTTAATACATAGTTTTCACTCACTTTAGTGATATGTGAGTGAGTGAGTGAGTAAAAGTGAGTGAAAATCGTAATTTAAATATAAATACATTGTCAGTTTTGATATTAGATTGTTCAACAAGTATATTTTGTCATGGAAAACATCACCGATTTCAAGTACCGTACCTACCAAAAGCTTGGTTCTATGCAATTTGTTTTCCCCAGTGATGAAATAAAGATGTCTATCCATTTCAATAAATAAAAGTGCTACATTTTGTAATGAATAAGGTACCGTAAATCAATTTCTGAAATCACCAGAGGACATGAAATAATATGTTATGTTTTTAATCCATTCGGTATGAATATTGTAAAATTATATATTGGTTATATAAAGTATAGATATAACCCGATTCTGATCAGAAAAAGTTGAATGATTTATTGATCCCTTAGGCTAATAATTATAGGATTATGCAGGCAGCCTTTGAAAACAAATTAAGTAATCAAATCTGATGAAATATCAATTAGTCATCGAACCCACGCTCTCATCCAAATTTTAAAAAAAATTATAGATTCATACTCCTTTACACTTTAAGTCGCGTTGTCCTAGCTGCGGAATGTTCTACACTGCGGGATGCGGAAAGTGGGCTGCGGAGCTCACTCCGCAGCTGACGAAGGAGCATCGGTGTACAAGCTGCGGAGCTAGGACTCGATTTCCGGCGGGGAGAAATGACCTTGTGAGCAAGTACTGCGATGTGCACATGCGCGAAACCAGTTTATCAACTGCTACGTCACTATTTCGCAACCGACTACGGAAATGACTGCTTCTTGAGCAGTGGCTCGTTTCCGCAGTTCACGCTCCGCCGGAAGAGTGCGTTGTCCGTTGTCTAGGACAACACCCATACAGAAAGCCGTGTAACCAGTGGTCTGCGTATTTCGCTCTCCATTCTCCGCATTTCACATTCCGCAGCTAGGACAACGCGCCTTTAACAACAAACATTTTATGTGAATAAATCAAAGAATATTTACAGACAATAATGAATAAATTAAGTAATTGCAGACAATGAAATGTAATAGGCTATAACCAAAGCAAAAAATATACTCAGACTTTTTCAGAATGTATCATTATATTATAAGTTGAGAATTTGTGAATGAAGCAGTTGTTGGCAATGACGGTGATTGATAATTTCATGATGTTGAAGATCCATCTTGTTTCCACTAGTATAGAATAAAAACTTAGAAAACACATGTGTACTGTGGTCGTCTGACGATGCTCTTTACAACAGAGTAAAACGGCCTTCACGCCATAACATGAGTCACAGTTTTGTGGTTTTTAAGTTTTTATTTGATAATTTAAGTTCATTACAATCTAGAATCTCTGATTTATGATCTAATTTCTAACTTCAATCTCTAGTCCTAGAAAAAAACAATCGGATGTGAAGTAGGTCAATTATTGCTACAATTTTATTTAAAAAATAGCATTTATTTTATACATAGAGTACCGCAACGAATTGAGTCAAAGTTTTAAATAAAATTGTCAATTATTCAAAATATTGATGGATAGCCTACCCCTTTTTCTATGCTTGATACACTTTAAAATTTAATATAATATTGTCTTTCAGTACCGTATTCTATTTTCTACAGAATTTATTATTTATGTATGGGATGAATTCTATTTTCAAGATAAAACTGAATCAGTTTACCTTTTTTACTTCTGATTGATTTTTTTCCAGTACTAGAGATTGAAGTGAGAAATTAGATCATAATAGTTCATTCAAATTAGTTAAAAACACTCTAAATAAATTTTTATTAAAAAAAAATATTCAAAGTCCAGACTTCCTCTCACACACAGGCTTTGGCCTTCTTAGTGGAGTAGATCGACTATAGTAAGATTTTTCACATTATTCTTGTTACCAAATAATATATTCGTGTACAGTATTTTCATGATGTCGATAGAGTATATGAGAGGTATATTTTCCAAGTTAGTTTGAAGTAACTGACAATTTAACAGACAAATAGCACTTCCAGGAATATTCAAAATTGATATATTTTCATTTTGTAATAATTTAAAATCATGTGAATAAGAATCTATTTCCTTTCTTAGATTTTGATGATATTTATTTGAATTTTGCAGGTAAAAAGGCCATCCAAGAATACTCTCAGAAGCATGAGAAAATCAAGTCCAGCCAGAAAACAAGCTCAGCAAACTCGCACTCAAAGAATTAGACGCAAATTCTACAGTCGCTGGAGTCACTGGACCATGTGCAGTAAATCGTGTACTACACAGAGATTCAGGTTGGAAGACTAAAATAATAATTTAAGCTGTTCAAGAGAATTGGTCTCCCAACAGTACCTTGCTTGTATGTGTATAAAGTTAGATTATATGTAGAAAAAAATATATATTTATAAACAAGCATCCTAACGTACATGATTATATCTTACACAAAGCCGAGGAGATTATCACTTGGTGAGGCAGAATAGGAGTTTATTCGAAAAAACCTAGTTATGTTGATAAGAAATTCTACAACATTCTCTGTCGTTCTTCATCCGTAAACAAATCGAATCAACGTTTATTTTGACAATATACAAATATTATATAGTAACAGTAAATTTAAATACATTGGTACAGCTAATCAGAAATACTGTTACGGGTTCTATGTCGAAAATAACGCTGGCAACACTTAAATTTATCACTCGCACTTTTTTTACACAAATAATCACAACACTCGCTGATCAGTAATGTCTTACAGAAAAATAAGCAATTAAAAACAGATAAATCGATATTGTTCAACTAATAAAGAGATTTCAATAAACTGTACAAAAATCAATCACTAAAAGTTAAAAGGCCGATCTAATATTAAATAATAACTGTACAATAAACTGTCCAATAATATTCAAAAAGAAACGTCGAAAAAGAACAATTAACTTACGTAGCACTAGTCCGAAATACAATAAGAACTATTTAGTAGTTCACTGGTATGAATTAAATAGGAAAAAGAATGATCACTATAGGCACAGTTTGCAGTAATTAATTATTAGAGAACTGTCACTACTTGTTTATCAAGACGAATTTCAAACAAGACTGAACTATTTACAAAAGTCTCCCTCTATTCATATAATTTTCCACAATCGAGATATCTCACGATTTTTCTATCAACTTCTACCGAACTCTAAAATAAGCAATAAAGGACCCTTGCACCTTCCACAATATTCGATAAGATTCCATTAATTTCTAATCAAACAACTAGAACATTCTACAAAGTATCAAGTAAACACCATAAAAGTGTCAAAAGCAGAGTAATTAATTGCTTAGAAGTAAACATTTACATAGCCGAGAGCCACTGTTCCTTCTTTCTTTCTCTCCATTTTCACTACAATACTATTAACAACCACGATCATAGAAATAATGAGATGTTTAAATTACCAAGTATGTAGTAAAAACAAAAATAAGAAGAAATAATACTAAGAACAAAATTACGACAAGCTAAATGAATAATAACTTTCTTGCAAGTAGGAGTACATATTTAAAAAAAGTTTTTATAATTCCCACATCCACTCACACATCATTATTTACACTAATTACACGTGCATATACAAGGGATTGACAATTTATGTTTTAATGGAACTCAACTTATTATTACAAAGAAACTCTCAATTGTTTCATGCAATTGTGTGATAAGTAATATAAAAAGTTGTTTTTTGAAAGAGTGAATATTGTCCAGCGTTTTTATAGAATCAGGCACGTACTTGTAGAATGTTGGGCTCAGGGAAACGAAAGATTTTCGAAAAAAGTAAAAGCTTTGGGCAGTAGTAATAAATTGATGGTAAGTATCATGTTGAAGATCCATCTTGATTCCACTCATATGTAATATAAACTTTAAAAAGTGATGGTTAGTGCTGTAAAAATGATCCCTCTCAAACAATTTATTGACAATTAAAATCACCAGTCATCATATAAAACGACGATAGAACCTTGAATAGATAAACATAGCGTACTGGCAAGAAAGAAAGAAAGAAAGAAATTTTATTTTTCAAATCTACAAAATAAACAAGGAGTATAAACTATTACAATAATGATAAATAAAATGGATGCCACCCCTGAGTAAAACTGTGTGGGGTCGATCTAATTACAATAACATAAAACATAAAACTATATTTGGTATGGTTCAGTAAATTAAATAATGTAAATTAATTTAAGATAATAAAAAGACAGTGCAGAGCTCCTCAAGTTTAAGACAAATGTAAATTATGTTGGTTGTCAATTTTATATGTATACATCGTAAGGTCTAGTAATAGTACTAATTAACTAAGTATATAATAGAATTAATACTATATTGCAATGCTAATACCTTCAATATTCTAAAATAGTGATTCAACGTCATTCTTCTCTAATAACCACTCTTTAACTGAACGTTTGTAGCAGTTCAAACTGTTGCTATTTTTAATTTCTACAGGAAGAGAGTTGAATGACTGACAAATTGGAAAAGACCGTTCATTTCTTCTCACTCCCTTCATGACCCGGACTATACTTACGTTTGAAGTGTTATCAAAGGTTTTATATTTGACTGCAAGTCGTTAAATTTCACATGAAAAGTTAATATTAACAACGCAGTTCGTCATGGAACAAGAAATCCAGGAAGTTTTAAATGAATTTTAATATGTGGAGCCCCAACAACGAAAGCCGCAATTCAATTTGGAATCAACCAGAGCGTGATTCAATTGTCTAAGAACAGGCTTAGGAATAATTTTCTTGAGAAAATTGAATTTTTTAGATTTATTTTTGAGGATTGGAAATTATTCATGTTCGTAGACAATTTTATAACGCTCTGCTTGATTCCAAATTGAATTGCGTCATTAGTTGTTGGGGCTCCACATATTGAGATAAGGAGTTTTTTACATTATTAATATGATGAGACCAAGTAAGTTTCTTGTCCACTGTTACACCTAGATATTTTATTGAGTCAGTCTGCACAACCGATATTGTTTTGTTCACATAAAAAATTATGGTATTTCAAAGGATGAGATAAATGCCAAGAATTAGACAAGGTGAATAACAGAATGATAATGAAAAATAAGACGAAATTGTCACAATCACATTTATTAAAACTTCGAGAAACTAGTTTCGGTTGTTACATCATTATCAATCTCAATCAAACTCTTTGATACACAAACTTTTTTCCACAATATCACCTTCGCCATTACTAAGAAAGTTAACAGAATGATATTTAGTTTTAAATAAGCTATATTAACAGATAGACTATTGCAATTCAACCAATAAAGTAGTTTATTGAGATCATCCTGCGTAATGTCAAGAATTTTTCTGTCATTACTGCAGTAAGATAAAGCAGTATCATCTGCAAAAGAAACGGGCAAACCATAGAATTTTTCAGAGATTACTGATAAGAAGTTAAATAGGACCTAGGATCATAATATGATACTAGGTCCTATTTTGGACCTGAAAAAAATAACAAATGGTGGAACAACTACTAGCATATAAAATAACGTATAAAGGTAGTTCCATTATTCACGCACAAGCGCCATCTTGTTATAAATCAACTCAACATAATCTAAAACAAGCCTTATATTAATGGCCAATGCTAGTCAAGTGCATATGTTTTATAATTCCAAACGCTTATTTACACTTCAAACTATATTATTAACATTATCCAATTTATAAATAATTATTTAACTATTTATATACTATATTAAATTAATATACGAATAATTTATTCGTTCTTGTGGCGCCCCACAGTCCATCTCCAGTACCTGACTTTACCCTTTGTACAGTCTGTACAATCTGTACAGTCTTTATAGTCTGTATTTTTGTTTCGAATCTTGTTCCCATTTCTTCTTATTATTAATATTTTTATTTTTTTCAGATGGTGCAAGCGAACAGCCATATGTGGCAATGATGTATTAAGTGAGTCGGCTCTCTGTTATATAGAAGGCAGCTACTGTGAGAGGTGGATACAGAAAAGGCTTGGAGAAGCCTCACAAGAGGAACTAGTGACTAATGTAGGTGAGAATAATATTTAAATTATTGTTGTGGTTATCCATTTTTCTCCTTTTCATTTTAATATGATAATTTATTAATTTATATATATATATTAATTTAATATTTAAAATTAGCGGAATCAATAGCCTCAAGCTGCATACAAATGATCAGTTCTTGCCTGCTCCAATTCTAGTATTTCTATTTATATATTTATTTTTTTGTGATGTTGAAGATCCATCTTGTTTCCACTAATATGTAATATAAACTTGAAAAAACACTTTTAAATGGAAATTAACTCACGTTATGGCGTGACGGCCGTTTCGCTCTGTTGTCTACCTTAAGTCAGTGTACTGTGGGTCGTCTGACGATGCTCTAGACAACAGAGCGAAACGGCCGTCACGCCATAACGTGAGTTAATTTCCATTTAAAAGTGTTTTTTTCAAGTTTATATTTATTTTTTTATTTTTATTATTATTTTTGTTTTTGGAGGATGTAGCCCACATAGGTTTGAGACCTGTGCGTGGGTAATGGATTGGATGATGGTGTTTGTTGAGTTGGACCTACAGTTTCAGGTCATAATTTTATGTTGTAATTCCATTTTTTTCAATCACTGTGCACATTTAAACTCTAAACTATAATTTGATAATTTAAATAATGTAAAAATTCTATAGTGAATATCAACATTTACTTCATGTGATGGTCATTTCGCGCTGTTGTAGTGCTTCCTCAGACTCATTCGCCGAGTAAAATTAGGCCTTGTTGGTAGTTGAAACTAAAAGTAGTTGAGTAGGTCTCCAAATGTGTCTAAGGAGGTAATTACCTACTACAACAGTGCGAAACGGCCATTACACACATTTTAGTGTTCATATTTACTATGAAAGTAAACTACGATTAGCATGTTTAAGCAATACACCTCCTGGACAATTCAAGATCAGTGAGGAGACTGAGAAGAAAAGAAGCAGCCAACAGACCTGGTGTGACAGTGTTCAGTGAAAGTGTACATTGAATTTATTAGTTGGCATGTGAAATATGTAAATTGAATTAGAAAAAGAAGAATCTATTGAGGTTTTTTTTGGTAATGACTTCAAATTTAATAATTTAGGCTAGAAAAAAATTGATCGTTGGCCCTAGTACTAGTACTAGTTATATATTAGATAAAAAATATTTTTAATAACGATGGTTAATAGAGCCTATGAATTACTATTAAAGCATTTTTATGGTACAAAAAGGATGTCTCACTCCTTATTGGACCAATTTATTTTGCCACTTCTTAAATTTTCCATTTTTTCAAAGATAATTCATTAGTTATTTCGAATTTCATTTTCATGTTACCAATAAATTTTTTATGTCTAATATTTTTTCTAATACAGTATTTCGATTCTCTTCTCCTTCTTTTTATCCTTTTTCTTCTTTATCTTCTGAATTCGATGTTTATCTCTGTTTCACCAGTTTACTTATTTCTTTTATCTAAATTCAATGTGTATATAACCTGTTTGTTTCAAGCAAAGATTAACGTGGACAATGATAGTAATAACAATTATGCCTCGAAGCCTAAAGATCCTCCACCTCGTCGACCAATGAGAGCCCCTAAAGATGAGGCGAACATCGAATGTGGATACACTGCAAACTCCTCTTATTCTTCTTATTCGCTTGATAGATGGAATATGTTGAGAATAATCGGAGGACGCCCGTCAAGGAGAGGGAAATGGCCGTGGCAGGTGGCTTTGCTCAATAGGTTCAAGGTAAATTCAATATTCAATACATTTAAATACACATTTTAAGTCTATATTGACTTTTTACTGTAAATGCAATGATTTGCAGTCAATTTTAATTGTGAATAAATAATATTTCTACTCACTCAGGCCAAACGTTTTCGAGTCATGGGAGACTCATCTTCAAAGGTATGTATTGGAAAGGAAAGGCATGTAAAGGAAACGTATTGTATTTATGTAGCCATTACAAGAATCCCTCGAGTCATGAGACAAAAACGTTTGGCCTGAAGTGAGTAAATAAATCATTTATTCACAATTAAAATTGACTGCAAGTCGTTAAATTTACAACAAAAAGTCAATATCAACAACGCAGATCGTTTTGGAACAACCTAAGCATTATTTATATTTATTTTTTATTTATCTTCATATATTTTCTTGATCAAAGTATAAAAAAAAGAGAGTGAAAAGTAATGTGAAAAAATCTTCGCTTGAAGTTGAAACTTTTGAGAAGATATTTCAGCTCTTTCCTGTCCATATTTTTTATTATCCATATATTTTTTTGATCAAAGTATAAAAATAGGTAGAGTGAGAAGAAATGTGAAAAATCTTTGATTGATGAAATTGAGACTTTTGAGAAGATATTTCAGCTCTTTCCTTTCACTTACATGTAAAAGAAAACAAAACAATATTATCATAATATATAATGAATTAATTATAACATTCTAGTGCAATATAGAAATTAATGTAGGACTGAGTGGTTGAAATTCAAACACTAATCTACAATACAAATACAATTTATTTTGAAGTAACTGACAATTAACATACTACGAACTGACAAATATCCCTTAAAGGAATTCGAAATTAAGAATTACTATGAATTAATTACAACATTTAACTACAATATAGGAAAATAAAAGTGTAGTTAAAATGCGAACATCAGAGACAATCACCAACCAGAATTATAATGTAAGATGTGAGAACTTATGTTTAAGTGAATTTTTCGTACTACAAGAAACAAAAAATCTGGTCATTGAATTTGAAACCAAATTATGAAATTGAAGTGAATTTGAAATAATGCATAACTTAATATACGACAAAAGATAAAGGTGCAAACGTACAAAATAATATTAAAACATTTATAAAACATCTATACATTGTAGTACAATATAAATATTAATTGACCGAACGAAGAGAGGTCTCCGTTTCAAGTTGACCGTTTTGCATTTGTTTATCTATCTGTGATCTGTCTGTCTGTCTGTAACGCATTTTTAGCCAAACTCGTAGACCAAAGTGTGAAGCGTTCCATATGTTACAAAATGTACATACAGCTGGGTAAACAAGACCGGTTACCCGAATGCCGGGTATGTGTGAAACAAGCCTTAGGGCCGCTATTAAATCTGTAGCTACTGTACGATTGATAAACCAGGCATGCATTTATTGTTTCCTCAATAATGAATGAATAGATAAATAAGTATTTCTTATAATTCTCCTTTCTGCTTTGTTCAATTTTTTATATTTTTAGGAAGCATTCTGTGGTGGAACTTTGATATCAAGTATGTGGGTTGTGACAGCCGCTCATTGCATAAGGAAGAAGCTCTACATCAGATTGGGGGAGTTCGATCTCACCAATAAAGAAGGATCTGAGCTAGAATTTAAGGTTGTATTGGATTTTTCTCATAAACATATTCTAATATCTTTAATTCATGAACAATAAATACATTCTTAGTACTGTGGTGGTGAAGGTGATATTGTGGAAGATACCCATAATAAATAATAAAACAAAGTTGTCACAACCACATTTATTAAAAATAGTGACGAGACAACTTGGTTGTGACAACTCGTCTTATTATTCATTACAATAAATACAGTCACATACAAGATTGTTAAAAAAAACATTAGATAGCCCTCAACACCATTAATGTACCATTTATGTTCTATTTTGTTTGATAAATCCGGTGGTCTGGAACCCACCTAAAAATGTAGGCCCACCATTCATAACATCATTGTGTTACCATTAACCTCACGAACAAGTCTCAGACTCATTTGAGGAATCATCTAGAAAAGAAAGTAGTGTTTGGTCTATCTAATATACAACTGAGATTTCTTGTAAGTATAGTAAGTAATTCATTGAAGCTGTCCATTTTTGGATGAAAAAAATTATTAATTATTCATTGATCAATTTACAAAAAAAGGTATTTATTGTAAGTACAGTGGTTGATTTTACTAGTTTCTGATAATTATTAGTTGCATAAACATATTTTTAGCGTATTTCTGAAGTGAATGAATACATCAACTACTAACATGGAATACAGTGACAGAGAGATTACATTTCCACTCACATTTCACTCATTTTCATCAGTTCTTGTCTTACTACAGAGTTTATTAGTTCTAAGAAGGAGCTGAGGATCTTCGTTATTAGTGAGTGAAATATTTACTCGTTCCTCTATTACAAAAACACCATCGGGAAGTGATAGCCGCGAGCCGTAGCAGGTATCTGTTCAATCAGAGAGATAAGCTGCTTTCTCGTAGGTCCTGTTTGTAACGGTGACCGATTAGATTGGCCAGCAAAAAAGACAGTGTTCTCTGCTGTAAAATCACTTCCCGGTGGTTCGGAACCCACCTAAAACTGTAGGTCCAACTCATCAATCAATCAATCAATCAATCAATCAATCAATCAAAACCATCAATCAAAGATACAGCAGGCTATTGCCCACAACTGCGTTCTCTAAAAATTTTCAACTGAAAAATCCAAAATTTTAATTATGCACAAGTTTAACTAGAAATTTCACTTTGAAGAACGATTACAGTACTTATTCGTCTCCAAACAAGAATATCAATTAATTTAGAAGTTTACTTTGAAAACAGTCCAATAGTTTAATTTTAATAGTCTGATAATTTCAAATTTTGTTCGAGATTTTAGAGACGAATGTCATATTTGAATGATAATAATAATAATAATAATAATAATAGTAGTAGTAGTAATAATAATCGATCTTAAAATAATTACATTGCGAATTATACATTTTATAATGCACTGAAAACATATTGATAATGATAATACATTTTTTTGTAGATTTATTTGTCTTGGAGACTCCAGTTAAGGAGTATAATAGTCCTATAAGACAGTCAGATTTACAATATACAATCTTATACACTAGATACCATAAAAATTACTATATCAATTAGTTGAGGTGAGGCTTAATTTTTTTGTGAAAGGATCTCTTGTACACTATAAAAAGCTTTATCAACTAAGTACTTTTTCAATTGTTTTTCAAATATTTATATATTTTCAAGACTCTATAAACTGCGGTAGCATGGTTTAGAGCAATTTTTAGTGTTAAAGAATGCGTTCTTATTTTGTATGAACCTTTTTAATAATCACTTTGATGAGTGCAACAAAAGTCCTCAGAAATTGGTCAATATACGTAGAAAACTCTATTCATTGATGCTATTTCCCAACACCATAGAAATACTGTAGTCTAAATATTGCTATTTTAAGTTTATTAATCTACTTATAAAGTTTATTTCAGTGCATTGAGTATATTTCCAACTTATTTAATGTTATTTAATTCTAATTACACAGGTGGAGCGAGCAATCAAACATCCCAACTACGATTCGGAAACTGTTGACAACGACATTGCTCTGCTGAAGTTACCAGACACAGTGGCCGCCACCACTAGTGGCCAAACGGTTGCCAAGTGGTTACCTGTTTGTTTGCCACGTGGCTTTCAGCCACTGCCACCGTCCGCGACTCTGTGCACCATCATCGGATGGGGAAAGAGAAAAAGCACCGATCACTATGGCACTGATATACTGCACGAAGCACAGGTGGGTTAGGGTGCTTGCACAGTGGAGTATACAATATTCTATGATAATAATTTCAAGCACAGATTGATTTCTACAGTTAGGGTGCTTGCACAGAGGGGCATCCTAAGCTAGATGATAATCTCACCATGGCAAAATGAAACACATGATGTCAAATGGTAGCATTTACTCTGCTCCAATATGTCATCCAAAATAATAATGTATTAGATGCTTCACTGTTAGTGCGAGCACCCTTGAACACCTTTCTTCTGCTTTCTGTATTCTTGTTTTCAGCATTCTTTCCATTTTTTGTATCAATATATATTAAAAATAGAGGAAAATAAAATAATCTCACACAGAAGACATTATAATATTCTTGAGTCACACAGTCATTATAATATACAGTTTCTTGAGTAGAGATTCTCTTTAAATATTAAAATAATATGTATTATTTGTGTGTTTATAAATAAATAAATAAATAAAATACGAGTAAAAAATCAAACAAATTCAAAATTTGTTTAGATTAAATTTTAAAAAATAATCAGATCAGTGAGATATGATGATAATTATTCTATTATTTTATTTTCACTCGAGGCAATTGGTCATTTTTTTGTTTTGATATAAATGAATTGTTTTCCAGGTGCCTATCGTATCAAATAATGAATGTCGCGAGGTCTATGATGAATACAGGATTACGGGTTTGTATAACTTACTTACTTTACTTTACTGCTGGGGCGTCACAAATCTCAGTCGATTTTTTGCCTCGTAGATTAGCCTCCTCCATTTTTCTCTGTCCTCTGCCATTTCAATTGTTCCTCCACACCGGACAACATCTTTCCCAACTTGGTCAAGCCACCTTAATTTAGGCCTTCCCAATGGTCGCCTTCCTGCAGGTACGGCCTTGCACACTGAAATGATTGTGAACCTTTTAATGATAATTAAAGGCTTTAATGAACAATGAATGATTCTACTAACAAGATGAGAGACAAACTATATAACAAGATAAATTAATGACTGTTCCAATAGGTTCTAAATAGCTACAGCTGGAAGTCACAAACTAATATATCATATGTTAAACATCATCACATTCACTCCACCTAAGAAGAGAATGAAGTGAGTGTTCATAATCGGCAAGGTAAGAAGGAAGTCGTTTGTTTCTTCTGCTTCTCCGTTGTTCATTTTGAGATATATTGGGAGTACAATTATTTTCTTCCAGAGATTGAGAGGGTTGAATTCGATCTTTTTGATCTTCAGCTTGATCCACTATATCTTGAGGTTCATCAGCATCTTGTATGACTTCTGATTCTTGAAGTTCAGTGGAGGGTTCCTCTAAACTAGCTACAGGAACAGTTGGTGCTAAGTCTCTTGTTGACACTGTAGTTTCTCTTCCATCTGGAAATTTTATATGAGCATATTCACCATTTCCTTCAAGTAAATCAACTTCTTCAATCAAGGGATCATATTTTGATGCTCTTACATGTTTCTTGAGTAGCACAGGTCCTGGTGAGATAAGCCAAGAAGGAGTAGAGCCACCATTTCCAGTACGTCTGATGAAACGGAACATTCTTTCATGAGGAGTTTCATTAGTAGTTGTACATAATAGAGATCTAATTGAGTGGAGTGATTCTTGTAGACTGTCTTCCCAGTGCGTGATTGGTAGATTTCTAGTTTTTAAAGCTAACTGAACAGTTTTCCATATTATGCCATTATACCTTTCAGCTTGCCCATTGCCGCTTGGGTTGTAGGGCGTTGTTCGGCTGGATGCAATCCCATTGATTGCTAAATAATCTTTAAGTTCTTGCGACATAAATGATGATCCTCTGTCTGAATGAATATATGCTGGTGTTCCAAACATGAAGAAAATCGATTGTAAAGCTTTAATAACAGTTGTAGATGTCATATCAGGGCAAGGTATTGCTATAGGGAATCTCGAATATTCATCTACTATAGTCAAAAAATAGTTATTTTTGGTCTTAGATGGTATTGGGCCTTTAAAATCCAAATTGAGGCGTTCAAACGGTGAGGTTGCTTTAATGAGAGTTCCTTGATGTTTATAAAACCTTGGTTTAATTTCTGCACACACTCTACACTGATTTACTGTTTGTCGCACTTCATCAAGAGAGAATGGGAGATTTTTACTTCTGATCCAATGATAGAATCGAGCTGTTCCTGGATGGCACAGTGTTTTATGATAGTTCTGGAGTCTCTCTCTTCCATTTGTTATATTTGCGCACATTCGGGATAAAGCATCAGCAATTACATTTTCCTTACCAGGACGATAAGTAATATCATATGAAAAGCAAGAAAGTTCCAAGCGCCAACGTTGAATTTTTTTATTTTTAATTTTACTCTGGTGGTCTTTCGAAAATATAAAGGAAACAGATCTTTGATCTGTGATAAGTTGAAAATGTCGCATTAGAAGAAAGTGGCGCCACTTACGGATAGCCTCAACTATAGCAGAAGCTTCTTTTTCTATTGCTGGATGATGTCGTTCTGTTCGTGATAGTGAGCGGGAGAAGAAAGCAACTGGTTTGCCCGATTGTGATAATGTAGCAGCAATAGCAACATTTGATGCATCGGTTTCCACCACAAATGGAGCTTCTGGATCAATGACAACCACCATTGCATCAATGATAGATTGTTTCATTGCTTCAAACGTTAAAATATCAGATGTGGTCAATGGAAATTTAGCTTGAACTAAAGGATGTATTTTATCAGAGAAGTTGGGAATAAATTTTGAATAGTGTGAGAACATTCCGAGAACTCTTTTCATAGACGCAGCATTTGCTGGAGGGGGAAATGATCGTAATGATTCTAATCTGCTTGGGTCAGGTCGGATAGTCTTGTCTTTGATGATATAACCAAGAAGGTTGATTTCAGATTTTGCAAACGAGCTCTTTTCCAAATTAATAGTCAGTTTGTACTTTTGTACAATGTTCATGAATTTTTTTAAGTTTCTATCATGTTCTTCCATGGTAGTTCCACAAATTGTAACATCATCAAGATATGCAAATGTACTTTTTAGATCTTCTTTTCGAATTATATCATCAATTACTCTTTGAAAGGCGGCTACTCCATTTGTCACTCCAAAAGGAATTCGCTTGAACTGATATAGTTGACCCACTGCTTCAAAAGCTGTATATAATTTATCACAACTCCTTATTGATATTTGATGATAGGCACTTTTGAGGTCGATTGTACTGAAGACAGAATATCTAGCTACTTTATCGACTAGTTCTTCCAGATTTGGCAGAGGATACGCATCAAGTAGGGTAAATCTGTTGATTGTCTGAGAGTAATCTATCACCATACGTTTTTTATGGTTGGTGTTGGAAGTTACAAGTACTTGTGCTCTCCAGGGAGAGTCACTTGTTTCAATAATATCTTCTTTTATGAGTTTATCTATTTCTTGATTAATGAATTCCATGTCAGATTGATTATGACGTCGAGATTTTATCGCTATTGGCTTAACATCTTGAGAAATATGTTGGAACAATGAGGCAGGTTTGACTTGAGCAGCAGTTAGACCACACACTTTGAGTGGATCTTTTGACCCATTAAAGGACATATAGAGACCTGAATGATTAGATAATATATCATGTCCTAGTAAAACGTCACAGCAGAGATCTTGAAGAACAAGAAGAATTATGTTATTGTACTTATGACCAAGAATTGTGAGGTTAACCGAGCACTGGCCAACAACTGACGAACGGTGAGAAGTGGAGGCCATACGAATTTCGTCATTAGAAGGATAAATTCTTAATTTTAGATCTTTTGCCAGTTGTTTATTAACAAAGCTGCTTGAGCTACCAGTGTCAATCAATGCTGCTACTTTGAAGTTATTCAATATTGCAGGTACAGTTGCTTTGCTGAGTCCAGGAGGTGACAAACTATAAACTTCAACAGCAGATACTTTATTAGAGCCCCAGTGATTAGAATTATTTTTGTTGGTCTGCTTGGATCTGCATATTTTTGCATAGTGACCTTTTATTCCACAATTTTTACAAAATGCATTTTGAGCTGGACACTTATTTCGTATATGAAAGTTATAGCCACAGTAATCACATAACTTGGATCGTTTCTGAAGTTTCGGATTTTCTGAATTTACAATCTGTGCAGTAACAGGTGAAGCAGGTCTCATAATCGATTCAGTAGAAGGTGGTACTACTGGTAATGCGGCGTTAAGTGAAACAGAAGAAGAGTTAAAACTGAGCGAATTTTGATATGCTGATTCTAAAGTTCTTGCTTGATCAAGAATTTCGTTAAAATCCAAAGATTTGGATTCTAATAGGCGTTGTCGAATATTTGGTGAAAGCAAGCCACTGATGAAAGCATCTCTAACACAATCATTATGGTTTTGCTCAGCAGTAACGGCCTTGAATTTACATTTTTTACTCTGTAACAATAATTCCTCTATAAATTGATCTATTGATTGGCCTGGTTGTTGTCTTTTGGCCTGTAATTCATGTCTAGCGAAAATTTCATTGACAGGTCTGACAAACAATTTTTGCAAAGAAGTGAGTGCATCACAATACGTACCACAATGGCCTATCCGCTGATATACTGCTGGAGAGACAAGGTTGATCAAAAGTTTCAGTTTCTCAGCATCCGTCGATTGTATGCTTGATATAAAATTTATGAATGTCCTATACCAATGTTCCCATTCCACTGCTGCTGTCGGTGAATTAGGATCCAAATCGAGTTCTTTGGGTTTCAAGAGACGGTCCATTAGAGTATTGTTCATTAAATTGAAATGATTGTGAACCTTTTAATGATAATTAAAGGCTTTAATGAACAATGAATGATTCTACTAACAAGATGAGAGACAAACTATATAACAAGATAAATTAATGACTGTTCCAATAGGTTCTAAATAGCTACAGCTGGAAGTCACAAACTAATATATCATATGTTAAACATCATCACACACACCTCCTTCAGCCTTGTTCCCTCCTCTCTACGAAGTACATGACCTAACCAGCTAATTCTTTTGGCTTTTATGAGGGCTATTATATTTGTATAACTTACGCAACTTTAATAGAAGCAAATAACCTTGTTTTTAATAACCTTGAAACTTGAAGTAGTTTATTATTTTATCATAATTTGCTTATTATAAAAAGCACTAAGCTATTCTGGCATATGAAAAGTCAACATTACAATAATATTATAAAATTAACAATATCATCTAATGAATGGGAACATAATTCATTAATCTAACATCAAAACTGACACTGTATTTCTATAAAAATATTATTTTCACTCACTTATGCTGGAGGGATGCATTTCACTTCTGAAAAGAAGCTTCGTCAGCCTCGTTGATCAAGTATTTAGGCGTGGATAACATCACAGATAATTCATTAATACACGGTATGGTACAAGTGAAATTATCTTTTAACGTAATTTAAATTACTGTGATGTTTTCCATGACGAAATACTTAATGAACAATCTAATATTAAAACTGACACTGTATTTCACTTTTAAATAATGTTTTACTCACATATATTGGAGATGCTTGAGGAATGCATTTCACTTCTGAAAATAAGCTAGAGCCTCTGAGGCTGACGAAGCTTCTCTTCAGAAGTGAAATGCATTCCTCAAGCATCTTCAATATATGTGAGTAAAACATTATTCAACAGTGAAATACAGTGTCAGTTTTAATATTAGAATATTTAAATTACGTCTAGTTAACGACTATAATATAGTCAAGTCAGATCAACAATTGTATCCATGCAATATTATCAATCTCATAAGCTTACACTAGTTACCATAATTTACATTATCAATAATAATTAGTTGAGCTGAGACTTGATTTTTATCTGAAAGGAACTGTTGTACACTATCAAATTAATGCTTTATCAACTAAATTCATTTTTTTTAATACATTCAAGATTCTTTGTAAATGTGGTAGTTTGTTGAAAAGTTTCCTAAGAATATTATCTTTTCATGGTAAATTTAACGACTTGCAGTCAATTTTAATTAATATATTTACTCACGTAGTCTGAAACGTTTTCGAATCAAGATGATTCATTTACAATTATAAAATAACACAAGTGACCTAAACCTTAGGAGCAAATCAGTGAGATGTTGAGGAGAATTTTATACAATTATTTTATTTTTATTTAAGTTTGGTAATATTAATTGAGATTATAAACTTTTTGTTATAAATTTAAGTGGAATTATTCTTTTTAAGATTACGTCTTGAAGACTCTAGTTTTAAGGATTATAAGTCAAGTCAGATCAACAATATTGTATCCATGCAATATTATCAATCTCATACATTATTTATCATAATTACATTACTAAATAGTTGAGGATGAAATCAAAGAATTAATTTATTGAGAATTGTTGTTTTTTTTACAAACTGTGATTTATTATGTGAAGTATCATGTGAGATAATTTATATCGAATTTCCTTTCAATGTTATAAAGGATGCTTCTATGGAAATAGACAACTCAAGTAAGTTGATTGTATGTGTATATTTTATTTAGAGGAATAAATGAATCTTAAATGTTTTATGATCGTTTTCTAAGTAAATAAATTTAAGTTTTTGTCCACAGAAAACATGTTCTGCGCCGGTTACCGGGGAGGACGTATGGACTCCTGCTCGGGGGACTCAGGCGGACCCCTGCTCTGCAGAGAGGCCAAGACAAACCAGTGGACAATCCATGGAATCACAAGTTTTGGCGAGGGCTGTGGCCGGAAAGGAAAGTTTGGCATATACACAAGAATGTCCAACTACGTTAAATGGGCACGATCGGTTATGCGAGACTATTCATGATAGCCAGCTGATCTACTGTGGCAAACTACTAGGTCTACTAGGTCTACTGCGGCAAAGAAGTAGTCTCGAACATCAAGAACAGGATTCTTAAAAGTGACTCATGCCCGCATTTATAAGCGTTCCTTCAGCGTCTCTTGACTCGAGGGACTCTTGAGTTGCCTATAAATACATTACATGTTAAGAGTCCCACGAGTTAAGAGATGTTCATAAATAAGGCCCTCAGTTCATTTTTTTTTTTTTAAGGAAGAGTTATATTCACTGAAGTATCAAAAAAAATGTTAAAACTTAAGGTCGTCACTTCACTGGCGCTAGTAAAGCGTCGATTACATTAAATTGAAGGTCACTTTCACTGGCGCTAGTAAAGCGGCGATTACTTTAAATTGAAGGTCACCTCACTGGCGCTAGTAAAGCGGCGATTACATTAAATTGAAGGTCACTTTCACTGGCGCTAGTAAAGCGGCGATTACTTTAAATTGAAGGTCACCTCACTGGCGCTAGTAAAGCGGCGATTACATTAAATTGAAGGTCACTTTCACTGGCGCTAGTAAAGCGGCGATTACTTTAAATTGAAGGTCACCTCACTGGCGCTAGTAAAGCGGCGATTACATTGAGCGAGTTTAGAAGCAAATTTCGATTGCAATTTTGTGCCATAGAGGAAAAATAAATTCTTCTTCTACTTCTACTTATTATTTTTCTCCTCCTCCTTCTCCACCACCGCTAACTCTGGCTTCTCCTCCTCTCCCTTCTCCTTTTTCCTTTAACCTGCTTCTCTTCCTCATCCTCCTACTTCTCCTCCTCTTAACATTCCTCCTCCTTCTCCTCTTCCTACTCGTCTTTCTTCTCCTCAACCTCTTATTCCTCCTCATCCTCCTGCTACTCTTCCTCCTCCACCACATCCTTCTCCTCTTCCTCCTTCTTAGCTTCCTCCACCTCTTTCTACCCCTTCTCCTGCTTCTGCTTCACATCCTTTTCCTTCTCATTCTCTTCCTCCTCCACCTCCTTCTTCATTGTAAAAAGTACAAAGTTGTAAGAATTTTTCAAAGGTTTTCATTCATATTTACAGCTTAGTAACTTCTTAAATTTTTGTTGATTGAAGATGTTTGAGTACTGGACTTGTAGGTAATTATATTCTCTACATAATTTGTTCTACACAAAAATCAGCTATGAGTGGTTGTTTGAAAGTTATAAAACAAGAAAATCTACCAATTCTTGGTTCAAGATTTCCATGCGATATTCATTTTTACTGCCTTGTAACTTATTTGATATCAAGTATAAAGGCACATTTAAGTAATAAAATGATAGAATATTTAATTATCTTCAAAAAAGGTTAATTATTACAAAATGTTGATATATTGCATCCTTTAAAAGTTATAAACGAAAAACTATAAGAACTACCAATTTTGGTGTCTGCAAACAATACCGTAGTCAGTTTAAACCATGAACTTTTGCTGAATTTATTAGTTAAAGATCTGTCACACCACCTAGCGGCGGTAGTTTGAACTGTTTTATTTCAGTGTTTTCCAAATATTGACCTTAGTGCTAATTATATCGCGAAAACGCAAAGAACAAAACTCGTTAGAAATAAAACTACCAATATATTTTATAATCATATATTATAATGTATTCTATCGCATTAAGCCAGATTTTATCAAAAGCTGAACAAACCTTATCGATATTAACGGTAGTTTGAGATGTACGGTAAACGTACAGTAGTTTCACCCCGAATCCTCCCATAATTCATTAGCTTGTGTCTGGCAATTCTGCCTATCACTATTCGGGATAACCTCACTTCGGTTCAATCGTAATATTTGTTCGTAATTTTCTGTCTAGTTGATAGAAAAATATTTGAAACTATGTTCGCTATAAAGAATATCATGTTTCCTACGATCCAAGTTCTCTCTAGAACGAATAGTGCTGCAAAAACTAGTTTTATCAGAGGTTTTGCTCAGGAAGTGGACATTGATAAGTTGGTGAAAAGTAATAAAGTTGTCCTTTTTATGAAAGGTGTACCAGAGGAGCCAAGATGTGGCTTTAGTAATGCAGTTGTTCAAATTTTGAGGATGCACAATGTCAAATATGACGCTCACGATGTTCTAAAAGACGATGCTATCAGAAATGGTAAGTTTATAATTTTATCGAAATCCCTTTATTTATACAATTGGGGTCTCTCGGAGTGTTTGGAGAAAAGCCCCACTGATAAATCAATCCAACCTTTGTTGAATTAACGTCTGATATAACAATAGATGGAATGGTTAGTTTTTTATTGGCTGTCCTTTTCTGTAAAATACCCCAAGTACTACGTGGAAAACATCAATCTGCTATCAAGCATCATGTACTTCAACTTCAATTATACACCTACATTAAGTATGCAACTACCTCAGCCTAATTTTTGTGGTATAAACACCTTGTTTGAGGCTAGATTAATGTCCAGATAACGTCCTGTACGAGGCTAGCTGAGTCGAATGTCACAGTTAATAGTTTTAAAATTAAAATTTCTTGAGTCTCATGATAAGAGAGGTAAGAAGCATCTCAGAGACCAAGAAACATCGGCTTTTAAGAATTCTACTCTATATTATGCAAGACTAGCCCATCTAATTATCCAAAATAAACATCTGTTATTGGAGTTCAGTAATATTGCCCAATTTCTACATTGACATCGCTCTTCTCAGGGTACTAGAGTTCTAGAGAGGCTAGATACTACAGTTTCTGCAGTCACCATTGATTCCTAACAAAGCAACACAATTATTGTGTCAGTGTGAATGACAAAACTATAGTAGCTCATCTTGTTTACTCATAACAAACGGGATTGTAACATCATTATGTCTTATTAATTATGGTGTCTACCACAATCTAACAATCACCAAAGGAAGAAAAATAATTTATCTCCGATAAGTATCTTATCTTCATCTTTTTATATTTTTAGTTCTCTCTCACTCCATCCTTATCTTTCCTCCATATTCTTGTATTTTACTGTCACCTTTTCCCTGTTTTTTTAATTTTTGTTTTTTCTCTAAATTAATAAACTAGTGAGCCCAACGGGCTGGAGAACTTACTCGCTTGCAAACAACTAATTTTGGAAAGGGAAACTCATTTGGGAAGCTTATCGTAGGGGAAGGTGGTAACGAAAAACGGCTGTTTTGAAAATAATGATTTATGATCATTATTATGATCATAATGATAATGATCTATCACTTGAAGTTCAGTTTCATTGTTGCTCTGATACCGTACATTTATTTTCCACAAAAAAGACCTACCGTACTCGTGTACCTATATATCAGGGCAATGGAATTAGTGTATCAATCTATAGAGAAGATATATTTACCACATGAAAAACAGCTGTTTATATATCCATATATCGGGGCAATGAAATTAGTATATCAGCTTATAGAGATCCTATAAAAAGCCTGATCGCATTTATTCACCTACAGCTGATGATAGCTCAAAATATATTTTGAAATCTATTGCGAATTCCATATGGTGAAAACAACTATTTTCTTAAATATAGTAATATATAGATATGTTAATGAAGGGGTGAGAACCTATCCTTTTGTTTCGCCTCAAAAAGGATGAAGGAGTCGGTTAATTTTATTGGCAAACGAACTTGACCTGTCTAAAGATACCAAGAATCTGTGTTTCAAATTTGAAGTTGATTGATAAAGGCGTTCGAAAGTTATCGTAGAACACAAACACACAACGCCTCGAGCCTCAAGTCAAAAGGAAGAACTCGCTTCGCTCGTTCAATAATTCCTCGAAATCGACATAATTGAGACTCCATGTTCCTATATTAAACTCTCGAACTGCAAGTGTTTATCAACTACAATAAGGGTGCTTGCAGAGTGGAGCATCCAATACTCGGAAATAATTACCATCGCAAAATCAAACACATGTTGTCAAATGTTGGTATTCACACTGTTCCAATCTGTCATGCATCATTCCACAGCATGATTTTGATTTTACGATGGTGACTATCATCGAGTATTTGATGTTCCACTGTGGAACCACAATGAACAGCTTCACAAATACAAATAGCAACTCAAACCTTCAGTCACTGTTTTTTAATGAACAAAATATCCACTGTTTTGGACGTTAATGTATTTTATATTAATTTCTTCTGTCTTTTTTGTTTTTCAGGGGTGAAGGAGTATTCCAACTGGCCCACAATTCCCCAACTCTTCATCAATGGTGAGTTTGTGGGAGGATGCGATATCATGCTACAAATGCACCAGAGCGGTGATCTCATAAAGGAGCTGGAAAAAGCTGGTATTAAATCGGCATTACTAGACGAGGCAATGCAGGAGGCAAAAAAGTAATCGAAAAAGTTTGAAAGTTTGTTATATTATGTACTGTACCATTAGCTGAGGTTTTTCATGTAAATATAATGTAAGTATTGAAACTATATTGATTCGACTGTTTATTTATTCACTTAGCATTGGATTTGGTATTTCAGTAAGAATACAAATACATCTATTGTCATATGAGTAAAATTAAAAGTAGCAATAAAAGTGAAATAAAAGTAAGGTTATATGAGTACAATAAAAGTAAAGTAAAAATGACTCTGAAGTCACTGTTTTATGAGAAAATATAATAAACTTTCTTCGTAGTGGTGAAGTTGATATTGTGGAAGGTATCCATAATGAATAAGACGAAATTGTCACAACCACATTTATTAAAAATATTGAGAAACTAGTTTCGGTTGTTATACCATTATCATTGTCAATCAAACCCATGTTTGTTTGAAATTGATAATGGTATAACAACCGAAACTAGTTCCCCAATATTTTTAATAAATGTGGTTGTGACAATTTCGTCTTATTATTCATTAAATATAATAAATTTGTATTTTGTCAATTCTGTAAATTATCTGTGATGTTTTCCATGAAGGAATACTTAATGAACAATGTAATATTAAAACTGACACTGTATTTCACTTTTATATAATGTATTACTCACATATATTGGAGATGCTTGAGGAATGCATTTCACTTCTGACGAAGCTTCTTTTCAGAAGTGAAATGCATTCCTCAAGCATCTCCAATATATGTGAGTAATACATTATATAAAAGTGAAATACAGTGTCAGTTTTAATATTAGATTGTTTTGTAAATTAATTTATTGTTTATATTTTCTTGACTGTAACAGTGACTGCAAAGTAGTTTTTACACTATTTAGGCTGCTTATACAATGGAGCATAAAATAATTAATTTATAAGCTTAATATAAATTAAGGTAATTAATTTATTGGTTATATTCTCTTGACTTCAACAGTGACTGCAAAGTAGTTTCGACACTATTTAGACTGCTTACACAATGGAGAATAAAATAATAAGTTTATTATAAAATACATATCATTAAGGAAACTAATTTAATACTAATTAAATTAAAGCAATTAATTCAGTGATTATATTTTCTTGACTGCAAAGTAGTTTTTACACTATCTAGGGTGCTTGCACAGTGGAGCGTCCAATACTCTATGATAATCACCATAGGAAAATCAAAAACATGCTGTAGAATGTTGTATGATAGATTGGTGTAGCGTGAGTGGCACCATTCCACAGCATGTGTTTCATTTTGCGATGGTGATAAATTAATCCACCAATAAAAGCGTTAATGCGGTTGAAAAATTATAAATTGATTGTTAGTGAAAACTATATCGTCTAGCCTACTTTATATCTACTAGAAAAAACGAATGTAATAGACTTCTTGAACTATATTCATGATTTTTTGTTGGAACACAAAGTTTGATTTTATTATTTTTACAGTTCATAAATTACTGATGGTGTAACGATCCAGTGTGCCAAGGCCTACCGGCTGGTTGCGGGGTTTAAACGAATCAAACATGACTTGCCTTAATCTGATTTGAATCACGTTTTACACACTATTTTAAAAGATAACATAATCTGTAGCTAGCCACTTAATAACAAATTTGTATCTTCTGTGATCTATTCTTTTTTTGCTCATAATGCCCACATAAGTCTGAAACTTGTGCGTGGGTGATGAGGTGAATGATTACACGTTGTTTCCCATCATTCCTTTCAAAATTTATTCGTTTTAATAAAATTTTAATTTTCCTTCCACATGAATATTCTTGGATCCGACATGATTGACAACGTATCATTATTCTCATGGAACGATGTCATTGATTTAGCTTCTCTGTTAAATGTTGGGTTCATCTGTAAACAATAATAATCGTTATTTTATTAATAATAATCGATAATCATTGGAGAATTGTAAGGTTCATATCAATTATCAATTAAGGTTCAAGGTTTAAGGTTCAATTATCAATTTATTGATATGATTGAACAGTCGATAAGAGACCTGAACTTATTCAGGTATGCCTGAAAACTCTGACACCAGACCTGAGCAGGCCAGGTCAAATTGTAGTATTTTTTCAAAAGAATTGAAGGAGGAGGAGAGGAAGGACAATGAGGAGAAACAATGAAGATTGCGAAGAAAAATATAGAAGAAAAAAGGAGAAGATATAGAAGAGGAAGGAGGAGGAGGAGTAGAAGAAGAAAGAGTAGATAGATAGATAGATAACTTGTCTTTATTGAGGCGAAGTTAGGACTCGTAGGTCCTCTCTTACACTTAACCCTAGAAGTAGGAGAGAGATACATTCAAATTTAGAATAAGGGATTGAAGTAGAAGGAGACGAAGGAGAATGTGGAGGAGAATGAAGAAGATTACGAAGAAAAAGAAGAAGATAAAGGAGAATATATAAAGAAAAAAAGAAGGAGAAGAAGAAAGAGTAGGAGAGAGATACATTCAAATTTAGAATAAAAGATTGAAGTAGGAGGAGACGAAGGAGAATGTGGAGGAGAATGAAGAAGAATACGAAGAAAAAGAAGAAGATAGAGAAGAAAAAAGGAGAATATATAAAGAAAAAGAAGAAGGAGGAGAATATATAAAGAAAAAGAAGGAGGAGGAGAAGAAGAAAGATACATTCAAATTTAGAATAAGGGATTGAAGAAGGAGGAGAGGAAGGAGAATGTGGAGGAGAATGAAGAAGAATACGAAGAAAAAGAAGAAGATAAAGAAGAATATATAAAGAAAAAGAAGAAGGAGGAGAATATATAAAGAAAAAGAAGGAGGAGGAGAAGAATAAAGATACATTCAAATTTAGAATAAGGGATTGAAGTAGGAGGAGAGGAAGGAGAATGTGGAGGAGAATGAAGAAGAATACGATGATAAAGAAGAAAAAAGGAGAATATATAAAGAAAAAGAAGAAGGAGGAGAATATATAAAGAAAAAGAGGAAGGAGAAGAAGAAAGATACATTTAAGCTTAGAGGGATTGAAATAGGAGGAGGAGGAGGAGAGGAAGGAGTATGAGGAAAGAATCAAGAAAGATAAGAAGAAGATATTGAAGAGAAAAAGAAGAAGATATAGAAAACAGAAGAATGAGGAGGGGGAGGGAAAGGAGGAAAAGAAGAAGATAAAGAAAAGGTGGAGAATAAGAAGACTGGAATAAGAAAGAGACAAAAGGGAAGTGATAGCCGCGAGCCGTAGCAGGTATCTGTTCAATCAGATAGAGATAAGCTGCGTTCTCGTAGGAGCTGTTTGTAACGGTGACCGATTAGATTGGCCAGCAAAAAAGACACTGTTCTCTGCTGTAAAATCACTTCCCGGTGGTTCGGAACCCACCTAAAACTGTAGGTCCAACTCATCAATCACCATCATCCAACTAATTACCCACGCACAAGTCTCACACCTATGTGGGCTTCATCCTCAAAAAAAAAAAAAAAATTGTAAATAAAGTTTGTTTCACGTTCAAGAATTCAAAATTCAATTGAATCGGGCACTCAGCTATAGTTCCAAAAAAGTTATGAATCATTAATTTAAAATGCTTTCTCTTTGAGTATAAACTTACCGATTCATTGTTGTTGTTGTTGTTGTTGTTGTTCCATACAAAGTTGTTAGGATCCAAGAGAGATTGTCCCATAAGACTGCTGTATTTCATACGGGATGTTTTGCTAGGGATCCCTTGCCATTGTGGTCCAAAAATTCCACCATTTTCTTGCCCTGATATCATTGGTTTCAAGGGAACTGAATTGAAATGTTGAATTCGTTTCTGTTTCTTGAACATGTCTGTTATGGGCTGTTGCTTCAGTGTCTAGAAATTGAGAAAAATATATAAAAAATCAACTTTATTTCTCCTTTTGCAGTGCATAATTTTAAATTAAATCGATGTATTTTTATATGTACATCACATTCGCGTTGAAATTTTATTTTTTTCTAAACTAGTTTACAACAATGAATACAATAGATTCTTGGATTTGTTGTTCCATAACGATCTGCGTTGTAATATTAACCTTTTGTTGTAAATTCAACGACTTACAGTCAATTTTAATTAGCTAATATTAAAACTGACACTGTATTTCACTTTCAAATAATGTTTTACTCACATATACTGGAGATGCTTGAGGAATGCATTTCACTTCTGAAAAGAAGCTTCGTCAGCTTCTTTTCAGAAGTGAAATGTATTCCTCAAGCATCTCCAATATATGTGAGTAAAACATTATTTAAAAGTGAAATACAGTGTCAGTTTTAATATTAGATTGTTCATTAAGTATTTCGTCATGGAAAACATCACACACTTTTAATTGTGAATACATTTTTTTTTTCGGAGGATGAAGCCCACATAGGTCTGAGACCTGTGCGTGGGTAATGAATTGGATGATGGTGATTGATGAGTTGGACCTACAGTTTAGGTGGGTTCCGAAACACCGGGAAGTTATTTTACAGCAGAGAACAGATTCTTTTTTGCAGGCCAATCCAATCGGTTACCCTTACAAAGAGCGCCCAGGTGTTTCGTAGCTTATCTTTGATTGAACAGATATTTACTACGGCACTCGGCTATCACTTCCCCAGTAATATTTCTACTCACGCAGGCCAAAAGTGAGTAGAAATATTATTTATTCACGATTAAAATTGACTCCAAGTCGTTGAATTTACAATAAAACGTTAATTCAATATTACAAATATCAGTGTGCTGTAAAATTCATATAACTTGGCAGCGTGTAGAAGATGGGAGGACTTGCTAGATCTGAACCCAACTGCTGCCAAGTTATATGAAAACTACAGTAAACACATACAGTAAGCCTGAGATAGAAACTAGAATAATTATAATGCTTGTGCGCTAGCAGTGAGTTGACGACATCTTTGTATTTTTATTTATGCTATGTAAAAGAACAGGAAGCTCTTGATGATTGAATTGTAAGAGGATGACATTAACAGAATTTAGGAAGGCAGAAATATATTTTATGAAATTTTATTCATAATTCAAATAAGATGAGTGAAATATCTAAAATATTAGATGAAATTAAATATTTTAATCCAAATAATTTGTGTGAAATTATATTAACAATATATTTTATAATATAGTGAAATTAGAAAAATTAACGTGCTAACTTTGCTGGCATGCATTTTGCATAAGAAGACAACGTCTATTTAACATAGTATTGATTTCCAATTTATTATAACGCTGGCAACACTTAAATTTATCACTCCCACTTTATTTACACAAATAATCACAACACTCACTGTTCAGTAATGTCTTACAAAAAAATATAAGCAATTAAAAACAGATAAATCGATATTGTTCAACTAATGAAGAGTTTTCAATAAACTGTACAAAAATCAATCACTAAAAGTTAAAAGGCCGATCTAATATTGATTAATAACTGTACAATAAACTGTCCAATAATATTCAAAAAGAAACATCGAGGAAGAACAATTAACTTACTTTTCAAGTGAATTAAACGACTTGCAGTCAAATTTTATTTAAAATAAGTAGTATTTCACTTACTTTGTAGGCCGAACGTTTTCGAGTTGTTGAAACCCATCTTCAAGGCATCCTAGATATCGATGTTGGTTTTTTGGTTAGAAGAGCTGTGGTTTCTGTATAATGTGGTCAAAAAGTTTGTGTGATTTAAAATTTAACTGTTCGTTGAGGATGTTTTGTTTATTGTGTGTGGTGTGTTTGTAAATTTCAAATTGTTCCAAGGTGTTAAGTTCGTGTCCTTTAGATTTTATATATAGAATGTGTAAGTTGGTAGTGATGTCAGTAAAAGTGTGTCCAGTTTGAATGATGTGGTCTGCAAAAGTCGATTCTGTTTCCAGGAATTCCAGAAATCCAGGAATTTAATTAACTTACGTAGCACTAGTCCGTAATACAATAAAAACTATTTGGTAGCTAACTGGTATGAATTAAATAGGAAAAATAATTATCTCTATAGTCACTGAAAAAGAATTATCACTATATTGGCACAATATATAGAACTGACACAACTTGTTTATCACGGCGAATTTCAAACAAGACTGACTAATTTACAAAAGTCTACCTCTATTTATAATAATTTTCCATAATTAAGATATCTCTAGATTTCTCTACAAACTTCTACCGATTTCTAAAATAAACAATGAAAGACCTTCATGCCTTGCACAATATTCGATAAGACTCCATTAATTTCTAATAAAACAACTAGAACATTCTACAAATTACCAAGTAAACACCATAAAAGTGTCAAAAGCAGAGTAATTAATTGCTTAGAAGTAAACATTTACATAGCAGATAACACCGAGAACCACTGTCCTTCTTTTCTTTCTCATATTCGCTACAATATTAATTTCGATTTCCTTTTTAATCCTGTATAATAAACAGCTACTTGCTGTTATCTGTCGACGAAACTCCAACGCTAAAGAATAAGGGATTTGAGGACGTAATGTTAATTAAAAGAGAGCATGAAACTACTGTGTAGTTTTACATAGCATAGTATTTAACAACATTTTTTTTAAATAAATTTTACGTTTTCCCTTACCCGTTTCCCGTTTGAGTTAGATTCCAACAATGGCATTGAATTTATAGTTAAAAGGTTGTTGGCTCTTTCTGGTAATTCGAGTCTTTTTTGTCTTTCAAATGCTTCTTGGATTGTAAATTGACTGTCCACCGATTTCGAAGTAGCCTTTGAAACAAGATGAACAGAAAAATAATAGAGATAGAACAATGGGCCGTATTTATAAACGTTACTTGAGTGTTACTTTCCGAAAGTGACACTTGAAAAGCCACACTTGAGCGAAATCCGTATTTATGAATCACACTTGAACGAAAGTGACACTTTCTAGCAAAGTGTCACTTTCAATTCTTTACACGAAAACCGTACTTAGTCAAGTGAGGGTGATAGCTTACTTGAATCCTCACTCAACGGACCGGTACAGTTTATAGTTTAAAAATAGCAATCACATTATATAGAACACAGAAAACATAAGGGCAAAAATAATTTATTGAAATAAATTTTATAATAAAATAAATTTATTAATAAGAAATACGAAATTATTGATAAAAAATGACTTCAATTGTTTTTGTATAATTTGTAATTCAAACTCCCATTTTCTCTCTTTGTGGGCAATTTAAGCTTTTTCTGACTGTTCCATCTCCAACTCATCTCTAAAAATATCGGTTTGCTTTCTTTTTTTTGTGCACTGTGTTGACTGCTATACCTCTTCTGAAATCAAATAATGAAAGGTATCAATAATAAATGTAAATTATTGTTACTGTAATTTAACCATTTTTTAAAATAATCATAAAATATATATAATTTCTGGAAAACGGCGTGTGAACTTTTTTAAGTTTTGGATATCCCATGATTAATAAAATAAAGTCTGTTGACACTATGCACATACTATATTGAGACTTGATTTAAATAATTTTATAATAAAAAAATTGAAATATTGCATGTAATAGTAATGTATGAATGTATGGAGGAGTATTTATTTTTTGCAATCATACTACATTTTAGAATTAATGTCAAGTAGAACTAGAATTGTTTCAAGTTCTAATCTGAATGAACTGGACAGGACAGTTGACTGGCACCAGTGGACTTGCTTCAGCTATTGGCAACGTGTAAACGCGGCATCAAATTAGGACAGTAGTGTTTGAATGAGCATTTGAATTTGAATCAATTTTCAAGGTATTCAGAAATATTAGTTATTTATTATATATGTATAACAATTTCAACGCTTCCTATCTCCTAGTTTACTAGCAATCAGGCTAATTAGCTTTTCAAGTCATAAGTATTGTAACTAATCAGTTCAATAAAATTTATTCTAATGGAAATTTCTCAATTATACGGTAATTATATAGAAAAACTGAAGAACTTATTTAGAACATCAAACTAGAATGGTACCTACTGAATTGGTTTCAACTGGGAATTATTCCAATAATGGATTCTTGCAATTTGTATAATCTTCAACTTTTGTAACATTCATTTCCAGTCAGTCACCTATTTAAAAAATATACGAAAAATGAAAGACAAATTCAAATGATCCTGTTATTCTGTTCTGCTGCTGTAGATTTATGTGCTCAATTCGTATAGGTCATTGTCTAAGTTGAATGTATGTTTCACATTCATTATCATCATTGAAATACGCAATGCAGAGCCGCATCTGAGAAAGTAAGTTACAGCCTTAAAACTAACCTAACGCTTAATCCTGTTTTGTTTGGATATACCCACATTTGACAATGCGACTGTATCGCTATCAATGGTTTTATGATATCGCTTCTTGATAATAACATACTAGTAAACCTTTCGAATTAATAATTATGAATTAATGTAACCTTAGAAATATGTAAGAATAACAAAGCTTACCTGGCTATGATCGCCAAAACTGTTGTTCAATTCGCGTCCATATTTCATTCTTTTTTTGTTATTAGATCCATCTGTCCTTTTGCTTACAATAACGTCGAAATATTGCAGGACCAATTGTTTGAGAAATTTCTTCTCTTTCGATGAGAAGAGTCTGCGTTTTTCAATAATTTAGCCCATTGCCGATAACAATCACAAAAGAGATAACCCGGAATCTGTTTTGAATTTGTTGTTTACATTGAACGAAATGCTAATAACGCGTTCCTATTGGCTGCTGCGCGTGACGTCTTAATTGTTGGTGACGTCATTTCAAGTGACACTTTCGGAATCGCTCTTCAGTAAGAAACAGCTGACGAAAGTTAAGTAACGTTTATAAATACGTATTTTTCTCAAGTGACACTTTCAGTATAAGAAACACTTATGTAAGTAACTCTTTCATTCAAGCTAAGTGTGGGTTTAAGTAACGTTCATAAATACGGCCCAATATCTACTGAATCATTAGAACAATTCAAGTATACTTAAAAATATTGTAAATTAGTCAGCTGGTTTCGAAACAGCCTTTGAAGCAGAATAAATAGAAAATTAATAGAGATAGAGCAAAATATTCTATAAAATATTTTATCTACGACCATGTCATAATGTATACATTACAGTTTCACAATTGATGCCAAAACAGCTGTCTTTTAGAAATGCTTTTTGAAACCCGTTGCATAATGAGCTCATTATAGTACAGGTTCTACATTATAACACGGGTTCTGGACCAATCAGAAGCATTTATGATGGAATCAATATCGTAATTCAATATTGTGAAACTATCAGCTGATTTGATCAAACTGCTACACCAGCTGCTTCAACCTAACAATCTACTATAACTTCTCATATTTGAGATGAGAGGTTAGGTATCTCTGACAGTCACAGGTAAAATGAAATTGTTTTAATTAAATGTATACTAGTGGTCGTAGATAAAATAGTGTATGCAACGATTTTATTTGGCCATTAAAGCACTCGTGAGATATTTATAACACTCGCATTCGCTCGTGTTTAACTTACATCTAACTCGTGCCTTAATAAGGGTCAAAATAAAATCGTTGCATAAACTACTATAAGTTTGCCAACAAATATTATGTATTTATGCATAGTATCATAGCCGAATTCGACTGTAGGTAACTCTTCAGACCTCAACATAATGTTTTGGTCCCAACAGCATACTACGCATACGAGGAGTGAGGTAGGTTGCGATTACTTTCCTCTCTAATCTAGTAGAGTTGTATCTATGCCAAGCCCACCGAAACAAATTCTGGAACTCTATGCTTAACAGTCCACTCCCATCTTTATACAGGGTCTGGCAGCACAGGTGAGTGTGTGTACTATCTAGTTTACCTTTGAGATACTTCCTGCGTCCAACCATCATTCGATAGAGACGTTTGTAAAGCAATACAATCTATTGATGAAGCCTTTTTTAATCTGAGCTGAACAAAAGTTAATTCACCTTAAGCCGCAATAAGACATAAAATGTTATTGAGTACTATAATTATTGAGCTGAATATAATATATTATTATTTAATAGTAATTATTTCTTATTCCAAATAATACCTCTATTTTATCAATACTAGTTATAGAAAATATGCTATATAGAAATTAATAATACTGTACATTTCTTAAGATTATTCTTGTTCTTTTTACTTTATATTTAATGGGAATAATATTTATTTTATTATTATTCATGAAGATTTGAGCTACTGTATCTTGTTTTCTAGTAGGTGACTTATAATACAGCTGCATTAGTTACCTTTCTTTTTCTACCTTTTGAGTTCTCTCTCATAGATTCGTATTCTATGGTGATTTCCATTAATTTCTTTCTTATAACCTCTTGGCACTCAATAGTGCTGGATACCTAAAAGCATAAATACAAGCGAAAAAAGTTCCTATTAAATTTTCCAATATTCTAGGCCGTATTATGTAAAATTTAAGTTAATGCAAAATATCTTCTGATATTATTGAAGTCAGAGATTTTGATGTAGATTTTTTTTTTAAATGAGTAAAATGCTGGCTTTTATTTAATCATCATTTCTGTTCCTTCATCTGTTCTTTTACACAAGAAATAATGGTATTATTGTAGCCTGATATTTTGCATGGGAAAAGGGGTACCGTAGTCTGAAAGATATGATGCATGATATTTATTTTAATACAACTAATATTATGAAATTGGAGGGTGTTGTATAGATTGAAGAAATGCTCAGACTATGACTATATTTTCTCTCTATTCTGTGATAATATAAATTTAATGTCTATCAAACACAACTAAAGATCATTAACACATTAAAAAATAATATAATAATGTGTAATAAAAACTTTAAAACCACTTTTAAGTGGAAATTATGACTCACGTTATGGCATGACGGCCGTTTCACTCTGTTTTCAAGATCATCATCAGACGACGACCCACAGTACACACAGTTGACAACAGAGTGAAACGGCCGTCACGACATAACGTGAGTAATAATTTCCGCTTAAAAGTGTTTTATAAGTTTTCATTATACCGTATTCAACAGTTGGGTAGAACAAAAAATATTTTGTATGTTGGTGGAAACAAGATGGATCTTCAACATCATACAAATGTGGCATGAGAGGACTGACAAACATTTTTTGTTCTACCCAACTGTTGAATACGGTAAGTAAAACTGTTTCATTCTGTTTCGAAGTAAATATCACTAACCTTGCACATGCTCATGCATTTTTGTCGAAATTCATCATTGCAAGAAAATCTGATCATTTCTCCAAGATCTTTAGCGACCGAAGCGCAGTGGTCAATTTTTTTCTAAAATATAAGACGATATTCATTAAAAGTAGTTTTAGTTCCAATAAAAATATGTTAAATCTTGAACAATTCAAATTTTATATAAAAGTGCATTATATGACTGGCTCATAATAAGAATGATAGAATCTATCGTCTAAAATCAAAATATGAATATTTTATGACGATATTTTGGAGGTTAGGTTTGTAAAGACAGAGTTTCCAAATGATTGTACAGACAGTTAAACAAAATCATCCAGATAAACAGATTATTTAATAAATTTTCATCAAGTAAAACAATAATGAAAACAAGCAATTCATTTCCTGCAGGTAGGACTTGAAACGTTTTTTTGTAGTGCTAAAATATCATGATATGCGTAACTTCATAAGGAAGGATTTCCCGTAATTAATATTCAACGAATTGCTAATATGGTAATTAATCCTAAAATAATAATTATTATACAATCAAATTCAACATGCCTTTGATTTTGATGCGTTCTTCATAGACATAATTCATAAATATTATTTATTCAAATCAAAACTACGAAATCATAAAAATACTTCGCTGGTATAAGAGCAGTTTATTCAAAAAACTGGAGCAAAGTATAGTTCAGTTCTTTTTTTGCCGCTAGATGGTGCGAGCGGTCACTTTTCTTATCCACCGGTCCGAGAGCTTCTTGGAAATTGGGACCTCAGATATTTCTAAAGCTGGGAATGAAATTATGTAGTTCATGTACTTTTTTGTCTCCAGCTCTTGAACTATGCATCTTAGCTCAATAAATCTGGTAACCACTTTGTAGAGAATGAATTTTTCTAAAAGCTGGTTATTTAAACGTCTTTTTACAATTGATAATAATGGGATCACAAGGCTTAGAAAATAGTACATAGGCATTCTGAACAAGATGTTTGTCGAGTTTTTGATGAACTGTGGCTCAAATCGAGAATATACAAGAAAATACGTCATAACATAAATTGTTGCCCATTTCATTTTCTACAAACTGTGTTTTTCATTTTCGCGAAATAATGAGGAATAAGGCCAATATAAACGAAAAACTGCAGCAATGTATATTTTAGTTCCATTTACACCGCTAGGTGGTGTTAGCATTCACTTTTATAATCCACCCATCTAGAACTAATGTTAGAGAATAAATTGGGGACTGATTATTTCTGAAGCTGGGAATGAAATGATGTAGTCTATTTAGTTTCTCATTCATAACTTCTAAATAACGCATCTCAGCTCAATTAGGCAGAGAAACATTTATGTAAAGGATGAATTTTCCTACAAGTTGATCATTTGAACATTTCATTACAATAAATAATAACAGAGTTACAAGACTTAGAAAATAGCACATCGGCACTCTGAACAAGATGTTTGTCAAGTTTTTGATGAACTGTGGCTTAAATCGAGAATATAAAAGAAAATATGTCATAACATAAATTGTTGCCCATTTCATTCTCTACAAGTTCTGTATTTCATTTTGCGATATAATGAGGAATGAGGCCAACATAATAAAAAATCTGGAACAATGACAGACTTAGTTCCATTTACGCCGCTAGGTGGTGTTAGTGTTCACTTTTATAATCCACCCATCTAGAGCTAATGCATGAGAATATTGGGAACTGATTATTATTTATGAAGCTGGGAATGAAATTATGTAGTCCATTTAGTTTTTCATTAATAACTACTAAATAACGCATCTGAGCTCAATTAAGTAGAGAAACATTTTTGTAAAGGATGAATTTTGCTACAATTAAATAATTCGACCTTTTTATTACAATGAATAATAACAGAGTTACAGAGCTGAGAAAATTGAACATCGGCATTCTGAAAGAAAGTTTGTACAGTTTTCGATTAATTGTGGCTTAATTAGAGAAGATACAAGAAAATATGACATAACATAAATTATTGCCTGTTTTATTCTCTACAAATTTCGTCTTTCACTTTTGTGATATAGTGAACGATAAGGCCAGCATATTCGAGAAACTGCAGCAATGTATATTTTAGTTCCATTTGCGCCGCTAGTTGGTGTTAATGTTCACTTTTCAATCCACCGATCTTATCAAGAGCTTATACTTGGGAATTGGGACCCAGATTATTTCGGAAGCTGAAAATGAAATGATGTAGTGTATCTGGTTTTTCATTAATAACTCCTGAACTACGCATCCTGGATCGATTTGGCTGAGAATCATTTTTGTAGAGAATAAATTTCCCTATAATTTCGTAATTCAAACTTCTTTCTACAGTAAATAATAACGGAGTTACAGAGCTGAGAAACTAGCACATCGGCACTCTGAACAAGGAATTTGTTCAGTTTTTGATAAATTGTGGCTTGAATCGAAAATATACAAGAAAAGACAACATAACATAAATTGTTGCCTGTTTTATTCTCTACAAATTTAGTCTTTCACTTTTGCAATATAGTGAACGATAAGGCCAGCATATTCGAAAAACTGCAGTAATGTATATTTTAGTTTCATTTGCGCCGCTAGGAGGTGTTACTGTTCCCTTTTCTCAATATTATTCTAGTCGTTCACGGCTAGCTAGAGCTTCGCCTGGAAGCTGAAATCGCGAATAGTCTGTAGCCAGGAAAGGAAAATATGTAGCCTATATGGTTTTTTGTTAATAACTTTTAAAAGACGCTTTAAAGCTTACTTTAGCTAGAGACCTTTTTTGTAGACAACAAAATTTCCTATTTAATAAGTATTTTTAAGTAATTTTTTAACTTTAAACAAAGAAGTTACAGTGATTTAAATATGGGGGTAGAAACGAAATGAAATTTAGAAAACTTCTCACTATTCGTATTTTGATTTTAGTTTTTTTCATATAAAAGCTGTAAATTCAAATTTTTCATGTAATTTTTTCTCAAGTTTAGCATTTACAATATATAATTTTTGTAAAGCCAAAAATAAAATAATAGGCCACACAATTAAATTTTTCAAGCCTACTTCCATAATCATAGTTGGTACTTTTTAAATCATTTTAATTTTCTTGATGCTTCAACATTTTTTGCAACTGAAAATCATCTAAATCCATAAAAGATTCTTTCTAGTTCATTTTTCTAGCTGAATTCCGAGTTTCTCATGGCGAATTATTATTATTATTATCATCATGTCATTTTTATATAATTATGGGTTATTGGTATTTTCCTTCATCTCTATATTGATTTTCTTATCGTATTGTTTCTTTAGATGTGCTAAAGTAGACCTATCAGACCAAACTTCACAACGTTGATATTCAGATGTCTGCCTGTCTGTTCGTAACGCATTTACAGCTAAATGAATTGACCAAATTCTATGAAACGCTGCAGGGATCTTCTTTCAAGGAATTCCCAACGATGTATGCGGATGGTTGTCATCCCCCCCCCCCCCCCCCGAAATGAAATCCTGGGACCGCCACTGCATGAAATAGACTACGCAAATTAAATTCAGTGCTAGATCTGATGATTGTGTTAAATTTTGCGATGATGATAATGATTGAGTAGGCTACATCAATGAATACAGATACTGTAGTATCTGTATTCATTGGCTACATCGAGTATGCTCCTCTGTACATCGAGTATGCACCCTCATACTTGGGCGTGAGGTCCACTGCTCACAGAGCTACTAGTCTTCTAGCATTTAGGGAAGTGATAGCCGCGAGCCGTAGCAGGTATCTGTTCAATCAGATAGATAAGCTGCGTTCTAGTAGGTCCTGTTTGGAACGGTGACCGATTAGATTGACCAGCAAAAAAGACACTGTTCTCTGCTGAAAATCACTTCCCGGTGGTTCGGAACCCACCTAAAACTGTAGGTCCAACTCATCAATCACCATCATCCAACTCATTACCCACGCACAGGTCTCAGACCTATGTGGGCTTCATCCTAAAAAAAAGCATTGACATCATAGATATTTTTCTCTGAATTATTTTCTTGTACTACTAATCTCAGGTCTGATAATTGTGCTTAAATTGAGCAATGGTGATTAGCATTGAGTACACGGAGTATGTTCCTCTGTGCAAGCTCCCTTATTCTTGGGCGTGAGATCGACTGTTCACAGAACTACTAGCATATTTTTAGGCTATTCTTGATACATTGGCAGTAGCATTTATAAGATTTTGGCAATAAAAATCGTTTAGTGTTGAGCAATAGGCCCATAAATAGCATGACCACTCACTCAATGGCTGGCGAGTCGTCATGCATAATAACTTTATGTCGTGGTCACGCTCGCTCACGCTAAATGCTGTTTTAGGCCTACTAGACATTCAGGGCCGTAGCCAAGCCCGTGATATTCGTCACGAGGACCCACCTGCGTGGTCAAGTGGACCGTGACCTCAGATATTGCATTTTTAAAACAATATTCTTGACGATAAATCATACAAGAAATAATAGCACAATATTAGTAACAAGAAATTTGAAACAAAGTTATTTATGAATAATAGTGGCGGATCTAGGATTTTATTTAGGAGTGGGGGGGAGGGGGGTAATTTTATGAAAGGACTTTCATGTAATGGAGTGATTAAAACAGTAGTTTAACGTTGTTTTATGGAGTAAAAACGTGTGTTTCACATTAAAAATTTTCAAAATGTTTTTTTTACTCATTTTTTTTTGAGGATGAAGCCCACATAGGTCTGAGTCCTGTGCGTGGGTAATGAGTTGGATGATGGTGATTTATGAGTTGGACCTACAGTTTTAGGTGGGTTCCGAACCACCGGGAAGTGATTTTCAGCAGAGAACAGTGTCTTTTTTGCTGGCCAATCTAATCGGTCACCGTTACAAACAGGACCTACGAGAACGCAGCTTATCTATCTGATTGAACAGATACCTGCTACGGCTCGAGGCTATCACTTCCCTAATTTACTAATCAAATCAAATCAAAATTTATTCAATCAATAACATAATAATTACAAAAATCCTTTTAGTTAAACTTCATAAATACAGAATTTTTTAGATCAGTAATTCACCTTTAGAAACCCCACTATAAAAAACTATGTGTTGGGGTATATGAGTTAATATTATAATTTTTTTTTAATTCTATATAATATATAGTTGAAATATTTTTCAAAAATGAAAGTTAGTTGTTAAAATGTTATGATAAATGTTAGTGCATATTATGTAATTAAACAAAATTAATAAATGTGAAAAAAATTTAAAATAAAAAACTACTTAGAGTTATACAAAATAGCTACTCAATGATAATAATATATTAAAATATCATAATAATACAAGAAAATTATAAATGCAAACAAAAATATAATAATTAATTGATATGAACTCTTACTAAATTTTCAAATTGCGTTACTTCCTGATCTATCATCCAATTTATTAATTTTCTTTTGAACCGATAAATAATTCTTTCTGCTTTTATATCTACAGGAATAATGTTATACATTCTTGGTGCTATGTAAATAAACGATCTTTGCCCAAATGCCGTGTTCATTCTGGGAATAACAATATTTACATTTCTAATGAAATACGTTAAAAGGTAATAAAAGGCAGATTAAAAGTGTGAAAAAGATTTATTTTTAAGTGCTTCTTACATCTAATTTTACATAAGTTAGTAGTTGTTCTACTGGTGAGAGATGAATGTATAATGATGGGGACACAGAATGTTTGTTTGGAGTGAGGATGATCTGAGAATCAACATTGTCATTGTCATCATTGCTAGTCGCTGTAGAGGAACTGCATCTCTGAGAAGCCCACATAGGTCTGAGACCATCAGTACGTGGGTAATGAATTGGATGATGGTGATTGATGAGTTGGACCTACAGTTTTAGTTAGGTTCCGAACCACCAGGAAGCGATTTTACAGCATAGAAAAGTCTTTTTGCAGGCCAATCCCATCGGTCACCATTACAAAGAGCGCCCAGGAGTTTCGTAGCTTATTTCTGGTTAAACAGATACCTGTTATGCTAAGGCACTCAGCTATCACTTCCGTAAAACACTTTTAATAACTCAAAACACTTTGTGTTGATTGGTTGAAGGCGATGTGAATGTAACATATATAAGACATATATAACATATATAAGATGATATATAACATGATATATAAGACATTATACAGTATTAAATCGTCAACGGATATCATACAATTGAAGACCTAGTAGTGGAAATTCTTGCTCATGAATATTCTACGAAATTCAAACTTTTTTTGGTAAAAATTTTACATTCTTACAAAAAAGAATTGAAGGTTTTGGGGGGCTTCAGCTGTTTCCACAGTCTGTCTAGCTAGATTCTACACTGCTCTAGGCTCTGAATTTACGAAACTTGTGTCGCTCTAGCGCTTGAAACACGCCTTTTGAATAGGTAATAAAAAGTTCACTTTAATTCAACTTCCTGGAATCATGTAGGCCTTCCATGGAAAGGTCTAGCTAGATTCTACACTGCTCTAGGCTCTGAATTTACGAAATTTGTGTCGCTCTAGCGCTTAAAACACGCCTTTTGAATAGGTAATAAAAGGTTCACTTTAATTCAACTTCCTGGAATCATGTAGGCCTTCCTTGGAAAAGTAACTCAAGTTTCTTGTTCCAAAGCGTTATGCCATCGAGTTTACATGTCATAAAATAAGGTATGCGTTTATCCTAGACGTTATCCCGTCATAAAAACATCAATAGCCATTGCAGAAATGCATAAGTGACTTTCACATAGGCTTACTCCAGAAATTACTCGAAATCCTTGAATTACATCATAATTGATCTATTTCACTTTTGCGCGTACCGTACGTTATGTTGTGTAGACTATAACATTTGTGTGTTTGAGACTCCAATATGTGAAAGAACTATCTCCCAGAGCTGCAGTTACACAGAAAAATGACTACAATAACTTAAAAATAATCGTAAAAGCCTATTCGAAAGGAGAAATTGGCTTATGAAGCTTCTTTCCAGGAGTGAAATTGCATTCTCAATTGCATTAAATTGCTTAAGTGCGTAAAAACAAAACCAAGAATAGCTATTTGTGTAACTAGAGTGCAAAGCACCGTTTTTCTGCATCGAGAGGAACAGTTTTTTTCACGAGCCGAAGGCGAGTGAAAAAAGTTTCTCGAGTGCAGAAACAATACTTTGCGCTTGTATTACACATTAAATTTTTCCTACAGTAATGTATAAAGTAATTTAAACAGAACAAAACAGGACATACATAACCTGACAATTCCTCACATAACCTATTTTCGAATCAAATCGATTTCAACAACAACTAGCCTACAACGACTATTTTGCAGCTGAAGCAGAGTAGCCAACCTATTTGAATGCAGAATAGGGAACCTGCGTATTACATGCTCACTATTTTGTGTTGTTGGGTTGCAAATTTGGAGTGCGGAAAAGTACTTTCCCGCACTGGAATTTACTTTCCCGCACTGGTGCAGGAATAGACTATTTTGCGTGCTACAGTTAGTGCAAAAATAGGCACTTTTTCGGGTCACTGTAGGAAAATACAGTTTTAGCAGTAGATTATTCGAGAGTGTTCCACTTCCATGTTTTTATTATTCTTTTAAAGAAATTTCGTAACAAATTTTATAGCTTTCCAAGTAGGTGAATATTGAACATTGAAATTTTGTGCAATAGTAGGCCTAATAAGTTAATTTGTTCGCTGTTTAAATTTCGTAACTTTGTCATGCATCGCTGGTTAGAGAGAAACTATTTAGATGACCTAGTAGAAAAAGAAATAGAAAAGAATAATAATAAAATATAAAAGAAAAAAGATAATATTCCTGATTTATGACCAGTAACCAGAAAGGAATGTCTCCATTACTTAATGATTTATTGAACAACTGAATCGGAATCTTGACTGAAAAGAACTATTGACTCTGAATCTTGACTCTGTTAAGTAACTGACTCTGAATATTGACTCTATTGAACGGATTCTATTGGTGATTTGTGACTCTTGTCGAGCTTTGAGTGACTCTTGACTCTGTTGAGTGGACTCTGAGGGAAAAATTGTGAAACTAGTGGACTGTTTAAGACTTTTCTTGGCCTTGACTATTCTTTTCAGTTTTCTGTGATTATGAACATTGTAACACTTTTTTTTCTCTAGTTATACCGTAGAGTGAACAATACAATATTCAATCATATTTTATTTCAATAATAATAATTAATAATCATTTTAATGAATAATAAGACGAAATTGTCACAACCACATTTATTAAAAGTTCGAGAAACTAGTTTCGGTTGTTACACCATTATCAATCTCAATCAAACTCAAAATCAAAATCAAGGAGTTTGATTGAGATTGATAATGGTGTAACAACCGAAACTAGTTTCTCGAACTTTTAATAAATGTGGTTGTGACAATTTCGTCTTATTATTCATTATGGATACCTTCCACAATATCACCTTCGCCATTACTAAGAAAGTTAATAATCATTTCATAATAATTATAATTATTATCGTAATTTATTTTATTATAGTACAATTTTTCCTATATCGTCCAGTACCATAGCCGATTTCAACTGTAGGTTACTCTTCAGACCTCAACATTATGTTTAGGTCTCTAAAGAACCTACGGTACTACGCAAACGAGGAATGAGGTAGCATGCGATTTCTTTACTCTCTGAGCTAAATGAGTTGCATCTATGCCAAGCCACCGAAAAAATTTTTGAAGTTGTACGCTTCCACTCCACTCCCACATTTACAATGGTTCTGACCGCACAGGTGAGTGTGAATACTATCTAGTACACCTCTGAGCTATCTCCTGCTTCCAAGCCATCATTTGGAAGAGGCGTTTGGAAAGCAACACAATTGATGTAGCCTCAAGCCACAATAAGACATTAGAAGTTGATTAGCATCTACAAATGAAGAAATATTCAAAAAGCCTAAAGTCAGGTGAAAAAACTGCTTTAATTCTACTGAAATATATTATCTTTGGTTCGTGATAAAATCTTCCAGTTCATACTTAAAAATAGTTTATATGTTCTCCAGCTCTCACTCCAACAAATTCCAGGAGCCTAACAGATGTAGGTAGACAAAACATGGAAAAATGTTCAAGAATAAAAAAGGTGCAATAAAAAATGAAAGATCTACTCTAGGATAGGCTGTATATTATGTTTTTACCATATATAGCTATCACTAATAGTTTATAATAGAAGAGTAGGTCAATTTATAGGCTATATTGGTGTATATCGGCTTTATCGATGGGGTAACTCATCAAAACAAAACCTTGGCAGGGTGTTAGGGGTTTGGAAAGAGTAAATAGATTGGATTCATGTAGGCCGTTGTTCAAGAGACTTTGTCTTCTAACAGTACACTGCTTATATGTGTATGAAGCTACTTTATATGTGGAAAAAGAGTGATATTAACCAAAATCTTGACGTACACGATTGTAATATAAGAATCGAGGAGATTATCATTTGTGATGTTTCCATGACGATATACTTGATGAACAATCTAATATCAAAACTGATGAAGCTTCTCTTCAGAAGTGAAATGCTTCCCTCCTGCATCTCCAGTATAAGTGAGTGAAAATATTATTTTAATAGAAGAACAGTGTCAGTTTCGATATTAAATTACCATTTGGTAAGTCACAATAGTTAGTAGCTTATTCGAAAAAAACCTAGTTATATTGGAAACACAACAACAAGCTACCGCAATTTTTAAAGAGTCTTGAAAATATAGAAATATTTAAAAACCAATTGAAAAAAATTTAGTTAATCAAGCTTTTTATAGTGTACAAGAGTTCCTTTCACATCAAAATTAAGCCTCAACCCAACTAATTAATATAGTAATTACAGTAAATAATTATAAGATTGTATAATGGTGGATCTGACTTGTCTAATACTCTTTAACTGGAGTGTCCAAGACGTACTCTACAAAAAAAAGGTCAATTTATAGGCTATATCGGTGTATATACTCACCAGCCTATACAAAAAAAAATGGCTTTAAAATGCCTCCATAAAGTTACAAGTTTCCCATGCAATTGGGTGCAGTGGACAGTAAAAGTAGAATGCATCCGTCTGTTTCACATTTAGATGGCAGTATTGAGGTCCCCACAATAAACCGGTGAACGCTTGTATTAGAATAGGCGCACTTCACGTCTGATTAGGCAGGCACTGGCCTCTCGGCTGAAAACCTATAAAGTTCCTGCTGAAATCTGAGCACAAGTCATATCGCATTTTGTTCACAACTGCAAACCATGGATTCTTTACAGGTATTAACAACAATTCTTTAAAATTATTCTATTTTTTTGCTAAATTTTGGTGTCAACAGATTCAGTGAACAGTTTTAAAAAGTGTGTTGTGCTTTGTTTACGTTTTAATGTGGAGGTTTGTTGGTAAAATTGTGATTTTTTTTTAAATCTTTAGCCTACTATGATATTTATTAGTAGATTATAGTGTGATTTAGTTCCCTTCATTAAATTTACAATTTGCGTAAGTCATTTTAACAAAATTTGAATATTTTCTGGTAATAATGGATTCTACTCAGTCGGCTAAAACTTTTGAAAATTATTTTTTGGTCAAGCCAAGCGTGGGGCTGTAGTGTATATCCATCCCGTTTTTTTTTTTTTTTTTTTGTTTTTTTTTGATCACGTGAAACGTAAGTGTTGAATTTCTAAGTCTCCCAGTTAAGGAGTATAAGACAAGCCAGATCAAACATTGTATACGTACAATATTACCAATTTTGTACACTAGCTAATTACTACATCAATTAGTTGAGGTGAGGCTTAATTTTGAACAATCTAACATCAAAACTGACACTGTATTTCTATTTAATACATGATTTTTACTCACTTATACTGGGGATACTGGAGGGATGCATTTCACTTCTAAGGAGATGCTTCATCAGCCTTCATTAGCTTAAGAAGTGAAATGCATCCCTTCAGTATAAGTGAGTAAAAATCATCATTTAAATAGAAATACAGTGTCAGTATGAACTTTTCAAGTGAATTCAACGACTTGCAGTCAAATTTTTATTAAAAATAAGTAGTATTTCACTCCTTGAAGATGGGTTTCAACAACTCGAAAACTTTTGGCCTACAAAGTAAGTGAAATAGTACTTATTTTTAATAAAAATTTGACTGCAAGTCGTTGAATTCACTTGAAAAGTTAATATTAACAACGCAGTTCGTCATGGAACAAGAAATCCAGGAACAGTGTCAGTTTTGATATTAGATTGTTCATCAAGTATTTCGTCATGGAAAAGATCACAGATCTTAATTTTGATGTGAAAGAAACTCTTGTACACGATTTAAAGCTTCATGAACTGGATATTTTTTCAATTGTTTTTCAAATATTTCTATGTTTTCAAGACTCTTTAAAAACTGCGGTAGCTTGTTGCAGAGTTTCCTACGAAAATAACTAAGTTTTTTCGAGTAGGCTACTATTGTGACTCACCGAGTGATAATCTCCTCGGCCTTTTGTATTATAATCGTGTACGACAAGATTTAGGTTAATATCGCTCTTTTTCTACTTATAAAGTAGCTTCATGAACATATAAACAAGGTACAGTTAGGAGTATGTTTCTGATTGAACTTTGCTGATAAAAAAGAGACTCCAAAATGTTTTAATTCCGGTACTAACATTAGGAGCAAGCCTTGATTTTTACATATTTCATTTTTTTCAAAAATAATTTTGCAATACTGACTCAATAATATTATTATTAAAAATAGACATCAAATTGACAATGCCTAGTACAAATTGACAAGAAATTATTATGAAAAATTATGAGCTCTCCTTTCTTACTGTGTTTATTATTATGATTATTATTATTATTGATCAATTATTCCTAGCTACAGGTTTCTTTTAAATACTATATGTTACTCCATAATACAGTCTCCATTGTTTTACTAAAGGCCTACTTGATTGAGTTGAACTCACTTTGAACTCAAAAACCTTGTTATAATCATTTTTTCTCTCCAATATCAAGATGAGAGAATCAGTCCTGCTTTCTTATCGTTCTTTCCAAAATTCATCCTTATTTATTTTTGGAAAAAAATTAATAAGCATTATTCTACTCAAGTATTAGGTTTTTAGGTCACAAAAACAGCTTAGATTTTTAAATTTTCTCTCAAAAATCCAATTTTATTTAAAATAAATGACACCTGTTATCCAAATGTTTCTCATCATTCTAGTGCCAATCTTTTTTTCGGAGGATGAAGCCCACATAAGTCTGAGACCTGTGTTTGGGTAATGAATTGGTTGATGGTGATTGATAAGTTGGAACTACAGTTTAGGTAGGTTCCGAACCATCGGGAAGTGGTTTTACAGCAGAGAACAGAGTCTTTTTGCTGGCGAATCCAATCAGTCACCCTTACAAAGAGCGCCCAGGAGTTTCGCAGCTTATCTCTGATTGAACAGATACCTGCTACAGCACTCCGCTATCAGTATCTTCCCAATCCTCCTAATACTGCTTGCTCTGCCTATAATGCTTTAATATGATCAATTGATTTTCTTTGTAGTGGCGAAGGTGATATATTGTGGAAGGTATCCATAATTAATAATAAGACGAAATTGTCACAACCACATTTATTAAAACTTAGAGAAACTAGTTTCGGTTGTTACACCATTATAAATCTCAATCAAACCGTTTGATTGAGATTGATAATGGTGTAACAACCGGAACTAGTTTCTCTAAGTTTTAATAAATGTGGTTGTGACAATTTCGTCATATTATTCATGATCAATTGATTCCTCTCTGTTAGTTTATTGATAGTAGATGCCTAAAGATATGTCCAAGTGATTTTTAAGGACGTGAACCTTTTCAAGTTCTCTCTGACTGGACCACAGACATATTTATTCTATATAGGCGAGTCATAGACACTTGTATAATATATATTATATATATATATAAAAAATATATAGATAGATCTGACAAAAGGAAATGAATGGATTATATCGTAGACATATATAACTATTATAATTGTATAATATATATGTATGAATTAATGAATTGGACAAACTCCAATGACCGCTGGATCCACTTAATAAAGTAACGCTGGCGCTCTGGTGACGTATCTACCTACGTAAATAACTGCTAAATAGCAATATAAATACATATATACGGATACCGTAGAACCGGGCTCTGACGTCATACAAGTGACCCAACCAGTTTGCAGCAAGCTTCCACATTCATGATCCAGGAATCAAGTAAAAATCTACCAGCAGAGCTGCAGCATCAATAGGAATTAATTATTATAGTGTTGGTTTCAACGCATTGAATTAACCTGCCATGGGTTCCAATTTTTGTAATCTCAAGAATTGAAAAGAAAGTTTTATTTTGATCATCATTATTTGATTTTATTACGAGAGAATCGTTAGTTTTTATCATTTAAGGCATCAAATCTCCCGCTAGAAAGAGGATAACTAGTTTCAATGTGTGAATACAATGTTTTGCAATGTGTTTCAATGTTTCAACTAGCAAGAATTTTTTTTTTTGAGGATGAAGTCCACATAGGTCTGAGACCTGTGCGTGGGTAATGAGTTGGATGATAATGATTGATGAGTTGGACCTACATTTTTAGATGGGTTCCGAACCACCGCGAAGTGATTTTACAGCAGAGAACAGTGTCTTTTTTGCTGGCCGATCTAATCGGTCACCGTTACAAACAGGACCTACGAGAACGCAGCTTATCTCTCTGATTGAACAGAATGAGAAATAACTCATTTTAAATATCATTTATAAGCTATTTCAAAATGAGTTATAGCTGTTTATTATTATCTTCTTAACAAGAGAAGAAGGGGTTTCCCAATTTCTGAAAATAGAGAACAATATCCGGTCTTTATTATTATTTTCAAATGGAAATCTATCTCATCATGTACCAAAACTTGACTTCTCTTATACTCCTCAACTGGAGTCTCCAAGATGTAATCTACAAAAAAAAAGAAGCGTAAATAGAAGTTAAAGCATAATTTGTCCATTGAAGAAGTAGATAGGCAGACTTTAAAAGAGGTCTCAAAAAATTTAGCAGACATTTTAGCCCAATCTTCACTATTTATACATACTACAACTTATTCTTTTTTTTTAAATCATCTATCATTCTTTATTCACATGGAAATAACTCATAGAAATAAGACAACTCATTCCCAGATTTTTATTATCATGAGTTAGATCCTCTTTTTTCAATTTATTGAAATAGAAAATACCTTTTCTACTTCATAATTTAAAGAATACTAATCTAATTTATTGAAGTCATCTTCATTTTATTTATGAGATTTATTCCACTGTAAAAACATACATAATTCTTCATCCATATGAAAATCATTGATAAGAATATGACAGAATCACTCTCAGATTCTTAATATCTTAAGTCAGATCATAATTTAGAAATTTGTTTCAATAAAAAATATCTAATATTAAAACTGACACTGTATTTCACTTTTATATATTGTTTTACTCACTTATATTGGAGATGCTAGATGGATGCATTTCACTACTGAAAAGAAGCTTCGTCAGCCTCAGAAACGACACAGATGAAAAATATGTTTCCGATTTCCTAATTTACAGTTTACTGATCTAATAATTGATTAAATTGATTTCTTTTTTTAAGACAATCATTCCACTGTAAAAAATCATACATAATTCTTTATTCATATGAAAATCATTGATAGAAATATGACAGAATCACTCAGATTCTTATTTTCTTAAGTTGGATCCTCATTTTGAAATTTGTTGGAATATTTTTCAAATTTCATAACTTACAGTTTACTAATTTAATAATAATTGATTGAAGTCATTTATCGTTTAACCATGACAATCATCCATTCCACTGTAGGATAATTGAAAAGAATTTTCTCGAAATTATTGTGAACGTGCCGTTGTCACGTAGCCCTTGAAAAAAAAAACGTTTTAGTCAGAAACCAGTTTCTCATTCATCCAGTTCTATTTCTTTTTTTTTTGAACGCAATTTTCCTGTGAATTAGAATAATCGCGAAGCCCTATTTTCCATCAATGAGATGGCAGGTCCCGTTCTACAACTGTTTACGTGAAAAAATGCACAACTTTTGTAATACATTGTACAGTACAGTCTGGGATGGAAGATAAACTGTAGGAATACTAGAAATTTTCTTGGAATTTACAGGAAATTCAAGGTCTAGGTCACTCTTACTTGTTTCGAGTTCGAGTAGCTTACGTGCATCAATAGACACGCTCTCTCTCTCTTTTCTTGTTCATTTTTTTCAAAATTATTGTTTATTATCTATTAAACTGTCAATATTATTTTAATTCATTCTCCTTCTATGTTCTGTATTATTTTGGTTCAATCTCCTTCTCTGTTTTGCATTATTTTGATTCATTCTCCTTCTCTGATGTTGAATATATTTTTTTTGTAGATTACGTCTTGGAGACTCAAGTTAAGGAGTATAAGACAAGTCAGATTAACAATTATACAATCTTATACATTAGTTACCATAATTTATTACTATATCAATTAGTTGAGGTGAGGCTTAATTTTTATATGAAAGGAACTCTTGTACACTATTAAAAGCTTTATCAACTAAATATTTTTTTAATTGTTTTTTAAATATTTCTATTGAAAAAAGCTGTAGCATTCGACAAAAAAAGCATTTCAACATGGAAGTGAAAGGAAAATTTCAACATTCATGTAAAAGTAGAATTTGAACAAATCAGTTTTATGGAAAATAATGTAATTTATAGACAACCAAATACGAAGGACATCTCAAAAGTAAGTTACACTACTTTTTTATATCCACATGCTATGTGGGGCGTAATAGCATTCCAGAAACATCCAAAACTATGTGAGTTGTAGTTTGAAGAACATTCTTCACTAAAAGAATAAATAAATATGCTATCAGAATGCACTTGGTTCAATTAAAACAATAATTTGGAAATCTTAGTTACAATTTTTTCATTTCCAATATTTTCCTAAATTTTGACCTTGGCTATTAGTTTATCATGGAAACTTGATAAGCAATATTTAAATTGGAATTTTTAGTATTTTAATTTTTTAACTTATTTTTTCAGTTGCTGTTAGGGCTGGCAATGCTGACAGCTTGTGCCATCGCCTATCACCATCACGTAGATGTTGACTATCACGTAAGTTGAGAGGAAAATTAAACTTTTCATTACCATTTATAATTTTTCATCAATTTTTTATGACAGTGGAAGATATTTGATAAATGAATGAATAATTGCGCACATCATTATGTACATAGTACACAGAGTTCCAGCTACTACCTTATGATTATCAATAATAAAAACATAGAATAATACTTAGTCCACTTGAATAATTTATTTAAAAATAATTTTAAAATCTTAATTTATTGTATTTTTTTATTCTGATTCTTCTTTTATAGCCCAATAATCTACTATTATGCTGTCTATTCAAACTATTTATTTTTCCTTTTTGTATTTTTCATTCTATTATCTGAAAATGATTGTTTTTTGAGGTTGTTATTTTAAATAGGTGCATATTGGAAGTAGCCAAGATCAGTGGCGCCGACTTTGGGGGGCAAGGCACTTTCTGCCCCCCCCCCCACAATAATTACTCTGGGTGCCCCCCTCTCTTCAGATGCCATCTAATCTACTTCCTCCTTCTAATGTACTGCCTTATTTTTCTCTTTTTCTCCTTGTGTTTCCGAATATTACCATACTTATCTACACTTAACAGTCTACTGTTTATCTATAATAGCTTATACAACAGATAAGACAATTTTTCTTCTTCTACTTCTTCATCCTTCTTCTTGTTCTCCTCCTCCACCTTTTCCTTCACCTCCTTCTTCTTGTTCTCCTCCTCCACCTCTTCCTTCTCCTCCTCCTTCTACTTCTCCTTCACCTCCTCCTCCTACATCTTCTTTTCTTTCTCCTTCTCTTCTTCCTCTTAATACAACTACCCCTCCTCCTCCACCTCCTTCTCTCGCTTCTTCAATGCATCCAATGCACTTCAATGCATAACCTTAACAACCTAGTAAATCTTCTTTATCCTAGTAAATCCATCATCTATCCTACCTCCTCCTCCGCTTTCTCCTCCTTCTCATCCTCCTCCTCCTCTTCCTCTTCCTCTTCCTCCTCCTCCGCCTCCTACTCTTCCTCTTCACTTCCTCCTCCTCCTCCTCCTCCTCATCACTTTCCCCCTCACTTCCTCCTCCTCCTCTTCCTCCTTCTCCTACTCTTTCCCTTCACTTTCTCCTCCTCCTCTTCCTCCTTCTCCTACTCTTTCCCTTCACTTGCTCCTCCTCCTCTTCTTCCTCCTCCTCCTCCTCCTCCTCCTCCTCCTCCTCCTCTTCCTCCTTCTTTCGCTTCTTCAACGCATCCAATGCACTTCAATGTATAACCTCAACAACCTATTAAATTCCCTACCTTCTCCTCCACCTACTCCTCCACCTTCTCCTCCTCTTTCTCTTCCTTTCCTCCTCCCACTCCTTCATCTTCCTGTTCTCTCTCTCATTCTCCTCCTCCTCTTACTATAACTACTCCTCCTCTCCTCTCGCTTCAACGAATCTTCAATGCATAACCTCAACGAACTAGTTTTTTAAAAGTGAATGACTCTTTATGTCTGTATGTTTGCTCACTCAGGCGCACCCGAAATACAAGTTCAAATACGCCGTCCACGACCCGCACACGGGCGACGTGAAGTCGCAGTGGGAGCACCGTGACGGCGACAAAGTGCACGGCGGCTACACGGTCAAAGAGCCGGACGGTTCCGTGCGTCATGTGGAGTACACCGCCGACAAGCACAACGGATTCAACGCTGTCGTCAAAAAGGGACACGGACACCATCCACATAAGTACGGTCACGGCCATCACTAGCAACGACATCCAAACAGTTATCCAATGAATTGAGGAAGATTGTTTTGTAAAAGAAAAATTAATTTTGTAATCGAAACTCCATTGGAGAGATAGCATCCATTATTATCAGTGGCGAATCTAGAGGGTCTTTCTGGTGGCGGGGGGGGGGGTGTGTCCAATTATGTTGGGGGGGAAGGGGAGGCTCCAGACACTACATAGTACACCATAAGAGGAGAAGGAGAGGTTCTCTAACTATAATATTTAGTTGATAAAGCTTTTTATAGTGTACAAGAGTTCCTTTCAAATCAAATTTAAGCCTCACCTAAACTAATTAATATAGTAATTATGGTATCTAGTGTATAATTGTTTATCTGACTTGTCTTATACTTCTTAACTGGAGTCTCCAAGACGTAATCTACAAAAATAATAATAATAATAATTAAAGACTTTAATGTATTCAAATGGCTGGTTTCAGAGATACTCCCCGGGACATTTTTGAAAAATAATCCTTTTAAAACCACATTTTATGCGACTCTAGACACTGATTCATCCATTCTGACCTAAATTGTGTGTCAAATTTCAATTTAGTTTTTGCATCATTGTCAGTGGGAAATCCGAACTCTCGTTCTTAAAATGCATTGTTCAAAAAGCCAAACCTTTAAGAGGGCCTACTTTAAACTATATCTACTTAATCCTATTTAACACCTACCTATATATACTACCTACTTAATCCCAAATTAATACAGCCTGAATGGAAATAATAAATTTGAATTTAACAAGACAAATTTAACATTGGACAAATCCAGATGCCCCCATGCTGGGAGGCCAGTGCTTACTTAAATATCTAACTATTTTCACTCTGCTATTTTTGATCCCCCACCTCGCCTAATACCCTAACAGTATAGTAACGTACTTGAAAATGTTTTTAAAAATGGGGAGGGGTTTTCTAACAGTGATTCAAGACTTCATGAAGCTTGTTTATTAAAAAGAGTGGTCCGGAGTACTTCCCCGGAAATATTTTTGGAAATAATCCCTCTAAAACCACATTTCAGCTATTCAAGACATCTCATCTACGCATGTCAAAGATCTTTATCTCTCAGAACTTGTTAAATTTCCAAAATTTCTTTTGTTTCTGGGTCTCTGGGCATCTATCCCCCTCCCCTGATCACCACCATACCTATGCCACTGATTATCATATTCTTCCAAAGAACCAAGAGCTACCAATAATGAAAGATGAAGACATTCAAAGCGTGTTATTCAATGAGCTGAGAATGATTTGTTTTGTAAATAAAGATGGAATTTTGTAACTAGTGTTTTATTTTTATTGGATGAAGCATCCATGACCAATATGAGCCATAATAAGGGCCTTAGATAATATAATATATATTATCTAATATATAATCTATATAATATATATTATCTAAGGCCCTTATTATACAGAGCCACTTCAGTCGTGGTCGCGAGCCACAATTCAGGCTAAATTACATCAGCTGAGCGTCAACAATTTCAAAGTAAATGAAGGTATTAACATGTTTAGAGCCATCAGCTGATTTTTAATCAAATTTTTTTTTTTTTGAGGATGATGCCCACATAGGTCTGAGACCTGTGGGTAATGAGTTGGATGATGGTGATTGATGAGTTGGACCTACAGTTTTAGGTGGGTTCCGAACCACCGGGAAGTGATTTTACAGCAGAGAACAGTGTCTTTTTTGCTGGCCAATCTAATCGGTCACCGTTACGAACAGGACCTACGAGAACGCAGCTTATCGTAATTTATCCTGAATTGTGGCTCACGACCGCAACTGTAGAGGCTCTATATAATAAGGATCTAAAGGATACATAGAAGGATCCTGTACAAGGATACATAGGTAGTTTTTATTTCATAGACAAGAGGTGGGAATGGAAACAGGAGTTTGAAAGCATACCTTCCGATACATTTTTAGCTAAAAAAGATACATTCATGAAGGAAATACATGATTTCAAAAAAATGATGTTCACAGTTCATACAAAAATTGTTATTAAAGAGATAATTTTCTATGAATGATAAAGCTGGAAGTTTGTAACAGGGGTTTGAATAAACACTCTTATTGCCTTATCGCGGCTTGAGGTGAATTAGGTCTCATTATAGATACAATAAAGGCAACATCAATTTTGTTGCTTTCCAAACGTCTTTGTCGAATGATGGCTTGAACGCAGGAAGTAGTTTAGAGGTGTGCTAGACAGTATGCACACTCACCTGTGCAGTGGGAGTGAAAGAGGTTAAAAATTTGTTGCGGTGGGCTTGGCAAAGATACAACTCTGTTAGCACAGTGAGGAAAGTAGTCAGAACCTACCTCACTCCTCGTTTGCGTAGTACGCTTTTTGAGCCAAAAAATAATGTTGAGGTCTGAAGAGTCACCCACTGTAGAAATCGGCTATGGTTCTCTTCATACATACATCCTTAGCTGATGAACGATACTAATATCACCATGCAAATTGTGCATTTTTATTTGTATGATTGAAATATTATAAATACAACAAATTGATAACTGTTGACATACTTTCATTCCGAGGAATCTTTATACTAAATTTTTTAAAATTTAAATGGCATCATTTATCATTTATGAAGCCACGAGTGAGCAACCAGCCTGGAAAATTACTTAAAAATGATAATTTGAATATTTCACTAATATTTTGTTCTCACGGTGGATTTTGTCTACTTACAATAATTCAAAATGATCGAATTTCTCATTTCTCTTTCTTATAACGAGAGGATTAGATAGAAAGAGAGTGAGTGTCAGAGAAAGAGAGAGCCTCAGAGAGTGAGAGAATGATGGATAGAGAGATAGAAAATGGGAATGAGAGAAGGATTAAGAAAGAGGGGATGAGATAGAATGCCACTTATGAATAAATATGATATCACATAAGGCTATACAAATTTAAATGGGCACTGTCTAGATTTTTTCCCACAGTCTGTGACATGCAATAAACATCCTTGCAAAGTCTTATTATTCTTATATAAATATGTATCCATTCTCAATATATATATATATATAATTTGTTTCATATTCATAAAAAAAATTCCCAGAGGCCTTCAAATTATATTTATTATCATGTTCAACTGAATCAACATCAATATAGTCTTCAAACAAATGACAGGCCCTTTTATTCTGTTACACAAGAGTATGTATATATTATACGATTATGCAATCTATAAATGATTCATTAATGGAAAAAGAAAACATAATTATACAAGTTGTGAAAAGAAATTCTTTGTAATGGATATTAGTCTTCATTTGTATCATAAAACAATATTTTTTATATCATTTTGCAATATTTAAAGGCCTCAAATTGTTATAATTAAAAAAATCTTACAAATAGAGAATCAAAAATCCGTTTTATTAGTTCTTTGCCCGCCATTTTTATTATTGAAGGATATGCGGAATCTTTTACAGTATAAAAAATATAGTAAAATTTTTTGTCTCTGAAAAAAATTCATTTGACTTATCTATCTATTTATAACATTGAACAAGGACTTCAAAACTTTAACCGAACATGAACAAAAGCTCACACAATAACATACAGTACAAAAAGATCCTGCTTGTATAAACAAAACTCTGTTCCTGGATTTCTTGTTCCATGAACTGAGTTGTTAATATTAACTTTTCAAGTGAATTCAAAGACTTGCAGTCAAATTTTTATTAAGAATAAGTAGTATTTTACTTATGACGCTGGAATCTCATCATCAAGGCCTTGATGATGAGATTCAATACCTCGAAAACGTTCGGCCTACAGAGTAAGTAAAATACTACTTATTCTTAATAAAAATTTGACTGCCAATCTTTGAATTCACTTGAAAAGTTAACAAAACTCTCGTAGGCCTTGTGTTTTGCTTTTGGAAGATCTTTGCAGCCGTCTTCCTACGTTTATGACTATTGAAAAAATATCCATAAAATATTAAAAGGTACCAAAAATACGATTCATTTATGTTTTGAAAGAAATATGAACAAACCCTCTAAAAAAAACATAAAAATGCACTGTATTTATAAACATGACTGCTGGTATTTGTTGATTTCGAAATATGCTTGCAGCCTGATGGGGTTTCCTACGTAAAACCATTATCCCTGAAAGGATAAAAATTGACCATGAAACTTGAGTCTCTATCATGTTTAAAAAAACCACTCTTTTGTATACTTCAGGCTACATACACACTTTTGAACTGGAGTCGTTGATTGTGAAAACGAATTGCTAAAACTTACGGTTTATTTCTGCTGTAAAATTTCTTTGGAAAGGATTACATTCCAAAAGACGATTTTTATGAGCTGAAAGCCTTTCAAGTATATTGAGCATCACAGTTAAAATCGTCAGGAAAATCAGGAATATGTTGAGGATGTCAGATATTCTAAAAGTCAGATTCTCTCCCCACTTACCTCTAAACTCTGATATTTGATGAAAATAAAACATATTTCATCAATTTATGTATGTTGTTGGACTTTTCAGCGATTTCTGCCTTTCTGTTTTTCAAATTGAGGTTCTAATTTCTAAGAGTGTAATGATCATAATAGGGTAGATAAATAGTACATGCATGTATAATTGAAAAATATGTAAACACCTTACTTTGTTATGGAACCTATTCTTGACACAACTATTATTGCATGAACAATGGAACTTCTGTATTGCAAGAGTGGAAGATTGATACTTGCAAATTATAATCTAATATCAAAACTGACACTGTATTTCTATTTAAATTATGATTTTCCTCACTTTTGAAAAAAAAACGATTTTGAGAGAATAGGTCTTTATAAGCTCCCAGGCAGGAAGCAAATTTGGGCCCTTTTTTCAAGTGTTCGACCTTCTTTTGCAATTTTGACTTTGGGAGTCCCAGGGACAGTGCTTTACGTGATGTAGAGTAGTTACGGAACTGACTGCTATCATATTGTTACGGGTTCTATGTCTAAAATAACGCTGGCAACACTTAGTTTTATCACTCGCACTTTATTTACACAAAATAATCACAACACTCACTGATTGGTAATGTCTTACAGAAAAAATTAGCAATTAAAAACAGATAAATCAATATTGTACAACTAATAAAGAGATTTCAATAAACTGTACAAAAATCAATCACTAGAAGTTAAAAGGCCGATCTAATATTGAATAATAACTGTACAATAAACTGTCCAATAATATTCAAAAGGAAACGTCGAAAAAGAACAATTAACTTACGTAGAACTAGTCCATAAAACAATAAAAACTATTTAGTAGCTCACTGGTATGAATTAAATAGGATAAAGAATTATCACTATAGGCATAGAGAAAGAATTATCACTATATAGGCACAATATATATATATATATATATATAACTGTCACTTTCACAAACTTGTTTATCACGATGAATTTCAAACAAGACTGAACTAATTTACAAAAGTGTCCCTTTGTTTTATATGATTTTCCATAATTGAGATATCTCTGGATTTTTCTATCATCTTCTAATTAAATAAATAAATAAAGAAACTCGCACTTTCCACAATATTCGATGAGACTCCATTAATCTGTAATCAAACAACTAGAACATTCTACAAATTACCAAGTAAACACCATAGAAGTGTCAAAAGCAAAGTAATTAATTGCTTAAAAGTAAACATTTACATAGCAGATAACAACGAGAACCACTGTTTCTTCTTTCTATATATTCTCTCCAATTTCATATTCGCTACAATATTTAGGCATTGGTGAAAATAACAAAATTATAATTTGAGTAGACATATAGATATATTAGTGAAACCTAATATTGCCTAAAATTTGGATTTTTAAATTTAAAATTTGTGAAGAAAGCAGAAGTGGACTGTGCCTGTTGTATCTTTATTTGATTGTGTTTTGTGATAAATAGATAAATCTATAAAAATGAATGTCTGTCTTATGTATGTATGAATGTATGTATGTTCCCTATAGACTCCAAAACTACTTGACAGATCGGCATGAAACTTTGGGAATATGTTGTGTGAATATTGGGGATGGTTTCTGACCATAAATTTCAATAAGGGAGCTAATAATTATTATTAATTAATCCATTTTATATACCTAACCTACTGAACTTGCCAGCCAAACAGCTTAAAGGAACAGCTGATAGAAGTCAACAGTTTTTAATCATATGGCAGGCCCCTTAGCGACGTTATTTACGCTGTCTTTGAACAGCAAAAGACTTTGCACTTTGCATGTAGGCTACCGTGCAGTCGGAGCCTTGTAATATGTAGGAAACATACGACTGGGTATGATAAAATGTAATTATGCCAGGTTGATGACATCAACCAATGCAGCTAGAAATTTGAAATGCAGCCTCAGCGGGAGGTGGCGAATAATAAAATCAAAAACCTAACTTCTACCCTTCGTAGGAGGTTTAAATTTGAAATGTTTCTTCATTCAGAGGTGGTGATTAAGAAAACAACGAAGCCTCTATGATCAGCTGGAAGAGCCCTAGGAAACTTCTTTCCCAATTTTTGAAATGTAACCTCAGCGGGAGGTGGCAAATAATATCAAAGAGAATTTTTATGAGAATGCAGCAACGCGCGTCGAGCCAGCTAGTAGATAAATAAATAAATAAAAATAACAAAATTATAGAAAAAGAAAACCAAAATAAAAAACACAAACTAGTACCTGTCCGCATCGAACGTCATCAAAAGTTGTCTGCTAAGAAGTGATTATTTGATTACAGTTTTAAGCGATCGACAAAGAAGGAAGAATTATTGTGCAATATACATAGTGAGGGAGAGAGATAGAGAGTGTGTGACTGAGAGGGAATGTGTGAGAGATAGTTTGAGAGGTACTGACCTAGAGGAACCGCCAGAATTTCTGGTTGACCTTGTTTGACTCAGGTAGGACCATATAGCTTTTTTCTTTCGATATTCCTTGTCCTTTTCTGTCCTGCATGTGGTATAGTGTGTAGTATATTTACTGTCTTTCTCTACAATAACCTGCTACACCACACGTTGGATCCAGATTTACGCATTAGAGCAAGCATCGGTGCGAGTTTGTATTAAAATTGCTAAGTATTTACGTTTAAATATGTACTAAAAATACACAAAATGTTGAATAAATCTTCAAAATTGGAAAAATAGTTCCGTTTAAGAAATAGAAAATAAAAATATGGAGAAATACAGAAGAAATGACTTAGATATAGATAGAACTAGTGTTACGAGCTCCTGGGTTTTCTTTGTATTTTTCTAAAGGGTGAGCGATTGCATTGGCCAGTAAAAATGACTCTGTTCTCTGCTGTGAAATCACTTCACGGGTTCGGAACTCACCTAAAACTTTAGAACCAACTCATCAATCACCATCATCCAAGTCATCACCCACGCACATGTCTTAGACTTGATTCTTCATTCTCCAAAAAAATATATATAAAAAAATTAATTATTTCTAAAAATAGTTGTTAATTATTTCCAACATTTTTATTTTTCATCCGCCTATTATCAGTTTATTTGCATCCAGGATTATTCATTTGCAAAACACTAATTTTAGAGTCAGTAATTAGAGAAAACTAATTTTAATAGGAGGATTTTATTCCAAAAGCAATACAGCTCAAGGTTTTTGAGTTTGATGTATTAGTGTAATAAAGTAGGTACCAATATTAGGTACTTAAAATCTTCATATTAATAAGCCAAACTTATAAGGATATTGAAACCAATGATATTTTATGGGATCTCTAAAACATTAACTTGTTAGACTCAATATACTAAGCTCATTATATAATTTTATTGCCAATTTATTGCGAATTTTATCATGAGTTATCTTGTAGAAATGTATTTATTTCTTAGAATTAAAGAACTTCATATGTGAAATTTTTGGTGAAGGTAATTTGAATATATTAATGGTAATAAAATTAGGCTTAACATCAATATAATTATGCTAATTATCTCAATTTTTCATTTAAATTATTCGTCCTAATCATTTCATGAGGATCATGATTTTGATTCAAACTGAATTTAATGAGATCTGTTCATGGAATATGTTACAACCTCTCCAGTCTGTTGCACCTTTGCATTTATTGTATTAATTTTTTCTCAATAAATGAATATAATAATTATTGATGAATGAATAAATGAATATAATAATTAATGATTTAATTATGCAAGGTATCTGAAGTGTTTCTATACATTTCCGCTTGAATTTGAAATGATAAAAATTTTTATTTTTGTTGAAATTCCAATGTCATACGAATTCCAGATTCAGATAAAGACACTGAGAACAAGTTTTTGACGCAGAATCTATTCAAAGGATCATAAAAAAGTTGAGCTGGACAAATTCAAATCATTTTCCAAGTCATAAATTGACTGGAGATTTTAATTCTATTCAAGTATAGTCTATATATTGATTCCTTTATAGAACTGCTACAACTATTTACATTTGTCTCAATAATCTACAGTTATAAGAGGTCTTTAGACAGTAACACAGTGAAGGATTGTGCTAATAACTTTTAGAACCATTTAATTTTTTTAAAGTAAGTTGGACCTACAGTTTCAGGTGGGTTCCGAACCACGGGGAAGTTATTTTACAGCAGAAAGCAGAGTATTTTTTGTTGCTGAGAACTTAAGAGGTTTAATTTCAATGCAAAAGGTATGTTTTAACTGAGGTAAGGAATTGGATGATGGTGATTGATTAGTTGGACCTACAGTTTTAGGTGGGTTCCAAACCACGGATTAGTTACTTTACAGCAGAGAACCGTTTTTTTTTCGCTAGCTAATCCAATCGGTCACCCTTACAAAGTGGTCCCAGGTGTTTGCAGCTTTTCTTTATTTGACTTCAACTGATTTTAGGGCAGAGAACAGTCTTTTTTGCTGGCCAATCCAATCGGTCACCCTTACAAAGTGGTCCCAGGTGTTTGCAGCTTTTCTTTATTTGACTTGAACTGAATTTACGGCAGAAAACAGTCTTTTTTGCTGGTCAATCCAATCGGTCACCCTTACAAAGAGGGCCCAGGGGTTCGCAGATTATCTTTATCTTACTTGAACTGATTTTACGGCAGAGAACAGTCTTTTTTGCTGGTCAATCCAATCAGTCACCCTTACAAAGAGGGCTCAGGGATTCGCAGATTATCTTTATCTTACTTGAACTGATTTTACGGCAGAGAACAGTCTTTTTTTCTGGTCGGTCAATCCAATCGGTCACCCTTACAAAGAGGGCCCAGGGGTTCGCAGATTATCTTTATCTTACTTGAACTGATTTCACAGCAGAGAACAGAGTATTATTTGATGAGAACTTATAGAGGTTCAACATATTTTTGTCGAGAGGCCATACACATGACTGTGATAGTCTAGAAACTGGAAAGATATCGTTTACTTTATGTAGTACTAGTTTCGATTTAATAGCAGTAGAGTTTTTTCTGTAAGCGACATACATTCTTCAAGATCGGCCACTTTTTTCCGACGCTTAGGCCAACAGACGCAGCTACTTCCTTTTTCCTCAGCTCAATCAGAATTACCAACTGCCAAAATTATTTTTGGTCAAGGAAAATTTGAAGTTGGTCCCCTATTATCAGGCTAAACAACACTAATAAATGGTAATTATAGGTTACAATATTTTCAAACATAAATGCTTGGTCGTGATACAGTGATTAAATGTGATTTTTGAGTGGCTGTTGATAACATTGGAAAAATATTCAACTTTTCTTATGGCTTCAATTTTTATTTGATACTGTGGTTCTATATTAGCTGGTGATCTAGTGATTAAGCAAGATTTTTGAGTGGTTGTTGATAACATTGAAACATTGAAAATATTCAACTTTTTTTGAAGTAGACAAATCAAACATTGATTAGGTTTGATTTTTTTTAATAATTTTTGTTTTTAATGATGAGTTAGATAGGCAACCTGTGTAATGAGTTGATTGATGAATTGGACCTACAGTTCAAGTTGGGCTCCGAACAATCGCATGGGTGATGAGGTGAATGATAACGATGATTGATGAGTTCGACCTAAAAATTTAGGTGGGCTACGAACAATCTGAAAGTGATTTTACAGCAGAGAACCGAATATTTTGACCAAACGGTCACCCTTGCAAGAGCTCCCTCTTCTTACTCATCCTCCTTCTCCTCCATCTCTGTCTTCTCCTTTTGTTCTTCTTCCTTCACCTCCTCCTCTTCTTCCACCTTCTTCTCCTCCTACTCCTCCTTCTTCTCCTTCACCTCCTTCTCCTCCTCCTTATCATCCTTCTCCTCTTTCTCCTCCTTCTCCTCCTTCTCTTTCTTCTCCTCCTTCTCCTTCTCCTCTCCTCCATCTCTTCCATCTCCTCGTTCTCATCGTTCTTTTCCTTCTTCTCCTCTATCTCCTCTATCTCCTTCTTCTCCTCCTCCTCCTTCTCCTCCTTCTCCTCCTTTTTCTCCTTCTCCTCCTTTTTCTCCTTCTCCTCCTTCTCCTCTTTCTCCTCCATCTCCTTCTTCTCCTTCACCTTCTTCTCCTCCTTCACCTCCTTCTCCTTCCTCTTCTCCTCCTTCTCCTCCGTCTCCTCCTTCTCCTGCTTCTCCTCCTTCTCCTGCTTCTCCTCCTTCTCCTGCTTCTCCTCCTTCTCCTTCACCGTATCCTCCTTCTCCTTCTTCTTTTCATCATCATCCTCCTCCTTCTCCTCATCCTAATTTGTATAGTTCATTTTGTCAATCCTCCATTTTGTATTCTACAGTTTCCCTACAACTTTAAAAAAAAAATATTTCTCTCAAAGCGGAAACAATGGAAATTATCACGAAAGTTGGCAGCCCTGATAAACTCCCACTGTTTAATTAATAATTAGGCTTACCAACCTTCATTCCCTGTTCAGTGGTCGGCCGCTACGTATCCTGACTCCGTTCAGTTGCCACACCTGATTGTTTTTGTTTCAACTAAACACAAGGTACGTCCAAAAAAATTTATAAAAAAATTGATTCGGACAGTTCATCAGAGCCCAAATAAGATAATACCATACTCAACTCCCAATTTAATTGGTTATTCCCTTTTTTAATCCATTTTTTAATTATTTAATCTTCTGTGAATAAAAACTAGCCAAAAAAACCAAGAAGTATGTCAATGCACTTTGAATAACTTCTTTTGTTAGATTGATTGCAAGATTGACCTGAATTTTGCTTAAATTTTCCAGTAGCTTTGACTTATAAAAAGTGGTTCTTGTTTTTGAGATCTGAATGACCTTACTGTATTGTTTTGAGGATAATTTAATAATGTGTTTTCAAGTGAAACATTGAGCAACACCAAATGCCTGTTACACGTGGATATAGGATATTTATTTACTTCAAGGGTATTTTGTATTGGTGATAATTATGTATCCTCAAGTATTATAATAATTTATAACATGTTGTATTCCTTGTTATAGGAATACAATAATATTATATACAAATGCATGCATAGTATTCAGAGGTCCTATGAAAATAAAAATAAAATTTATTTTTTATTTTTATTTTTATAGGACCTCTGAATACTATGCATGCATTTGTATGCTTTATTAGTCTTGTCTTTACATTCAAATTTACTATGATCCGATTATTCTCAAATATAGTTTTATCTCAATAGTAGTTTGTTACAATAAATTATTTATAAAATTCATCTGCATAGTCTCATTTCAAAGTCTATAGAAAAAAGCATACAATGTCATATTCCAAGTATGGTATGTGATTCTAGAGAATATAGAGTACTTACTTGAAAAAGTATTCAAGTACTCAATGTAAAGTACACAAGTACGTACTCAAAACAATAAGTACTTGTCTTATACTCCTTAACTGGAGTCTCCAAATCGTAGGTCTAATCTACAAAAAAATTGCACATGTTACACTAATGGAAAATTGGAATAAAATATAGAGTACTATGTAAACCATGTACGTATGTACATGGTATGTTTACCATGTAAAGGTAAAAAATGAGAACATTTATTTATTTGACTTAAGTACATATAGGAGAGCACAAGGAATCATGTGCTGAATTCAAAATTAATTTATTGTTTTTTTCATGATAACAAGATAAATTTTTATGTTGCGGGAAGTGATAGCCGCGAGCCGTAGCAGGTATCTGTTCAATCAGATAGAGATAAGCTGCGTTCTCGTAGGAGCTGTTTGTAACGGTGACCGATTAGATTGGCCAGCAAAAAAGACAGTTCTCTGCCGTAAAATCACTTCCCGGTGGTTCGGAACCCACCTAAAACTGTAGGTCCAACTCATCAATCACCATCATTCAACTCATTACCCACGCACAGGTCTAAGACCTATGTGTTCCTTGTGGGCTTCATCCTCAAAAAAAATAATTATGTATAATGATTATTTTAAAATTCAAAATTCAGGACATATAATTATTTTATTTTTTTTGACTCGCTTCTTTAACTTTCTTTGTAGTGGTGAAGGTGATATTGTGGAAGGTATCCATAATAAATAATAAGACGAAATTGTCACAACCACATTTATTAAAAATATTGAGATACTAGTTTCGGTTGTTATAGGCCTACCATTATCAATCTCAATCAAACTCCATTTTTTGTTCTATATAATACAAAAACAAACCTCATTCAAGTTTATTGGATAATGAGATTTCAATGCACATCAAACAGAGAGTCTAATATCAAAACTAACACTGTATTTATTTTCAAATTATAATTTTTGCTCACTTATACTGGAGGGATGTTCAGATTATTGGTAAAGTATCTAGTTATGTTAAACATCACAGATTCAAACAGAGAACACTCATATTTAAATCCTATCTTCTTTGACAACAGTCATAGACAGGGACAGTGAAATAGTTCGATTTTCAATACTATTTATCACCATTACTGTGTACCTATTGTATAATTCAATGTTACATTTTTTGCTCATTGATAAATTGATAAAAATGCTTATTTTGTCCATCAATCCAAGTATAGCAATCAATTAAGTATAGCCATCACTTGGTAGGGGATTCAATACAAAATCATTACTTCAACGTTCCTTCAGTGTCTCATGACTCGAGGGAATCTGGAGATGACTATAGTATTAATCAGATACCAATCATATACAGTAATATAATGTGATACCAAAACTGACACTGTATTTCTATTTAAATTATGGTTTTTACTCACTTATTGTTTTGTTGTTTTTTTTGAGATTACGTCTTGGAGACTCCATTTAAGGAGTACAAGACAAGTCAGATCAACAATTATACAATCTTATACACTAGTTACCATAATTATTACTATATCAATTAGCTGAGGTGAGGCTTAATTTTGTATGAAAGGAACACTCTTGTACACTATAAAACGCTTTACCAACTAAATATTTTTCAATTGTATTTTTAATATATCTATATTTTTAAGACTCTTTAAAAACTGCGGTAGCTTATTGTAGAGTTTCCTGCCAATATAACTAGGTTTGAGTTTATAGCCTCTCCTCATTTTTATCTTATTTTTAAGCCTCTCCTCAACTAATTGATACAGTAATTATTATAGTATTTAGTGTATAATTGTTCATCTGACTCAACTGGAGTCTCCAAGACGTAATCTACAAAAAAAAAAAAATAGTGGAGGGATGTATTTCGCTTCTGAGGAGAAGCTTCATCAGCCTCTACTTAGAAGCAAAATGCATCCCTTCAATATAAGTATAAGTGAAAATCATAATTAAATGTAAATAATACAGTGTCAGTTTTGATATTACATTGTTCATCAAGTATTTTTCCATGGAAAACATGACATTACAAGATTCCTGTATAAATAAATTACTTTGAAGATGAGTTTCCATAACTCGAAAACGTTTGGCCTAGAGAATGAGAAAGTGAGAGAGAGTAGAAATGCTATTTATTTTTAATTAAAATTGACTGCAAGTCGTTGAATTCACCTAAAAAGTTAATATTAACAACGCAGTTCGTCATGGAACAAGACATCCAGGAAAATATATTACATTTCAAGACTCCCTCGAGTCAAGAGACTCTGGAGGAACGTTCATAAATATTAGCACATTGATTTCAATGCTCACTTTATTATTTCCATGAACTGTGTTTTAATTTTCATTATTCAGAAGAATATCAGTCTGCAAGTTGCCAAACATTCTACTCTGGCTGAGTTAAAAACTTCTGAATTTTATATTAATCATACGTGAGAATCAGTTTAATGGGAAAATTATTATTCTGACAATACATTGAACGCTGAATGAAAGAAGGAAATTATGTTTTAGCATCCAAGACACAGCTATTAGTCTGAAAAAGAAAATTCTATTACTACAATCAACTGAGTAGGCCTACAATTTGCGGTTTACTACCTAGTAATTTCGGTGATGACTTACATCTAGATTTTATTGTTTAATTAAGTGACTGGGAAACTACGGTACTACTTATAATACTACGTAGATGTCTCCAACCGATCTTTCAGATTAAATACGAGTAAAAGGTCGTATGAGGAGTATGAGCAAAAGGTCTTTGTTGTTATTTTCTGCTTGTTAGCTGATAGGCTGATAAGTAGCAATAATAATAATAATAATTATAATTTCTCTGGTTGTGAGTACAGCACTACTACCAGAGGAGTTTATTCACAATAAATTTAAAAAATTAACATTTCAGAAAATAAATTGAAGTTTTAAATCTAAAGTATTGCAGTTCTGAATTTTGTGGTTCCCACTATATAAATATGTGTCGGGATTCCACTATTTTGTCTATTTCTTTATAAGGTATTAGAACATGCGAAAAAATATTACGTTCGTTTTACGAAGTTACATGTTACTCATTTATTGAATATTAAATTGAGAAATATAACAATTAATAATAATATTTTTAGACTAAAGAGTTTTCACAAAATAAAACTCACAGTATTTTTCATTAAGAATTGATATGAAAGCAGAATATGTTTACATGCTAGAGACTGTCAGTAGTAATTTTTTTGCCTGGAAATATGTTTATTTTTTTATTGGTAAGACCTTCAAATACTTTTAGTAGTACATATAATCCAATTCATAACATCTGGCTCCATCTATTACCTAGGCTAGGCATACTAATACATACAGCTCTCCAATAATTGGCTTCTAGATTAGATGATGAAGTCTTAGTTGTTATTATCTGATTGTGAGCTGATAATTTGATCAGTGTGTTTTTTTAAAATACAGGATATTTTTACATGATAGAGCCTATAAATTTTATTAGAGTATTAGAGCCTAATTTTTATTAGAGTATTTTTTATTACAAATTAAGATTATATTTTTCATTTTTATTGGTATGACCTTCAAATACTTTTAGTAGTACATGTAATCTTTAGAAGTACATGGCGGGCCACTTAGCGCAGTTGGTTGGGGCGTCGCAACTTCAGCTTGCTGTCGTTTCAGCGGTCGTGGGTTCGAATCCCGCTCCATCGTCAGGCATTTATGTGTAATCATTCACCTCATTACCCACGCACAAGTCTCGGACTCCTGTGGGCATCATCAGAAATAAAAAAAATCAAATTCTTAACATCTCTACTTAACGATTCTACTACATTTTTTTCTCTTCGCTTTAAATTATTGAGTTGCCCTAGTAGCTACATGAAACCTTCAGTAAAGATACTTGAGTTGAATCCAAAATCTAGGTTTTTCCACATAAAGCCTAGAGTTCCAGTTAAAGCTGAAAGCAACCTTGATTCATCAATGTGATTAATTCAGTAATAACTGAAATTTTTTAGGTTTTCCATGGCGAAATACTTGATGAAAAATCAAATTGACACTGTATTTCTTTCCTGGATTTCTTGTTCCATGACGAACTGCGTTGTTAATATTAACTTTTGAAGTGAATTAAACGACTTGCAGTCAAAAGATAGGTTTTAACAACTCGAAAACGTTCGGCCTACAGAAGTAAGTGAAATACTACTTATTTTGATAAAATTTTGACTGCAAGTCGTTTAATTCACTTGAAAAGTTAACTGTATTTCTATTTAAATTATGATTTTTATTGTCTTGTACTGGAGATACTGGTGAAACATTTCACTTCTAAAGAGAAGCTTCATCAGCCTCTTTAGAAGTGAAATGCATCCCTCCAGTAGCTCCAGTATATGTGAGTAAAACATTATTTAAAAGTGAAATACAGTGCAAGTTTTGATATTAGATTGTTCATTAAGTATTTTGGCATGGAAAACATCACAGACAATAAATAATAATTTCAAATATTTGCTTACCTATTTCTTAATTTTTATTTTCACTGAATTTCTACTAATTAGTTATAGGATAAATAAGAATCTATAACTTCCTGGATTTCTTGTTCCATGACGAACTGCGTTGGTAATATTAACAAGTTAGTTTGAAGTGACTGACAATTGAATAAACTGACAAAAAATATACATAAACAGAATTTATTAATTTCGAATTCCTTTAATTACTATTACTTGTGAGATACGAGCCGATATGGCCAAGTTGAAAATGAATGCTGCTGTACAGAAAGGTCTCCATGGTCTAGTGGTTAAGGGCGCTCAACCGGCAATTGAGAGGTCCGTGGTTCGATTCCCGGTGGTGACTGATATTTTTGAACAGTAGCATTCATCGATTCCCATCAGCTGTTCAATGCTGTTGTCAATATCCGCCATTGCGGAAGTCTTCAGTATAAAGTAATAGCAATTAAAGGAATTCGAAATTAATAAATTCTGTTTAGGTAATATCAACTTTTAATATTCACATAATTCATATAAAAAGTTAACTCTATAACTGTTTAATAGAAAAATATTAAAACTACTTGACTTGTTGATTGCTATTATGATACTTCAAATTTTACTACAAAGTTTACTTGAACTTTCACAAACAAATATGTAAAAATAAATTTCATTTTAGAATGAATTTAAAAAAATAGAAGATTTGAGTTAAAAATACATAAAAATCAATTTTATTTTTGAATAAATTTAAAAAATGAAGGAATATTGTTAAAATCTATTATATTTCAACATTTTTAGCAAAATTTTCTCGACATTACTGTGACAAAGTCGTCGGAATTCCAGTTTATTAGTTGAGTTGACTCACAGAGAAGTAGAGAGATATCTTACTTCTCTGTGGTTGACTTCAAATTGCGGATGTTGTCCACATGTTTGAACACTGAACTGGACAGGCAAGACTAGGCGCAATAAAAAATTGTCCTTGAACAAGTGTTGAAGTGACACCAGCCATTACATGACCACTGTAACAATAGTTTCCATCATACAGTAAGATTGAAGGAGAAAATGAAACACCTTGTTATGTCAAATAAAGAAATAGTGCAACCGAAAATTGCAGAACTAAAAACTTAAGCTACAGTAACTCATAGAATCATTTAACTTGACTAGGCTACTATAAGAATATTTTTCTTCATATGAGATTAGTGGAGAAAATAAATCAAGTGAATAAATAGTACAATCAAAACTACAGCACCAAAACTTTTTAAAAAAGATCACTGAAATAATATTCAATTACGAGGTAATTCAATTACATTACCTAATGAAACTGTTTAAGTTTTCTGCAGTATCATATCCTTCTACAGAACAGTACCTCTGTATTTGAATTTGTATATTCAGCTATACTTCTATGAATAAAAATTGTAAAAGCCTTCACTATAATGTTCCAAATGTGAAATTTTGTTAGTATGCATTTATTTGAATAAGTGTATGAAAATAACAATAAATAATATGATAATTTATATTCAATGTAATATAATATAATGTGGAGAAAATTGAACTTATTGAGAAAAGTTTCATCTACTTGGGGACTAACAGAATACTCTATGGAAGTTTTTAAACATTTATGATTTATAAGAAAATGTTTGATAAATCATATAGAAGTGTATGGAAACCAATCATTAAATTAAAGTAAACTAAAGGCACAGAGTAACTTATTTGATAAATTTTGTTTCTGCGATGTTTTCCATAACAAAATACTTGATTATCAAAATAATATTGGAACGAACACTGTATTATTTCGAGTTGATTATTATTTTCATTTTCTAAAAATGCAGAACTGCATATCTTCCTCCTCCTCCTCCTCCTCCTCCTCCTCCCCCCCCTCTGCGACCTCCTTCTTCTCCTTCTCCTACTTCTCTTCCTTCTCCTCCTTCTCCTCCTTCTCTTCCTTCTCCTCCTTCTATTTCCCTAAACCTTCTCCTCCTTCTCCTCCTTCTCCTCCTTCTCCTCCTTCTCCTCCTTCTCCTCCTTCTCCTCCTTCTCCTCCTTCTCCTCCTTCTCATCCTTCTCCTCCTTCTCCTCCTTCTCCTCCTTCTCCTCCTTCTCCTCCTTCTCCTCCTTCTCCTCCTTCTCCTCCTTCTCCTCCTTCTCCTCCTTCTCCTCCTTCTCCTCCTTCTCCTCCTTCTCCTCCTTCTCCTCCTTCTCCTCCTTCTCCTCCTTCTCCTCCTTCTCCTCCTTCTCCTCCTTCTCCTCCTTCTCCTCCTTCTCCTCCTTCTCCTCCTTCTCCTCCTTCTCCTCCTTCTCCTCCTTCTCCTCCTTCTCCTCCTTCTCCTCCTTCTCCTCCTTCTATTTCCCTGAACCTTCTCCTCCTTCTCCTCCTTCTCTCCTTTCTCCTCCTTCTCCTCCTTCTGTATTATTTCTAGTTGATTATTATTTTCATTTTCTAATACTGCAGGACTGCATATTTTCCTCCTCCTCCTCCTCCCGCTCCTCGTCATACTTAGCACCCTTCTACTCTTTCACCTTCATCTTTTCGTTTCCCTTGATATTTTTCCTAGCATGTCATTCTTGATGGTCAATGTTTTATAACACCAGAAGGGAAGTAAAATATCAAACAAATAGGCTATATTTATATCGACATGTAGATTAAGCTGCAGTGGATAAGACCCAAGTAGAATAGTAGCTATATCGTTATCCAAATACACATACCAAAAATTCTGCAGACTATACTATACAATTCTGCTTTTTATATACTAAATCTGACGAAATTAACATAAAATTCGAATTTCTGATACGTGTAGACCGGCTATAATCGGATGTCGAGATTTTCAACAGTAATTATGAATCCGAATATTACCATACTTATCTACACTTAACAGTTTACTGTTTGTCTATAATAGCTAACACAACAGATAAGGCGGCTTTTTCTTTTTCTTCTTCCTCCTTTTCTGCTTCATTTTTTCATCCTCATCCTCCTTCTTCTTCTCCTTCGCCTCCTCCTTCTTTTTCTCCTCCTCATTCTCTTCCTCCTCCTTCTTGCTCGCCTCCTCCCCCTACCCCTTTTCCTTTTCCATCCTCTCTTCCTCCTCCTTCGAATCTACTGCCTTTTTTTCGTCTTCTTTTTCACCTCCTCACCGTCTATCAACTCCTCCTCCTCTTTCATCTTTTATCTTCATCCTCCTTCTTATTCTTTTCCCCCTCGTCATCCTCTTCCTCCTCCTTGTTCTCCTTCTTTGCCTCCTTATCCTCCTCCTTCTCTTCTCCTGCCTTCTTTCTCTTCTCCTCCTAATTCTCTACCACCTCCTCCTCCTCCTCCTTCATCTTTTTCTCTTCATCTTCCTTCTTATTCTTTTTCTCCTCCTCAACCTCTTCCTCTTCCACCTCCTTCTCCTCCTCATTTTCCTCTTCATTCTCCTTCACCCCCTCCTTCTTCACCAATGTCTTTTTCTTTTTCTCTTCCACTAACCCCTCACCATCATTCACCAACTCTTCCTTCTTTTACTTCTTCTCTTCCTTCCTCACATTCTGTTTCTCCTTCACCTCCATTGCCTTTTTTATCCTATTTATTTTCCTTCTTCTTTCGCTTCTTCTTATTTCCTGTTCTTATACTCTTATCAATAAATATAGCCAAGCCCAATCCCTCAGGCCATCTGCTATGCAATTAAGTGATCGAACGTCCTCGATTTTCTAAACATTGTCTGCACTTGCTGGCATTTAAGAGAGAAAAAATTAATTGCTTCAAGTGTTTGGAGGCTATTGCCAAAATATAATAATGATGCAGCACTCGCTGGCATCACCACTGGCCTAGATTATCACATATGCTTACTGCTGTAGTTAGACTGATATAAAACACCAGCAGATAGCTACTTTGTTTTGTTCGCATAATCATTGCATGTTCTTCACATTTTCTATCACTGTTTTATTTTTCATTAACATCTTCTTCGTCCTCTTCCTCTTCCTCTTATTCCTTGGCTTTATCTTCTAGATTTTCTTCTTTTTCATATTCTTCTCCTTCTTCTTCTTTATCTCCTTCCCCTTCTCTTTCACCTCCTTCTCGTTTATTTTCTTCTCCTCTTTCTTCTCCTTTTCTTCCTCCTCAACCTTCTCCTTCTTATTTCTCTCCTCCTTCTCTACCATCTCTTCTTCCTTCCCCACCCACTCCTACTCTTCCTCCATAACCTCCTTGTCCTCCATCTCCTCCTCCTCCTACTTCTTTTCCTTCTCTTCCTTCTCCTCCTTCTCCTCCTTCTCCTCCTTCTCCTCCTTCTCCTCCTTCTCCTCCTTCTCCTCCTTCTCCTTCTTCTCCTCCTTCTCCTCCTTCTCCTCCTTCTCCTCCTTCACCTCCTTCTCCTCCTTCTCCTCCTTCTCCTCCTTCTTTTCCTTCTTTTCCTTCTCTTCCTTCTGCTCCTTCTCCTCCATCTCCTCCTTCTCCTCCTTCTTTTCCTTCTTCTCCATCTCCTCCTTCTTTTCCTTCTCTTCCTTCTGCTCCTTCTCCTCCATCTCCTCCTTCTCCTCCTTCTCCTCCTTCTCCTCCTTCTCCTCCTTCTCCTCCTTCTCCTCCTTCTCCTCCTTCTCCTCCTTCTCCTCCTTCTCCTTCTCCTCCTTCTCCTCCTTCTCATCCTTCTCATCCTTCTCATCCTTCTCCTCCTTCTCCTCCTTCTCCTCCTTCTCCTCCTTCTCCTCCTTCTCCTCCTTCTCCTCCTTCTCCTTCTCCTCCTTCTCCTCCTTCTCATCCTTCTCATCCTTCTCATCCTTCTCCTCCTTCTCCTTCTCCTCCTTCTACTCCTTCTCCTCCTTCTTTTCCTTCTTCTCCATCTCCTCCTTCTTTTCCTTCTCTTCCTTCTGCTCCTTCTCCTCCATCTCCTCCTTCTCCTCCTTCTCCTCCTTCTCCTCCTTCTCCTCCTTCTCCTCCTTCTCCTCCTTCTCCTCCTTCTCCTCCTTCTCCTCCTTCTCCTCCTTCTCCTCCTTCTCCTCCTTCTCCTCCTTCTATTTCCCTGAACCTTCTCCTCCTTCTCATCCTTCTCCTCCTTCTCCTCCTTCTCCTCCTTCTCCTCCTTCTCCTCCTTCTCCTCCTTCTCCTCCTTCTCCTCCTTCTCCTCCTTCTCCTTCTCCTCCTTCTCCTCCTTCTCATCCTTCTCATCCTTCTCATCCTTCTCCTCCTTCTCCTTCTCCTCCTTCTACTCCTTCTCCTCCTTCTCCTCCTTCTCCTCCTTCTCCTCCTCCCCCTCCTTCTCCTCCTTCTCCTCCTTCTCCTCCTTCTCCTTCTTCTCTTTCTTCTCCTCCTTCTCTTCCTTCTCCTCCTTCTCCTCCTTCTCCCCCTTCTCCTCCTTCTCCCCCTTCTCCTCCTTCTCCCTCTACTCCTCCTTCTCCTATTTCTTATTCTAATTCTCTTTCTCTTTCTCCTCCTCCACCTCATCATCTCTTTTCTTTTTCTCCTCCTCCTTCTCCTGCTCATCCTCATCCTGCTCCTCTTCCTCCTTCTTCCTTCGCCTTCTTCTCCCCCTCCTTCTTCCTTCACCTTCTTCTCCCCCTCCTCCCATTTCTCCTCTACATCCTCCTTCTTCTTTGTAATACAGTATTTTTTCCTCTTACATAATTTGGAAATTACAAACAATATAATAATCACAGAGCTGTAACTCGTAGAGTGTAACTTGTGACGGCTCAATCCTCATCCTGCACTGCAGAATCACTTCATATATAAATTATGATTTCATAATTTTATTTAAGCATAATGACTTCATAATTAAATAATCACATATTTATATAATATAAATCACTTCATATATTGTCACTACTCCCACAGTTACCCATCCAACTTCTGACTATCATATTAATAAAATTTAGTTTTTAATAAGTTTAAAACCTATACATTGGGTAGCAGTTCTTATCAGTTCCAACTAGTAGCAGTTCTACTAGCCCTTAAAAACATGTTACTGTCTTGGTGGGTTGTTTATTATTAATTAAAATCCAATATTGACAGAAAGCCAATATGGAGCGATTAGCCTAAATACTAATTGGAATTCTCTTCCCCAATGTCATTACTCAACCGCTTTAAACGCTCAGATTCCTTCTTCAATCTCTTCCTTGAGCTCTCAGTTCAAATTCTCAGCTCACTGAACTGTTAAATCCACTCTAAAAGAATGACTGAAGACAGCTCCAGATAAAAATTTTCACCTTTACACTCAACCAATGAATAAAAAAGTAAAACGTTGTAATATGTGTAATATTCTATATAATATAAACCTCCTAATCAAGAAGAGAGGGAGGAAGAGAAGGAGGAGAAGAAGGATGAGGAGGAGAAGGAGGAGGAGGAGCAAGAGGAGGAGGAGGAGGAGGAGAAGGAGGAGAAAGAGAAGAAGGAGGAGAAGGAGGAGGAGGAGGAGGAGGAGGAGAAGAAGAAAGAGAAGGAGGAGGAGGAGAAGGAGGAGACGGAGAAGAAGAATTTTTTTATTTTATTTATTTATTTATTTGATGAAATTATTACAATCAAGTAAAAAACTACAGGCATTTGCCCAAAACAGTTCAAATTACAAATTTGTCACATAAATAGTCCAAATTAGGTTATGTCCATAGGTTGTGTTCAAATTTCTGTTTCCATCAAATATTTTCACTAAAAAAAGTAGTCCGACAGTAAATGATCAATTTGAATGGTTGATAAAACCGAAAAACACTACATAACACAAATATTTCAAGAATATTGAAATTAAATTGATAATTTTGAGCCGGAAATTCTCACAACCTCTAGGAGCTACTACAGCTGTTTAATGATATATATGCTGTTACATAAATTATAAGAATGAGGAGAATGATAAGGTTGAGAAGAAGGAGGAGAAGGAGGAGAAGGAGGAGTAGGAGGAGAAGGAGGAGAACGAGGAGAATGTGAAGGAGGAGAAGGAGGAGAATGAGAAAAAGGAGGAGAATGAGGAGAAGGAGGAGAAGGAGGAGAATGAGAAAAAGGAGGAGAAGGAGGAGAAGGAGGAGGAGAATGAGAAGGAGGAGGAGAAGGAGGCGCAGAAGGAGGAGTAGGAGAAGGAGGGAAATGAGGAGAAGGAGAAGAAGGAGCAGTGGGAGGAGGAGGAGCAGGAGGAGGAGAAGGAGGAAGAAGAAGCCCAATTCCATTGAATCTGGATTTCTAGAATGTGTAATAACCCACCTACAAATTGAATACAATAGTCTCCTTTTTACTTATCCCTCTTCTTCCTATTTCTCCACCTCCTGCTCATCCTTCTCTCCACCTTATACTCCTTCTACTCCTTCCCTCCTCCTCTTTCTCATCCTCTTACTACTCAACATCCTCCTCATCTTCCTCGTCCTTCTCATCACCTATCCTTCTCATCCTTCGCCTCCTCCTCCTACTTCTTCTTCTCCTTCTCCTCCTCCTCTTTCTCCTCCCTCACCTCATACTCCGTCTCCTCCTTCTCCTCCTCATCCTTCTCACTCACCTCATACTCTTCTTCCTCTTCAACTCATACTCCTCCTTCTCCTCATCCTCCTTTTCACTCACCTCACACTCCTCATACTCTTTCTCCCCCTCCTCCTCCTCCTCCTCTTTCTTCTCCTCCTCCCCTATTGCAGTAGAAATTTTTACTATAAATTTTGGCAGCCCATATGGAACTATTAAACTAAATACTAAATTTAATTTAATTTCCCAATGCCATAACTCAGCCATTCTAAACTCAAATCCCGTCTCTTCATTGAACTCTTAACTCAATTTCTCAGCTCATTAAAATGTTAAAATCCACACTTGAATGATAGAATCTATTCCTTAAAATTCAACAAAGCTTAAATAATAATGTGAGACAGCTTTGGATAAATTTACACCTAAAATTCAACCAAGCTGAAAGAATAATAGTGGACAGCTTCAAAATGTTTACTTGTGTCAAAATAGTGTATGTATAAAAATGTATTTATGTATTCGAAATAAATTTGTGTGCTTGTTTGAGGCGATTAACACTTTTTGTGAACTTGAATTCTACTCTTAATTTTATTCAGCACGTCACTAAGAAACTGGTTCGATTATTAAATGTAACCAGTTCTCCACTAATAAGTTAGTTATAGCAGGAATCTAAAATCTTGTTTGGTGGAGATTTCGTACAACTTATTTCAACTTATTTACCATTTCTTGTTTTTCATTATCTCGCTCTCCCTCCTACTCTATCTTTTTTCTGCTTCCTTTCTCACTTTTTTCTACCTTTTTCAAGACATTTTTGTCACATTTACTTTTTCTTTCTTTCCCACTGTAACGTCCCTCCTTACATCCATTCTTTTCCAGACAAAATTCAATCTCTCTTGCTTTTTTCTCTCTCTCTTTCTTTTTCTCTCCCACTCGACAACTCACTCACTCTCTCTTTATCTCTTCCACTTTCTTCCTCATTATTTTCTATCTTTTTCAAGACGCTTCTCTCACATTTACTTTCTTTATCTTACCCACTGTATCGTCTTTCCCACCATGCATTCCTTTCCAGACAAAATTCAATCTTCTCGTGCTCTTTACCTTCTTTTTCTCTTTCTCTCTTGCAATCTCTCTTTCTCTTCTTTACTCTCCTAAGTCTTGTCCTACCCTCATAAGTCTACCAGTGCGTGTTTCAGCTCTCACAGTGGAATGTTAAAAAGTTAAAACGCTCCAGCGTTCGAACAAATCAAGGCAGCTCTGCCATCACGGTCAAGTTCAACTTTTTTTGTGCTCAAAAGTTGTTAAGTTGTTCAAGAATCATCCAGGAAATAATTGGTGTTGCATGTTATTTACACCGGACTCCTCCAAAGACCTTACAAGATTGGAGTGAACGATGGAATTATAAAAATAACAAGTAGTGGCCTATTCACTCATGATCGATTCAACCTTTAGTTTAGATTGACTTCAAATCTAGTTAATTGAGAATTTAGACGAATTTATAATAACTGAATAATGTTTGTTTTTCTTTTCAAAAAATACTGTGCAAAACATTAAAACAATTGGTTATTTTTTTTGTAGATTACGTCTTGGAGACTCCAGTTAGGGAGTATAAGACAAGTCAGATCAACAATTTTATACACTAGATACCATAATTACTATATCAATTAATTGATTAAATTGGTGATTAAACAGGCCACGTATAACAAAGCGTGTAGCCAGTGGTTATTTAAACAACGTGTAGATTCAACTAAACAAAATTTAAATTAAAATTCGGTTTACTTTCATTTGGTTAATTTCTTATTTTATTTTAACCATTAGTGTGTATGTATGTATTGTACCATACCTACGCTAAAGATGAGTGTGATAGGTTGCGATTACACTTTTCTCACTGAGCTAACAGAGTTGTATCAGAACGCCAAGCCCACCGAAACATATTATTGAGCTCTATGCTTAACAGTACACTCTAACCTTTCTAGCTGCGGTGAGTGTGTATACTGTCTCTGCGTCCAAACCATTTTTATTGGTGGGGAGTCCCTTACGGGAAGTTCCACCCCGCCGCTTGAGCCATGCTATACAGAGCATGCTGGACCCACATTTTTAGGTGGGTTCCGAACCACCGGAATAGCTGCATGATATTGAACGTTTGTTTAATTATTCTCCTCTACAGTATATTGTATAAAATTATAAATTATTGTATATTGTATATTATATAATATTCTCCTCTACTTTCAAATTGTATAGTGTTGAAATTATTGTATTGTGTGAAGGAGGCAAAATGGGGTTACACCTGTTGTCTCCATTAATATAATTATTTATTTATTTATTATTTATTTATTTATATTTTGATGATAATAATAGGCGTATGGCATTTATTAGTGGGGAGACCCTCGCGGGAAGTTCCACCTCGCCGTTTGAGCCATGTTATAAGAAACATGGTAGGTCTACTGTTTTAGGTGGGCTCCGAACCGCCGGGTCAGTGATAATAAAGGTTTCCGAGTGAAGGTTTTCAGCAAATCTTAAATTTTACCTCAAAAGCGTAAATTAACCTCATTGATTTGAACAATGTAACATAATCAAAATTTGTGAAGTTTTGGACTTGAGTCTGTTGCGCCTTCACATTCGTTGTAAATTTGTCACAATAAATAAAGCTTCCATAAAGCAGAAAGCAGAAAGGTCTCCATGGTCTAGTGGTTAAGGCGCTCAACCGGCAATTGAGAGGTCCGTGGTTCGATTCCCGGTGGTGACTGATATTTTTGTACAGTAGCATTCATCGATTCCCATCAGCTTTTCAATGCTGTTGTCAATATCCGCCATTGCGGAAGTCTTCAGTATAAAGTAATAGCAATTAAAGGAATTCGAAATTAATAAATTCTGTTTAAATAAAGCTTATTAAATCAAGTAATTTCAATAATTGTTCACTCTCGCAACTAGAGCAACAGTAATTATTGTGCAACAATTCCAAAATTCAAGACAAAAAATACTTCCGAAAATTACTTCCCGAACCGAGTAATGACCGAAAGATAGTCATGTAACTAATTCTACTAGAAAAAACACTTTTAAAAAATGTACAAAAAGCACTATTAGAGAATCTAGCATAAGTAGCCTAATCTATGTTTCCTCTAGGTCATACAAGACAAGAAATGCAACTTATACCTGACTTAGATTTTGATGCTATTATACTTGTATACAGGTTTACAAATATTCACATGAGCTTTACCAATACTTGAACTTTAGATCTTGATATTAGACATGCATGTAGGGACACACATGATTCACCAACACACACACACACTCACACATACTACCTACCCAAACTAGTAACACACGTTTTTTATGACAACAAAATGAGAAGTGATACAGGTCCTGATGTTGTGACGTCGATTACTATATAGGGTGTCCTTGAAATCAGCGTCCACTGCCTCTACCCGTTCAAAGTCGTCATCAAGTATGTTTTTTTTTGTTTTATACCAGGAGTTGAGGGGCGAAGCAGAGGGGACTTGAAGCGGCAAGTTGGCAACTCGGTTGTAGCGCAGTTAACGCGTGAGACCTCTCAGTGGAGTGAGTGCTCTCTGTTGCATCGCCAGTGTGTTGCGGAAAATTTGAGGATCTCTCCACTTTTGGATATCTCTGTCTCTGTCTATCGGCTGCTTTGAGTACGGATCTTCATCTCTCTCACACTCACGACACTCGAAGATGTCGTCTGGAAAACTTCTCACTCCGGTAAGTTTGCAGACTCTTTTCAAAATCACTTTTTAGGGGAGTACTCTTTTAATATATTTTTTCAAAAATATGATACGGGCCGTATTTATGAACGTTCCTTGAGTGTCTCTTGACTTAAGGGACGTAATGTAATCTATTTATATTAGTATTTCAAGAGTCCCTCGAGTCAAGGGAGGCTATAGGAACGTTTATAAATAAAGACATAAAACAATAATTTTAAATGAATTTGTGTATTTTTTCTATTAAAATTCTCTCTTAAGAAAGTGTATGAAGTTTTTTGTTTCGAAAAAGTATGATAATAGATCTCTATTGTGAAAGAATTTGTGTATTTTTCTATTTGAAATCCCCTTTTAGGTAAGTGGGTCGATACATTTTTGTGTCTGTTTTTTTCTATTGTGACTAAATTCGTTTATGTTCCATCTAAATCCTCTTAAGAAAGTGTATGAATTTTTTCCAACATTTTTCAAAAATATGAAGACAAATCTTTTGTGGTTAAATTTATATATTTTTCTATACAGCTTCAACTAAGGAAGTTTGTTAGTATGGTTTCTTGCATCTGTTTTTCTAAAGTTGCCGATTCAAATTCTTTTTTAGATTTGGAAAAGTTTTTTATTTTAATGATGAAGAATCTATTGTGACTCAATTCTTGTATTTTTTATTCAACTCGTCTTTTGAGGAAGTATACGGGTTTTTATGAAAGTTTTAGTTCTATTTAGTGGCTTAGTTTGAGTAAGTTTATTTTGGATTTGAATCCTCTTCAAGGGAAGTGTATTGCTCAGGTATTTGTTCCAAAAAATATGATAATAAATCTATTGTTGCTGAATTTGTGAGTCTTTTAAAATTCAAATTCTCTTTTAAAGAAGTGTGTTGATACAGTTTTTTATAAATGTTTCCCTATAGTAGATTAGTTTGTGTATCTTCTTAATTTCATTGGAAACCCGTTTTAGATATGTATTACATAGTTCTTTTTTTAGAGTGTGATGACTAAATCTATTGTGCCTAAATTTCTGTCCAACGTGTAATATTGTTTTTAGTAACATAGAGCAATAATATTATGTCTTAGGCATTATTCTGGGGAAAAAATCCAGAAACAAATTTCTTCGAAAACATTTTGGAAATGTTAACTTTATGAAAATAATGAGCGATATAGTTATGCGTCAGACATAATGTTGGAAAAACAAATTTTCGGACCAGTTTTTTGTTAGAATAAATTTTGGAACATATGAAAATACTGAGTAGGTCAACCAACAAAAGGAACGTTAGAATTATTATTCTATACTCATTACGTTATTAATAAAACTGGACTTGAAAATATCGAAGAAAAACATAGAAATTGTGAGTTCAATGCTGTTCAGTTCTTCAACTTTTGCAAATAAATATTGTGTCAAGTGTTTTTTCAACATCCTTCATTTAAATAAATAGGAGAAAGTTTTAAGAGCAATTAACCATATTTGATGACTCTTCACTTCACTCTCATTCTACTTTGCTCCTCTTCTACTCAATTTATTTACTTTTACTTATTTATTTTCTTCATTTATTTACTCCAACTTACTATATTATTTACTTTACTTCACTCTTCTTTACCACAGACCCTTCTTACTCTCTTTCCAAGCAGCTAATTGCCTTGAAATTCCAAGTGAAATACAATGCACTCAAACACTCATAAATTAATTGTGCGTGTAGTCCAGTCCACCGTAGTTAATTGTGCGTGTGATTTCTTTTTAAAATTGTGAGAATAGCTGCAGTAGGCACTGGAAGTCAAATAATACTCCATTTTGATAAATATAGAGAGATTTTTGATTATTCTTATTGTAGGAAGTATGAAATGTTTAGCTCCAATTAATTAAAAACTCTATGGCTTTATATTGCACCTTCCCACGTTGATTGATATCACGCCACTGAAATCCAATATCGGTTTCGAAATATCCTGATAATTAGATACAAATTTACATGGAGAACCACAATTATTTTTAAAAAACGGATACCCGGAGAAACCCCATTTATTTTTAAAAAACGGATTTACCTGGAGAAACCCCGTTTATTTAAAAAAAAAAACGGATTTACCTGGAGAGACCCCTTTTATTTTAAAAACACGGATTCACCCAGAGAAACCCCGTTTATTTAAAAAAAAAAAAACGGATTCACGCAGAGAAACCCCGTTTATTTTAAAAAAACAGTACTCTACCAACTTTTTAGCATAATCTTTTCCAACATTCATTTCCGAATGGGCCATTAGCTCTTGTATGAAAAATCTAATATCAAAACTGACACTGTATTTGTATTTAAATCTCCATTTAAACTTATACTTATACTGAAGAAATGCATTTCGCTTCTAAGCAGAAGCTTCATGAGCCTGTGGACCTAGGCTGATAAAGGTGCTCCCTAGAAGTGAAATGCATCCCTCCAGTAGTGAGTAAAGATCATAATCTAGTTTAAAGGGCTCTTACTGTCACATATTAGGTATGCTATCTTAGTATGGGGTAATTCAGCAAAACAAAATCTTGATAGGGTGTTTAAGATCCAAAAGAAAGCGGTTAGGTGTATAGAAAGAGTAAATAGATTGGATTCATGTAGGCCGTTGTTCAAGAGACTTGGTCTCCTAACTGTACCCTGCTTATATGTGTATGAAGCTACTTTATATGTAAAAACAAATGATATTAACCAAAATCTTGACGTACATGATTATAGTACAAGAAGCCGAGGAGATTATCACTTGGTGAGTCACAATAGTAGCTTATTCAAACAAAACCCTAGTTATATTGGTAGGAAATTCTACAACAAGCTACCGCAGTTTTTGAAGAGTCTTGAAAATATAGAAATATTTAAAAAACAATTGAAGAAATATTTAGTTGATAAAGCTTTTTATAGTGTACAAGAGTTCCTTTCACATCAAAATTAAGCCTCACCCCAACTAACTGGTATAGTAATTAAGGTAACTAGTGTATAAGAGTATAATTGTTGATCTGACTTGTCTTATACTCCTTAACTGGAGTCTCCAAGACGTAATCTACACAAAAAAAAGTAACTGACAAATATACAGAAACAGGAATTCGAAATTAATCAATTCTGTTAAAGATCATAATTTGAATATAGATACAATGTCAGTTTTGATATTAGATTTTTCATAACAAATTTTGTCATGGAAAACAACAACGATTTTTATAGTCTACAAAGAACTGTTTGCCTTTGTGTCAGAGACAATTTCCCATAAATTTCTTGACATCTATTCTGGAATTTCTTCTCACATAATGCATTTGTCAGTGAACCAAATAAATGGAAATTAGAAGATCCTGAAGCAGGGGTTTCAGAAGAAAGAGGAGTTACCTACCAGCCCATTTTATAAGGGTTGATTTGCCTACTTAAAGGACATCCGTTGTTATGCTGGAGAATCACTCCTCTCGTTTGAGATATACATGATGTTTTTCTGTTATGACTGGTTTCACAATGTACTAAAGCATATCTTATTATTATTGGGCTTGTATTATTGGTCTTTTTGGGAACCTTTAGCTGAAATAAATAAAATACTGATGCATAATAGCTTTATTATTGCAAACTTCATCTTCTTTCAAGAATTTCGATTGATATTATGATTCATATTCCAAGTTTATTACTCTACTCCCTCTGCTATCAATGTATTTTTTATTCTTCAAAAAGATAGCATAAGTATGATAATTATTTATTCAAATCCATGGAATACTAATGCAAATCAGATAGATGAATAAATTTACTTTTTATTGTAAATTTAACGACTTGCAGTCAATTTCAATTGTGAATTAATATTTCTACTCACAAGATGTCTAAGATGAATATATCCAATTGAGATGTTTCATCTTCTTATCAATTTGAATCTTTTAATATCATGTTCAGGAAACTTTATTTTTAAATGTGCGGCAGCTGGAAATTAATTCTGTTGTAGAATTTTTTATTTGAATAAGACCTTGTAGTTTTACTAATGAATGACAGTGGGACAGTACTATATATTCGAACATAAATAATTGGCATTGATATCTTTTCAACAGCTAATTTTAATCTTACAGGGAGACATAGCTGAATCCAACTAGCTATTCAGCTGCTAAGTTCAAGCTTACTGGTAAACAGCTATCTTTTATGCAAATGTGCTGAACGTTAATGTATTCTGTGTTGGAAAATATTTTCTAATTTGAAAGAGTCTGAAATACGGAACTACCATATTATTAGGGAATTGAATTTGCATTATCCATTAAAGGAATCATTGTGTTACATACAAACATTACATAAATAAAGAGGCATAACGAAAGAAAATTGAAGGTTTATTAACCAATCAGTAGGCCTATACTAGAAGCAATGTGGAATTTGAAGCTAATAAATTACGTTCAATAAATTAGATTATTGGATTTCTTGTTCCATAATGATCTGCGTTGTTAATGTTAATTTTTTATTAATTTCGAATTCCTTTAATTGCTATTACTTTATACTGAAGACTTCCGCAATTGCAGAAGTCTTCAGTATAAAGTAATAGCAATTAAAGGAATTCGAAATTAATAAATTCTGTTTATGTATATTTGTCAGTTTATTCAATTGTCAGTCATTTCAAACTGACTTGTTAACTTTTTATTGTAAATTCAATGACTTGCAGTCAATTTTAATTGTGAGAAAAAAATATTTCTACTCTTTTGTCCAAACGTTTTCGAGTCATGCAGACTTCGATACATGGGGCCTTGAAGATGAGTCTCCATGACTCGAAAACATTTGGCCAAAAGTGAGTAGAAGTATTATTCATTCGCAATTACAATTGACTGAAATTTATTGAATTTACTATGAGAAGTTAATAATTATATTGGAGTCGATAAAACATGGAACAAGATTTGATACTGGCTTTATTGATACAGAATTGGATTATTTTGTTGAAATTTTATAAAATCAGTGTTGAACTAAGAAGCCTTCTGTTTGCATCTCATTTGTTTTTTATGTGTAATGTAGGCCTACATTTTTTTGTGAATGAATTCTGTATAGAAAGCACATAAGGGATAACCTGTTATCTCCATGAATAAATAAATGAATAGATAATTGCAAATAAATAAAATTATCGGTGAAAACCGCAATTTTCAATTCCAAAAGGGAAGTGATAGCTGTGAGCCGTAGCAGGTATCTGTTCAATCAGATAGAGATAAGCTGCGTTCTCCTAGGCACTCTTTGTAAGGGTGACCGATTAGATTGGCCAGAAAAAAAGACACTATTCTCTGCTGTGAAATCACTTCCCGGTGGTTCGAAACCCACCTTAAACTGTAGGTCCATCTAATCAATCACTAACTCGTCAATCACTCATCAACTCACAATCACTATAATCACAGGCTGACGAAGCTTTTTTTCACTTCTGATCCCTCAAAAGCATCTCCAATACAAGTGAGTAAAACAATATATAAAAGTTAAATACAGTGTCAGTTTTAATAATAGATTGTTCATTAATCACTATCATCCAACTCATTACCCACGCACAGGTCTCAGACCTACGTGGGCTCCAACCTCCAAAAAAAATAAATAAAAAATAGCTTGATAATTGGCTCTGAATTTGAAGATTCAAATATTTGCTATGAATATGATTAAATGAGATTTTCCCTCATATACACAATAGTTTTAAGCCTTTAAAATTATTAATACATTAATGTCTAAGCTATATTAGGAGTCTAATATCAAATTGACATTGTATTTCTATATCAGGACTACAAAACCCAACAATTACTTTTCAAGGAGTTTATGATAGTGTCAGTGAATGTGTATTGACTGTTTATGGTATTTTGCTCTACAATGCGACATTTTAATGAAAGAATAACTTTTTTAATTGCATTTCTATAGGGCTAGAAATCCCCTGAGAAGTGATAGCCGGGAGCCATAGCAGGTATCTGTTCAGTCAGATAAAGATAAATTAAGAACTCGTGGGCACCCTTTGTGAGGGTGACCGATTGGATTGGGCAGCAAAAAGCAGTGTTTTCTTCGGTGAAATTACTTTTCCGGTGGTTTGGAACCCACCCAAAAATTTAGGTCCAACTGATCAATCACCGTCATTCAACTCATCACCCATACACAGGTTTTAGACCTACTGACATCATTGAAAAAATTAATAAATAAAATAAGATTTAAAAAAACTAACAATAACTTTCTATGGAGCTTACACAGAATTCCAGTGCAAATGCAATAAATTAATATGTTTAATATTTTTGTATTATAATACAAATTTTCAATGGAGAATTATTAATCTAATATCACAACCGACACTGTATTTCAAATTAATTTATTGGTTTTACTCACTTATATTGGAGATGCCAGAGGGATGCATTTCACTTCTGAAAAGAAGCTTCGTCAGCCTCCTTCACGTCTTTTAGAAGTGAAATGCATCCCTCTAGCATCTCCAATATAAGTGAGTAAAACCAATAAATTAAATTGAAATACAGTGTCTGTTGTGATATTAGATTGTTCATTAAGTATTTCGTCATGGAAAACATCACAGAGAGATATTAGATTTTTCATTGCATTTGTATAGGTAGGGCTACAAATTAATTAAAGAATCTTAGAAAACAATCATTAAAAATCTGATGCAAACTGCTAATTAAAACATTTTTTATAATCTAATATCAAAACTTGACAATGTATTTCTATTTAAATTGTGCTTTTTACTCACTTATACTGGAAATAGAGCGAGAAAACCATAATTGAAATAGAAGCAATCTAATATAATAATTGGCACTGTATTTCAATTAAATATTTGATTTCCACTCATTTTTACAAGAGATACTGGAGGAATGCCTTTTATTTCTGAAAAGAAGCTTCGTCAGCCTCTCACTTAACATCACAGATTTTAAAATAGAAACACAGTGTCACTTTTAATATTAGCTTCTCTGGGGAAGCGAAATGCATCCCTTCAGTATAAGTGTGTAAACATAATGATTTAAATATAAAAATACTGTGTCAGTTTTGATATTAGATTGTTCATTAAGTATTTCATCATGGAAATATCACAGATTTTTTTATACATTAAACTCGCAGATTACGATGAATAAACTGTTTATTACGAACAATATGAAACAAACACCACGAAATTGAATAGCTAAGTGCATGTAAATGAAATAATAGAATAGCTGGGAAACAGAGTTTCCAGTTTCACAAAGGAAACAAAATAAAGAGATCAAGGCAATTAAGAATAAGAACAATAAGAAAGTAGTTGGCCAAGATTTTCATTAAAAGACAACCACTCTCTGAGTGGTTAGGATTTCCGCAATGCAAAAAGAAGTGCAGGCATTTAAATAAGGAAACCGAATACGTAACTGATATAAGAAATACACGTTTTTGCACCTAATTCACTGACTGACACCCATGCAGGCTAATGCTTCAATAATAAGCTTGCATTTCAATGTCAATTCGTCACCTCCGAAATTCAACTGTGCTTATGTAGGTTTAGGGAAGTGATAGCCGTGAGCCGTAGCAGGTATCTGTTCAAACAGATTAGATAAGCAGCGCTCTCCTGGGCTCTCTCTGTGAAGGTGACCGATTGGATGACCAGCAAAAAAGACTCTACTCTGCTGTGAAATCACTTCCCAATGGTTCGGAACCCACCTAAAATTGTAGGTCCACCATGTTTCCAATAGCAAGGTTCAAGCGGTGAGGTTCAACTACCCGTAAGGGTCTCTCCATCAATAAAAGCCATACGGATTTACTTTACTGTTTTATACAAAACTTGCTACAAAAACTGACCGGTTTTTTGCAGGTTTTATAAAATTTGCTTGACTATAAATAGATACAAAATAAATTAAATGTATTTCTCTTTTTAGAATATTTGGTACATTGCGTACGCATACATGAAAAAGAAAAACAGCTGAAAGTTTGTTGGTTATGAAAATAATACAATAATTTGAGATAAATTAGGTACCCTCGAGATACATCCTTATGAGATTTACCATATTTGAATGTTTGTAATCAAGTTCCAATCAGAAACAAGATAATGGGTAAACATTGAAAAAAACTTAGATATTAAACATAATAACTCATAGAAACAATTTATACAATACTATTTATTTCTGTAATATTTTCCATGACGAAATATACTTGATGAACAATCTAATATCAAAACTGGCACTGTATTTCTATTTAAATTATGATTTTCACTCACTTATACTGGAGGGATGCATTTCACTTATAAAGAGGCTAACGAAGCTTCTCTTTAGAAGTGAAATGCATCCCTCCAGTATCTCCAGTACAAGTGAGTGAAAATCATAATTTAAATAGAATTATAGTGTCAGTTTTGATATTAGGGATTAGACTATTCATTTTATACATTGAGGTTATCTCTGGAAAAAAGATGAATTTTATTAAAAATTTCATTTAGGTTCTTATATAGATTTTTCACATTCTCAAGCATGAATAGGCTTTAAAATGTTTTATACAGTTTTTACCGAAAAATACTTCTGTACTCCGTTTAATTTCTTCACTATAATTTGGGTGAATCTGTCTCGATCTTATACAAGAAGATTGTCACTGAGAAAAAAAATAGTGATTTTTATTTAGGCTCTTGGATTTTTAATATTTTCAAGCATTGATAGGCTTCAAAATGCTCTATACATTTTTTACTGCAAAAATTTCTTGTTAGTACTCCGTTTTACTACAACTTTTTGTAAATCTTTCTTGATGTTATACATTGAGATTATCACTAAAAACGGTAATTTCCATTAAGACTTTCATACAGTTTCTCACATAGATTCTAAACATTAGTTGCATTACTGAATAATTTTTAAGCACGCTATAATAGGTACGAGTCACTCACTGTTCTCAACAGATTTTGCTGTGAAAAATCTTTAGTTTTTGTTGTGATTTACTAAAGTTTGTGTTAATCTGGATCTGGATATTATACTGATATTATCACTGAAAACTACTAAACAGTTATTTGTTCTACAGTTTGAGCTCTGATGAAATGTTTTCTATTTTTGTTACTGGGGACTTATTTAAATTAATTTATCACAATATTTATTAAAATATTCTTCGAATTTTGGCAAAAAATCAGAGTTTTCCATCAATATACACTCTTTCATCATACTTTATTTAAGTTAGTTAAAAACAGAATTTCCGTCAGCAAGAAGAACCTTCACTGTTCTGTTCTGTAAACCGGTCAAACAGATTGAACCTGAAAAACTGCAATAAAAAGCGGTTTAGGTAGGCCTTTACCATCATCAACATCATCATCATCATTATCGTCATCATCATTATCATCATGGATCGGCTAAAACGCGGTTGGCATTCATAACAAAACGGACTAGTTACTTTGTAGCTTGTAGCAGCTTATAAAAGTAGCTTATTAAAGCTTGTGGTAGGTTATTAAAGTAGCTACGCAGGTCTATCCGGTTCCCCATCAATGTATAACACGTGTGTGCGAGCTGAGGCTCCTATTATTCATGACTGCAAACCACTTCCATGTAGTCAGATTTGAATGGCCAAAAACAAATAGTCATTCAGCCTAAATTGATGAACCAGTAGTCATAAAATGCGTGTCATTAATTCAGTTCTAGTATTATGTTGAGCACAAATTTTTTATGCGGTCAGGAGCGGTCCTAGTTGGGGAATCTGGGGGTCAGAAATGGAATTGTGCTCGGACCGCCCTTGGCACTGGTCAACTCCACACACTTCGCAGAAAAATGCTTTTTTTGTAGATTACGTCTTGGAGACTCCAGTTAAGGAGTATAAGACAAGTCAGATTAACAATATTATACACTAGATACCATAATTAATTACTATATCAATTAGTTGAGGTGAGGCTTAATTTTGATGTGAAAGGAACTCTTGTACACTATAAAAAGCTTCAACTAAATATTTTTTCATTTGTTTTTTAAATATTTCTATATTTTCAAGTCGAATTGGCAAAAATCTTGAAAAGTTTGTTGTGGTGTAAGTGAAGTTGTGGAATTTGTTTACCATGAATAAAAAATAAGACATTTAAAGCGTGTTATAGTATAAAAGATTTTTATAGATTAAGATAGAGTAATATGCAGTCATACGATTTATTGCACTATTTCCTGCCCTGCGCTACTTTTAAAAAAAATTTTTTGTACCTATTTACTTCATGTTCAGTTTGTGTTTGTTGTCTGTGTGTGGAATTATTTAAAAAAAACCTTGACAATATTTGAGGGAAGTGATAGCCGCGAGTAGTAGCAGGTATCTGTTCAATCAGATAGATAAGCTGCGTTCTCGTAGGTCCTGTTTCTAACGGTGACCGATTAGATTGGCCAGCAAAAAAGACACTGTTCTCTGCTGTAAAATCACTCCCCGGTGGTTCGGAACCCACGTAAAACTGTAGGTCCAACTCATCAATCACCATCATCCAACTCATTACCCACGCACAGGTCTCAGACCTATATGGGCTTCATCCTCAAAAAAAAAAAAAAAAAAGTGTTATGTACTCATGTCTCTTCTCATATTATATAGCTAATGCAATTTTTACAGTTAGGAGAAGAGATATGCTAGCATCGCAATTGCAATAAGAATACTCTTTTCTGTGGTAACCTGTTATGATTTGCGCTGTCCTGTGCATCACAAAATACAGCACTTGCTTCTTATGTTTTATAATCATAGATAATTCAATAACACTTATAAAATATCATAGGTACCATAGAAAAAAGAGAAATCTATTCTGTCATATATTTTCCAATTTTTTTTAATGCCTACGTAATCTTGTAAATATTTTTTATTTTTGCCTGTACAAAAGACAAGAAAATGTTTGTGTGATTCAACAGAAAATGTACATTAATTTCTTCCTATAAATTGTTTTAGAACAAAATATTGTCGGTGAAATTTTCGTTTTATCAATGATCTTTATTCTAGATTTGTTATTCTTCTGAATGGATTTATAATATTGGTGGTTAATTATTGGTTGTGCATTACAATAGACGAAGTCTATTATATGTCATTCAAAAAAAGTAGTCATAATTTTTCCTATGAATTGTTTCAACTTGTTGTAGGTGGATATGTTTATCATTAATACATCGATTATCGTTATTTTTAATCATGTAATAAATATATTCTGATAGTTATGAATAGAATGCATTTAATTGTCAACAGCCTAAAATCTTCCAAAAATGTTAAGGGCTTTAACAGATAATGCTTCAAGAACATGGGTAAGAATTAGACATAATGATTATGTACAACAGGAATTTGGTTAGAGTAACTTTCTACTTGAAAAACTACTGATATGAGAGGATAAAAATAATAAAACATAAATCTCAGAAAGAATCAGGTCTGGGGGAGTGAGCATAGCAAGAAATTGAACAAACTATTCTACTGAAACACAACAAACTGTCGCTGAAAAAATTGAGTTCAAATAGCACTTAAAAAATTGTTCCTGATTCAGAGAGCATTGGAACCGTTCTCTAGTCAAATGCTATATATATATATTTAGACACCAAAACAGACAAAAATATATAGGCAGACAAACAAACATTAGAGTTGAAGTTGCCATTGCCCCAATAAACTGTTATTAATAAGATAAGCAACGCTCTCCTGGGCCCTCTCTGTAAGGGTGATGGATTGGATTGGCCAGCAAAAAAGACTCAGTTCTCTGCCGTAAAATCACTTCCCAGTTGTTCGGAACCCACCTAAAATCATAGGTCCATCATGTTTCCAATATGGCTAAAGCGGTGAGGTGGACCCCTAAGGGCCTCTTCACCAATAAAAGCATCATGTTTTACTTACTGCTATTCGTAAAAAGATTTTACTGCCGAAAAATCACTTCCCAATGGTTCGGAACCCACCTAAAATCGTAGGTCCATTATGTTTCCAATAACATGGCTAAAGCAGCGAGGTGGAACTACCCATAAGGGTCTCCCCACCAATGAAAGCCATTCGCATTTAATTTACTTACTGTTATTGTTAGAAGTTGAGTTCAATTAACTTAAAAAATTGTTCCTTATTCGGAGCGTTTTCAACCATTTTTTTTTTTTTTTTTTTTTTGTAGATTACGTCTTGGAGACTCCAGTTAAAGAGTATAAGACAAGTCAGATCAACAATATTATACACTAGATACCATAATTACTTCAATTAGTTGAGGTGAGGCTTAATTTTGATGTGAAAGGAACTCTTGTACACTATAAAAAGCTCTATCAACTAAATATTTCTTCAATTGTTTTTTAAATATTTCTATATTTTCAAGACTCTTCAAAAACTGCGGTAGCTTGTTGTAGAATTTCCTACCAATATAACTAGGTTTTTGTTTGAATAAGCTACTATTGTGACTCACCAAGATTAGAAGCGTTTCTTATGGTCACATGCTATATGTAGACACCAATATAGACAACATTCATGTATAGATATATGACAAAATATATAGATATATAATGCACAGACACACGCACAAACATCAGAGAGTTGAAGCTGCCATTGCCTGCTGGTTATTTAGTTCCTGACGGCCTTCGTGGCTATAGTGGACCAATCACCTGTGTCCAATGGGACTACCGTATAAAGATCCTGATTTATAGAACCTCACGTGCTTTACATACTGATCACATTCAATGACTTTTACTCTACAGAAGATAGAACTTGAATCGAATTCAATTTATTCAGATAATGTTGTATTAAATAACATGAGACTAACAAAATGTTATGAGCAGGCCTGTACTTCCCTATATTCAATGAAAATCACTTCCCGGTGGTTCGGAACCCACTTAAAACTGTAGGTCCAACTCATCAATCACCATCATCCAACTCATTACCCACGCACAGGTCTCAGACCAATGTGAGCTTCATCCTCCGAAAATAAAATATATATATATTGAGTGGATTTATCATACACTACATGACATGACGTCCTTTATGACACATTATGTGCCATAGGTCATAAGTTGTGCATATAAGTAGGCGTAGGCCTCTATGAATTTATGTAGAGCCGATTTCGATTGTAGGTGACTCTTCAGACCTCAGAATTAGTTTTTGTTAACTTTTTATGGTAAATTTAACGAGAACAGAATTTATTAATTTCGAATTCCTTTAATTGCTATTAGTTTATACTGAAGACTTCTGCAATGACGGATATTGACAACAGTATTGAATAGCTGATGGAAATCGATGAATGCTAATGTACAAAAATATCAGTCACCACCGGGAATTGAGCCACGGACCTCCCAATTGCCGGTTGGTCGCCCGGTTGCAATTGGGAGGTCCGTGGTTCGATTCCCGGTGGTGACTGATATTTTTGTACAGTAGCATTCATAGATTTCCATCAGCTATTCAATACTGTTGTCAATATCCGCCATTGCGGAAGTCTTCAGTATAAACTAATAGCAATTAAGGGAATTCGAAATTAATAAATTCTGTTTATGTATATTTGTCAGTTTATTCAACTGTCAGTCACATTGTAACTAACTTGTGAAATTTAACGACTTGCAGTCATTATTAATAGAGAATAAATCATTTTCTCACGTAGGCTGAAACGTTTTCGAATCGAGTTTAAAAATGTCGTTAAATTTACAATAAAAAGTTAATATTAACAGCGAAGATCGTTATGGATAAGTAAATTCAAGAACTATGTTTTTTTGTAGATTACGTCTTGGAGATTCAAGTTAAGGAGTGTATAAGACAAGTCAGATCAATAATTATACTCTTATACACTAGTTACCACAATTACTATATCAATTTGTTGGGATGAAGCTTAATTTTGATGTGAAAGGAACTCTTGTACACTATAAAAAGCTTTATCAATTAAATATTTTTTCAATTGTTTTTTAAAAATTTCCATAAAATTATTTTCAAGACTCTTTATAAACTGCGGTAGCTTGTTGTAGAGTTTCCTACCAATATAACTAGATTTATGTTTGAATAAGCTACTATTGTTACTCACCAAGTGATAATCTCCTCGACTTCTTGTATTATAATCATGTACATCAAGATTTTGGTTAATATCATTGGTTTTTACATATAAAGTAGCTTCATACACATATAAGCAGGGTACAGTTAGGAGACCAAGTCTTTTGAACAACGGCCTACATGAATCTAATCTATTTACTCTTACCTAACCGCTTTCTTTTGGATCTTAAACAGCCTATCAAGGTTCTGTTTTGATGAATTAGCCTCTAACTATCCTTTTGGTTCAAAGAGCGTACTATGCTCTAGAGCGAGGTTTGAAGTAGGTTGCTATTACTTTCCTCACTGAGCTAACAGAGTTGTATCTATGCTAAGTCCACCGAAACAAATTTTGAAGTTCTAGGCTTAAACGTTCACTCTCACTCTCTTTACACAGAGTCTGGCTGTACAGGTGAGTGTGTATACTATCAGGCACACCTCTGAGCTACTTCCAGCGTTCAAGCCATCGTTCGAGAAAGACGTTTATATATTTATAGATTTAATTAATTTTATTTTATTTTAATGCGGAAGCAACACAATAGACTTTAGCATACTCCAGCAATACTCAAACAATAATCTTTTTAAAATTTCAATAGGTAGATCGACTAGTTCATGAGATAAAGTATTAAAATTGTTATTTTTATTGGGGAGTCCGGTCCCATAAGATGTCAAATTATCTTAAGATAGCAACTGCAAAATTTCAATAAAAAAATCTACCAGTATTCTATACATTTATTTCCAAGCTGGTTTTGTAATTTATTAGGTAGAATTTTACAGTCTAACAATTATTTTCTTTTTTATAAACAGCTTATTATTACAAATTTTGGTTTTCTAGTACATAAGGTAAAATTTGGCAGTTTCTCAATAATTTTTATCCATTCCACATGTTTTTTATGCTAGATCAAATTTCGATAATATTTCTCAAGAAATTATCTAGATTCTCTTTACACATAAGGTGAAATTTGACAGGTTTTGACGCTTTTCCAATTATTTCCACCTGCTCCGCATGGTTTTTCTTCCGCTTTTAGCTCAAATTTTGATTATTTTTCTCTTTTTTTTAGGAAGGAGCAGGAAGTACCCTGCTGCCACCCTCCAAACTGGCGCCGACAAGCACATTCAGCGCACTGCTCTCAACTGCCGTCGGTCTGCTCTTTGTCTCACTTCTGCTGTACAAATGGCGCAGGAGGCGACTGGAAAAGTTGGCAGCCCTGATGCCCGGGCCACCCGCACTTCCCCTCATCGGCAACGGGCTCGAGTTTATTGGCAGCACTGAAGGTACGTTAATAATAGAAGATAATTATACAATATATAGTATATTAGTTTTATTGTGAGACAAAAAGCAGAAAGAAACAAACATCTCGTCGGAATTTTTTTCAAATTAATATCAATTAAATTTTTAAAATTTATTTGTTTTAAATTAATGGGAATTAATTTTTAATTAAATTAGTGCCGTAGCAAGCATCTGTTCATTCAGATAAAGATAAGCTACGAACTCCTGGGCAATCTTTGTAAGGGTGACCGATTGGATTGGCCAGCGAAAAAGGTGGTGTGGGAGGAGGGAAAGGAGAAGAAAGAGGAGGAGTAAGAGGAGGGAGCCCTTCCAAGGGTGACCGTTTGGTCAAAATACCCTGTTCTCTGCTGTAAAATCACTTCCCGGTGGTTCGGAACCCACCTAAAACTGTAAGTTCAACTCATCAATCACCGTCATCCAATTCATCACCCACGCACAGGTCTTCATCCACAAAAAAAATAATATCGATTTGTTTACATTGTTCACCAAAATATTATGAACGATTTGATACATAACTTATATTTGTACGATTTTCTCCTCCAAGTTGTGAGTATTTGAAGTTCAGAAAATGATCATGGGCATTTGTTGTGTTGAAATTTGCAAAATGGGCATTATTGAGAGAAACGCATTCAAAGTTTCATAGGGCATTGCACAGTATTGACAAGCTGTTGGTTTGACAGGAGTTTGTATTGCTTTTTGCCGTGCATATTTCACCAATGATTACTAGGGATGAAGGCCGAAATATAGTATAATGGATAATTGAATCAAATTCTAAGAACGGGATTGTCTTTAATTACAATAGTAAGAAATGTTAATAGATATTTTTAGATTACTATGAAAATTAGGTGAAAGTGATTATAAAAATTGCAATATTTCCAGGGAAATAAAAACAAAAATAATTTTTTCCTACAGTGACCCGAAAAAGTGCCTATTTTTGCACTAACTGTAGCACGCAAAATAGTCTATTCCTGCACCAGTCCGGGAAAGTAAATTCCAGTGCGTGAAAGTACTTTTCCGCACTCCAAATTTGCAACCCAACAACACAAAATAGTGAGCATGTAATACGCAGGTTCCCTATTCTGCATTCAAAAATAGGTTGGCTACTCTGCTTCAGCTACGCAAAAACCCACTGCTGTGGTTGTTGAAATCGATTTGATTCGAAGATAGGTTATGTGAGGAATTGTCAGGTTATGCATGTCCTGTTTTGTTCTGTTTAAATTACTTTATACATTACTGTAGGAAAAATTTTATGTGTAATACATATAATGCCTTCAGCCTTCAGCTCGTGAAAAAAACTGTTTCTCTCGATGCAGAAAAACGCTATTTTGCACTCTAGTTACACAAATAGCTATTTCCACCCATATTCTGGACATTCTTGAATTTTGAATAACAAATGTTAATTATTGAAAGCCGTCTTGTCTGATGAATATAGTGTAGTAACCATATTCATGATTTGAATTTTGTTACATATTTCATATTATTTAGACTATTCATCCTATTTCATTCACTAATAAACGCAACTTTATGACAAGAGTGTCATAAGAGTGTCGTAAGTGAAAGTTATAATTGAAATGAAAAGATACATACACAGAAAAAGTTACAGATGATGGTATTAACAGTAGACTAACATAATAAAATTTATGTTACAATAATTCGATCTGCATCGAGAAATTTATGGACTGCATAAAAGGATTCACATTCTAAAATGTTAAATGCAGCATTTAGATTCTATGAGTGGGCCATAAGTAAGCATAATTTATTGGACAAAACAGTAAAACGAGAAATAAATTTTCACACTTCATTTTTCTTGTTCATATTATGTTGCAATGAAAAAACTCTATAAATTTGTCGCAAATAAAACGATATTGTATCAACATTATGGAACTTTGTCTGAATTTAGTACTTAATTGACTATTTCAAATTAATCTTCTTATTAGCTGAACCTCTTCCCATAGAAGCTTCTCTCACAAGATCTATATTACGTTTTTAATAATAAATTGATAAAAAATTCCAGACTCAATTCAAAATTGGATAAGCCTCCTTTAAATTAGCCCTTCTAATGACTTTATTAAAAAAATGTTTTTATATTTTAACCAAACGGGTATTTCTCAACTGGTATTTCTATGAAAATGAGCACTACATTTCTTTAAATTAATGTATTCATCACAAGAATCCGTTTTTGCTTTAAAAAAGAAATTATCCGCTTCTCTCAAGAAATACTGTTTCAGTTTTAATACAGGATTACTTTTTAACAATAAGTACTAGTCTGTTTTGTTTTGATACAAAATTGTTCGATGAGTAATAACTCACTTTGTCATGAGATAACATTGCACACTGATATTATTGAAACAAATTCTTTCTGAGATAATTCAGAGATCAACTCATTCAAAGTAACAGTTTTTTGTTTTTGTTGTTGTTGGAAATCTTAATTTATGCAAATAAACCAATCAGGAAAACTCTACGGTAGTCAGTTATAGATCATCAATCAAACAAATTAGTAATACTTCGCTTCCTCAATTTTAATATAAAAACAAGACTATTTTTCTGTATAGAAGATTGAACTAGACTATTTATATTATAAATATTCATAACTATATTATTATCCAGACAATTTTTAACCTTTTAACTCGGACTTTAGGATACTGTGTGTTCTCTACTACGTTTATCATTTACGTTTAACAACAAATTACATTCAAAATTAGTTGAATATCTGTTATTCCAGGGTCGGGTAGGCCATTGGCTTCTGGTAGCGGATATTTCTTCATGAATTCATACATAAATAGATACAATATAATATCAAAACGGACACTGTGTTTCTATTTAAATTATGATTTTTACTCACTTATATTTCACTTCTAAAGAGAAGCTTCATCAGCCTCTTTAGAAGTGGAATGTATCCCTCCAGTAGGCTATAAGTGATAAAAAATCATTATTTAAATAGAAATACATTGTCAGTTTTGATATTAGATTGTTCATAACGTTTTTCGTCATGAAAAACATCACAGATAAATATAGGTACAATGAAATTCTCAAATACACAAAATAATTATGACATGGCCTCTCTGGTTGTCTGCCCAGCAGATCTTTGTGGTTACTGATATGATAATTAAATTTTCCTACAACTGCTTGTAAAGTAGTTCTTTACGTACTGAAAACTAATTGTAAAATACCTCTTTACTGCTCTGCAAGCGGTAAAGTACTTTACGCTCGCCAGCTGTTTTCTTTACGCTTCTGTTTTGATTTTGATGTCTTCTCATTGGTGGATCACGGAATTCGTGAATTCACATAACCTCAACAATGGCGCACGCTAACCAAATCCGGGCACAGTTTGTGTTCTTACAAATTACAAGCTTTTATTGTGCTGTAATCCAGAACTGCAGTTGTAGGAAATAGTTATTTATGTATTAAGAGCGTGAAGCGCGACTTTATCGCTCGAGCCAAAACATTTACTGCGCGACGCGTAGCGGAGCGCAGTAATTTTGCGAGAGCGATAAAGAAGCTTCACGCGCGAATTGCATACAATATTTTTCCTAAAACTGCAGTTCCGGATTCCAACACAATAAAAGCTTGTAGTTTGTAACATCACAGACCATGCGCGGATTTGGTTAGCGTACGCCATTGTTGAGGTTATGTGAATTTCACGGATTCTGTGATCCACCAATGAGAAGGCATCAAAATCAAAACAGAAGTGTAAAGAAAACAGCTGGCGAGCGTAAAGTACTTTACCGCTTGCGGAGCAGTAAAGAGGTATTTTACAATTAGTTTTCAGTACATAAAGAACGACTTTACGAGCAGTTGTAGGAAAAATATTTTTGCATAAAAGTAAAAATTGTAAATTTTATCTAAAATGTTTAATTGAAAAAAAAGGATTGTCTGACCGCTGTATTTGGCAGCTCATTATTTTTGGAGGAAGAAGCCTACATAGGCCTGAGACCTGTGCGTGCGTAATGAGTTTGATGATTGATGAGTTAGACCTTCAGTTTTAGCTGGGTTCCGAACCACTAGGAAGTGATTAACAGAGAATATAGTCCTTTTCTGGCCAATCCAATCGGTCACCCTTTCAAAGAGGCTTGAGAACTCGTAGCTTAACTTTATCTAATTGAACAGATACCTGCTACAGCTCATGGCTATCACTTCCCTCGCATTTGTGATAAGTTTTTCGAGATCTGACATTTGAATAAAACAGTCAATCAATCATACTCAGTGTCCACCTAGAAGGCGTAATAAGTGAGCTAGCTTTGCTTAGCCTATATCGTCTTACAGTTGTAATAATTTTAAAAGCTATCTTAACCAGTGCATTCATCAAGCAAGTTGAATTTATTCATTCACCTGAAATATCACTCTATAAGGAAAACGTTGAATAATAACTAAGATACAAACAAGCTAGATATGTCGACTTGAATGACAAATTATGATTGTAGGTGATTGTAGGTAATGATTGTAGGAATGAATTGATGTGAAGTAATAGCGGAAATATTAGAGTAACTCATAATAATTTAAGCATTCATTTCTATCAGAAATATCAAAGTGCATGATTCAAGCATAAACAAGAATTAATAACGAATAATTATTGATGTCTATATACCACTCCTTAATTCACTACAAGTTCATTGATTAATGAATCGAAGTTGGAGAGCTAAATATGAAATAAATTTATAAACATAAGTCCTTCCTGGTGTTTCCTCTAAAATTTATTTATATGAATGAGTAGTTAATAAATAAGAAAAACTAATAAAAATTAAATAATGATTCATTTATGTAATAGTTTCTTTTTTGTAGATAACGTCTTGGAGACTCCAGTTAAGGAGTATAATACAAGTCAGATCAAACACTCTTTTAAACTAGTTACATTAGTTTTTTTTTTTTTTTTTTTGAGGATGAAGCCCACATAGGTCTGAGACCTGTGCGTGGGTAATGAGTTGGATGATGGTGATTTATGAGTTGGACCTACAGTTTTAGGTGGGTTCCGAACCACCGGGAAGTGATTTTCAGCAGAGAACAGTGTCTTTTTTGCTGGCCAATCAAGCTGGTCACCGTTACAAACAGGACCTACGAGAACGCAGCTTATCTATCTGATTGAACAGATACTTGCTACGGCTCGCGGCTATCACTTCCCTTAAGTTGTGGTGAGGCTTAATTTTGATATGAAAGGAACTCTCTTGTACACTATAGAAAGCTTTATCAACTAAATATTTTTTCAATTGTTTAGTAACTCTAGAAGCCAATAAGCTTATTGACAGAATAGCTTACATGAGTGAGGAGAAGAGACTAGTGATTTCACAAACATTATTAAAATAATAAAATAAATAAAGTAATTTATGAATTTCAAGAAAGGCACATACTTCTCTGCTTTTTAATATTCCTTTTTTAAGCAAGAAATCTGTAATTTTTTCTTTATGATGGCTTTATCGTCTGATCTTCCTTTCACATTAAAAATAAGCCTCACCCCCTCACAACTAATAATTATTGATATATTAGGCCTAATTATGGTAACTAGTGTATAAGATTAAATAATTGGTGATGAGGTTTGTCTTATACGGTACTCCTTAACTGATCTTCAAAAAAAAAAAAAATTGAGCTCAATCCCACGCATTCTTTCAACTTTCATCTTCTTTTTTTTTAATTTTTTATCAATCGACATGGTACTATATTCAACAACTTTAATGGGATCATTAGCAACTTGTCGGCATCAACTTTAATGACGCCAATATGTTTTATAAGCCTTTATATGTATCTTAAATGAATAAATAAATAAAATCAGAATGTAAGTTGAAGGTCATTCTTATTTTTACAAGTAATGTACTTATTAAACAGAATAATACAGTACCGTACTTAAGCCGTACCTGTTTGAGCCAAAGAAATGATTTTCCCATTAGTAACTTATGTGACAATAACACAATAGCTGCCTTAAGATGGATGTCATGTTCACGAATGTCTCTGTTACATAATGGATCACATTGTTGAGCGATTACTCCTACTTTATCTCTTTTTATTACTTTATCATTTTAGAACTTTATCTCTCTTTTATCCTTCTGTCCGTATTTATGAACGTTTCTTTAGTGTCTCTTGACTCGAGGGACTCTTGAGATGCCTATTTGAATTCTTTACATACCAAGAGTCCCTCGAGTCAAGAGAAACTGAAGGAACGTTCATAATTACGGCCCCATCTCTCACTCACTATCTTTTTCTCTCTCACACTCTCTCTCTTTTTCTCTCACTCTCTCTCTTTTTCTCTCACTCTCTCTCTCTTTTTCTCTCACTCTCTCTCTTTTTCTCACTCTCTCTCTTTTTCTCACTCTCTCTCTTTTTCTCTCACTCTCTCTCTTTTTCTCTCTCTCACTCTCTCTCTCACCGGTTAAGTGTCAAGAATGGACGAATCTTTGTCCAAACTTCGCCATTTCATGTAATTGCATCACTCAGATTGTCATTACCATAGTTAATATCGTACAAATGAGATCATTGTATATAATATCTTGCACTATAAAAAAAAAACAAAAAAAAAAACAAAAAAAACATTATCTGAGTTCACTATAGTATCTATGTGATGTTGATAATCTTGTTTATAACCATTCATATGCATAATTTGTAAATTTACATGAATAAAGAAAGATAATCTAATCTAATCTAATCACTCTCTCTCTTTTTCTATCACTCTCTCTCTTTTTTCTCTCTCGCACTTTTTTCTCTCTCACACTGTCCCTCTCTTTCTCTCACACACTCTCTCTCTTTCTATCACTCACTCTCTTTTTTCTCTCTCACACTCCTTTTTTCTCTCTCACACTTTTCTCTCTCTCTCTCTCTCTCTCTCTCTTCCTCTCTCACACTCTCTCCCTTTTCCCTCACTCACTCGCTCTCTCTTTTTCTCTCACTCACTCACTCACTCTCTCTCTTTCTCTCTCTCTCATACTCACTCTCTTACTCCCTTTTTTTTCTAATAACTAGAATTTAAAATATTGAATTGTTCATTTCTGTATGTTTGTGAAATACAATTGGGTATCAAGACCTTGCATTTCAATGAAATCAAACAATCAATCATTCCTCAATAAAACTTGATCAAGAACAGGATCATTTCCTGAATTATGAGCTTATTTTCAAATTTCTACCCTTTTCTCTAACTTTTATGTTCGTCTCCAACTTCTCTTTTTTTTATTTCATGCCTGGTAGAATGTTATTCAACCAGAGACACTCAGGACAAACAGGCTTAAAGACAAGTTTGAAATTTATTTCAAAAAAGGAATAAGAAAATATTTTTAAAATAGTTGTAAAAGAATTCTAAATGGCCTTGATCTTTCCCAGTCAAGTTGGATGTGAAAATAATATACAATCTTTGTTTTCCACAGCTTGTTCTTCAAGCTGGGATGTGATATATTATTATAATATAGTATCTAATATATTTATTCACCAAAACAAACTATAAATAATTTTCATAATATTAGAATCTTTATGTTCGTATAAAATAGATGCCAGAAAAAATCAATAATTTTTGTATCCTACAGGGGACTTTGAGATTGTAGTAGTCTACTGTACTTCAATACTTACAATTCAATACATTATAATTATGTTAACTAACTTAGTGCATGAGCATTGTAGTCCTATTTATGATATTTGTCGATCAGGCTTGTATTGTACTTCATTTCGGAGTCTTCAAGGCGTAATATTGAAAAAATATGATAAGTATGAGTATTGATTGTATTGTAGTCCTTTTTATGGTATTTGTTGATCAGGCTTGTAGACATAATTTTAAAAAAAATATGATAATTATGGATATGAACTGTAAAGAGTTAAGGATTAATCGTTTAAGGTGTTAGGACGCCCGACCACTGAATGCTGTGTTGAGTTGTGCGACGACAGCTTTTAAAAATCAAACCAATGGTTTTCAATGAACGCTCAGCCACTGGAAGTTGTGCTGCGCTGTTCCAGTCGCCGGGCATTTATTGAAAACCATTGGTTTGATTTTAAAAGCTGTCTTCGCACAACTCAACACAGCATTCAGTGGTCGGGCGTCCTAACACCTTAAACGATTAATCCTTAACATTTTACAGTCTCATATCCATAATTTATTATCATATTTTTTTTATATTAAACCTCTAAGACTCCGGGATGAAGTACAATACAAGCCTGATCAACAAATATCATAAATAGGACTATAATACTCATACACTAAGTTAGTTAACATAATGACTTAAAATAATGCTTAAAATAATGCTTAAAATAATAATAAAAAAAAAATATAATATATTGAATTGAACTGCAGACTACAATTTCAAAATCCCCTGTAGGCTACAAAAATGATTGATTTTTTTCTGGCATCTGTTATTTATATTTTTATTCTTGATGCAATCATAAAAATGCCAATATTGTGAGAATTGTTTGTAGTTTGTTTTGTAAATAAATATATTAGATACTATATTATAGTGATATATCAAATCCCAGAGAGTAATATATCACATCACTCAGCACAGCGTTCATTGACCCTAAGAATAGACTAAGAATATCAGAGAATAGAACTTAAAAGCTATGAAATCAAATAATCATTCAATTTTCTCAACATATCAGCAACTTGCTATCGCAGTTTTTAAAGAGTCTTGGAAATATAGAAATATTTAAAAAACAATTGAAAAATATTTAGTTGATGAATCTTTTTATATTAACTTTTCAAGTGAATTCAACGACTTGCAGTCAAATTTTATTAAAAATAAGTAGTATTTCACTTACTTTTGAAGGCCAAACGTTTTCGAGTTGTTGAAACCCATCTTCAAGATGGGTTTCAACAACTCGAAAACGTTTGACCTTCAAAAGTAAGTGAAATACTACTTATTTTTAATAAAATTTGACTGCAAGTCGTTGAATTCACTTGAAAAGTTAATATTAACAACGCAGTTCGTCATGGAACGAGAAATCCAGGAATCTTTTTATTGTGTGCAAGAGTTCCTTCCACATCAAAACTAAGCCTCACCTCAACTAATTTATATACCGTACTGTAGTAATTATTATGGTAACTAGTGTATAAGTAAGTATAATATTGTTGATCTGATTTGTCTTATACTCCTTAACTGGAGTCTCCAAGACGTAATCTAAAAAAAAGTTTTTATGCTGGGGTTTGTAATATTATTAGTATAATTATTTATAACAAATATTCTGTATTGATTGAGTTATTTTCTACATATTAATGTCAAGTTGTTTTAATCAATAAATTTCGAATTGATTTAGAGGATTTTAATATTACATTTTGTAATTTTTTCTGTTTCAGATGTGATGTCAAAGATTATATCAATCTCCTCGTCGTATGAGTCACCATTCCGTGTGTGGATAGGTCCACTTCTTATAGTGGTGCTCAAAAATCCAGAGGACATACAGGTCGGTTATCAGTCTCCATCAATTCTCATCAAGCCCCAAATTCCACTTTCATTGTTATTATTCTGGTTGATTTTTTGGAAAATTGATTATTTACTCAAAATTTTCGAAATTGTAAAAATGTTGAGTGCTCTTACTGAACAATATTTCACAAAGCTGACTCTGTGAGCCTCATCGCGACTACACTAAAAGGAAGTACGAAATATTATAAATTACTTCATATATCCCATACTAGATACATACTTCGTCTCACTTAGCATTTGGCAACAAACTTACGATACAAGTGTATCTTACATAGAACAAAGATTAAAACAAAAAAAACCGATTTCAATGAAATAATAATTAAAAATTAAATACTCACGTACTAAAAAGTTTTAAATAAATTATTCCCTTTAAAGTGAGGAATTTTTAAATTCAATACAAATAAGTTTTTGAAGTCGGCGTCAAATTTCTCATAAACCCCTATTATATCACATATAGAACTATTTATATGAGATTCAATACCTCGAAAACGTTCGGCCGAATGTGAGTACATTTATTATATATTCACAATATAAAACTGACTGCAAGTCGTTAAATTAACAACAAAAAGTTAATATTAACAACGCATATCGTTATGGAACAATAAATCCAAGAATTTATTTATAAACTCATAGAATATTTGACGCCTACTTCAAAAACTTTCTTGTATTAAATTAAAATCTTTCTCAGTTCAAAGTGAATACTTTATTTCAAACTATTTAGTACGTGAGTATTCAAATTTTGATTATCACTTCATGTCAAACATTAGAAAACCATAAAAAAGCAGGTCGAATTGAGAACATTCTCCTTGTTGGAAGTCGGTTAAAAACTGTAATAAATTACTCATAATTATTTCAAATTTTTTTTGTGCTAATCTCAATACTTTACCAGCAACTTGGATTTCTTAGTTATTTAGGCCCGTACTTATGAGTCACACTTGAGGCTTCCTTATCTCAAAGATGACTTGAGAACTCCTTAAAAATACTTTTTAAGTCTTCCTTGATTTTCGGAAATCTCAAGGTAAGTCCATAGAAACGGGCCTGAAAAACTAGTGATTATTTAAAATTGGACTATTTTTGGGCATGTCATAATCATTAGTTCTCATATTTTTTCTTACATTTATTGTTTTTCACTCCCAACCTTCAATCAATACAGAAGTGACTTGAGAAGTATTTTTCGAAAAACTTTTCTAACTTTTTTCCTTGAGCTAAGGAAACCTCAAGGTAAGTCCATAGAAACGGGCCTGAAAAACTAGTGATTATTTAAAATTGGACTATTTTTGGGCATGCCGTTATCATTATTTCTCATATTTTTTCTTACATTCATTGTTCTTCACTCTCAACCTTCAACCAAAATGCAGTCTTTTCCCACTCAGCCCATTGCAACAGACCCACATTGTTTCGTCAGATCCAATCCGTAACGGTCAAACGGTTTCTATTAGAAGGCCTGACCGTTACAATCGAAATTGACGACGTTTTTTTAAACTATAGATCAGTTTGCTTAACCATTGATCAGATTTGACCGTGACACCAGTCTCTGTATACTCTGTGGCGAACCAGACTTGCGTGAATGGCCGCACTAAAACTGAGATTAGCCACTTATCTGAGTTAACAGACCTCAATGACCACCAAAATTCGGATTGTCAATGTCATTCCAGAAGGAATCAATGAACTTCTAGATTTGTGATGTTTTCCATGCCGAAATACTTGCTGAACAAAACTGACACTTTATTTCTATTTAAAATATAATTGCTGGATTTCTTGTTCCATGACGAACTTCGTTGTTAATATTAACTTTTCAAGTGAATTCAACGACTTGCAGTCATATTTTATTAAAAATAAGTAGTATTTCACTTACTTTGTAGACCAAACGTTTTCGAGTTGTTGAAGATGGGTTTAAACAACTCGAAAACGTTTGGCCTACAAAGTAAGTGAAATACTACTCATTTTTAATAAAAATTTGACTGCAAGTCGTTGAATTCACTTGAAAAGTTAATAAAATATCATTTTACTGGAGATACTGGAGGGATGCATTTCACTTCTAAAGAGAAGCTTGGTCAACCTCTTCTCTTTAGAAGTGAAATGCATCCCTCCATAATCTCCCGTAAAATTGAGTGAAAATGAAAAAATAAATGGCTATAAAAGGAAGATGAGACTCAATACCTCGAAAACGTTCAGCCGAATGTGAGTACAATTATTATATATTCACAATATAAAACCGACTGAAAGTTGTTGAATTACAACAATAAGTCAATATTAATATCACTCTTTACACATAAAGTAGCTTCATACACGAGTATGTTCTTCAGGGGACTTAATTTACAATTTATTCATACGTACTGGAAAGTGTCTCAAAATTAATTTATGATAAAAATATTGATTTTTTTCTGATAATTATGGAGAGAATAATGCCGGCTGGTTTGTTCCAGATAGTGCTTAACAGCTCCAAGACTCTGGGCAAGGACCCGCTCTACAGGTTCTTCAGGAACACCGTTGGCACAGGACTCTTTTCAGCACCAGGTAATTAAAAAACTTTTTAAATATTTTTAGAACAAGAGAATTTTTGGATTTTTAAAGGAAACACCATCAGAACTATTTTAGATCATGTCCCAGGGTCTCCAGATAAAGTATGAAACAGGTCAGATTCTTTAAATGTCAAGATAATAAATCAGGCATCAGGTAATTTTTTTTCTAGATTACGTCTTGGAGACTCCAGTTAAGGAGTATAAGACAAGTCAGATTAACACTAGTCATATACACTAGATACCAAAATTACTATATCAATTAGTTGAGGTGAGGCTTAATTTTGATGTGAAAGGAACTCTTGTACACTATAAAAAGCTTTACCAACTAAATATTTTTTCAATTGTTTTTTAAATATTTCTATATTTTCAAGGCTCTTTAAAAACTGTGGTAGCTTAGTGTAGAATTTACTTATAATAGAAGTAGATCATGTCCCAGAGCCTCCAGATAAAGTGTGAAACAGGTCAAATTTTTAAAAATCAAGATAGTTAATCAGGCATCAGGTGATAGGAATTCTATAAGATTATTTTCAGAACGAAGATAAATGGAATTTTGAGAATAAATTAAAAAAGTAAAATCATCAGAATAATATTATGGATCGCATCCTAGAGACTTCAGATAGCTACTAGATACTATAGCTACAGATAGATACTTATTTTTATTCTTATGAGATGATGAAACTGAATATTATACTTCTACTACCGTATGGAAAAAATAAATGGATTTTATTCTTATTCTTCTAACCACAATTCTTCTAACCAAAAAACCAACATCGCCGATCTAGGATGCCTTGAAGATGAGACTCAATACCTCGTAAACGTTCGGCCGAAAGTGAAACCTTCCACATCAAAATTAAGCCTCGCCTCAGCTAATTGATATAGTAATTATGGTAACTAGTGTATAATTGTATTAATCTGACTTGTCTTATACTTCTTAACTGGAGTCTCCAGGATATAATCTAGAAACAGAATTTATCAATTTCGATGAACAAAAAAAAGAATACATTTATTATATATTCACAATATAAAACTGACTGCAAGTCGTTAAATTAACAACAAAAAGTTAATACAAATTACAAGTTCTCTGTATTATGATAAACGTCACAATTTTAGGCTGAGAAGTCTGCTGTTTCTACACATAAGATTAGATTAGATTATTCCAGGCTAAATATTAATAAAAATATACTTTTTTTCAGTTGACAAATGGAAAAAGAATCGCAGAGCCATAACGCCAGCATTCAACAACAAGCTTTTGGAACAATTTGTGCCAGTTTTCAACAAACAGAACAAACTGCTAGTTGAGAAATTAGCGCCCCATCTAAACAAGGAACAACAATTCGACCTGTTCGACTTGATCAGTCCTGCCACTCTTGATATCATTTGCCGTAAGTATTATACTTGGAAAATATTCCATAACAATGAGCTAGATTACTTCTTATGGTGTGTTCCAGCAGGAGTCTGTCAAACCGCTCAAAAAAAAAGGATCTAATCTAAATTCCTGGATTTCTTGTTCCATGACGAACTGCGTTGTTAATATTAACTTTTCAAGTGAATTCAACGACTTGCAGTCAAATTTTTATTAAAATAAGTAGTATTTCACTTACTTCTGTAATTTTTATTAAAAATTTGACTGCAAGTCGTTGAATTCACTTGAAAAGTTAAGATCTAATCTATTAATTTACTCTTCCCATACACCTAACAGCTTTCTTTTGGATCTTGAACACCCTATCAAGGTATTGTTTTGATGAATTACATTATGTATAGATTACTAGTTACAGTGTGGTCCAGGAGAAGTCTGTCAAACCTCTCAATAAAAGAAACTAATCTGTTTACGCTTCCCATACACCTAAAAGCTTTCTTTTGGATCTTAGAAACCCTATCAAGGTTTAGTTTCAATCAATTTATTATATTATGTGATGAAAGGAATCAGCTAGAATTGTATGGCAGAAAATTTTTCTCCTGAAACAGTCTGTATAACTAATGTGAAAGTTCTATACAAGAATAAAATTCAACCACTTCAATGATAACCGTATTATACGTAGTCTACTGAGTTTTTTTTAAATCTCTGACTTATTTATGGGTTTGAGTACATATCTCCAAATATTATTATGTTCTTTCTCTGTTTTTTAGTCTTATTTGCGATCACTTTTGTGCTTATTCTGTGAGGCCGTTTGTAATTTTTTTTTTCAAAAGATAGCGACTCCTCCATGCGTACAGTAGAAACAATTAGACTGGGCGCGTGGCTCTGGTTTCACTACTAGCCATCCTGTTAAAAGTTGACTAGTTGACCTTGAAGACATCTGCAGCGTCGCATGGGCCACATGTTTTTAGAAATGAGCGATAAACACTCCCCTCGCCATGGCTGACTACCAAACGGCCGTGCGCCCAGACTAATTGTTTCTACTGTACAGGGAACTTGACGACTCCCTTGCATGAGAGTATTTATTGCCAAAAAAATATTTATATATACTATTACATTTCTATTATATCTATTGTTATTATTATTGTTTTATTACTATTATTTGTATTATATTGAAATGTAATTTTATTGGCAATAAAAAATTTCATTCATTTATTTGGGTGGTGTGAATAGCCAAAGGTTGAGGCTGTTAAGCATCTCATAATTCTTGACCCACGCTTGGAATTCTTGTTATTTGAAGTGAATAAAAATGTTATTATAACTGTCAACTTATTATTGCAGAGACTGCTCTGGGAATTGACGTGAAGGCTCAAGATAATCCAGAATGTGAATTTGCTCAGGCTCTTTACAGGTAAATATCACAGAAACATAACTTCAGTTTAATTTTTTACGTAGAAGCTCTTTACCAATAATTTTCAATTCATTCAGGCCAAATATCAAATAAGTTGGCAAGCTATAGTGAAACAAAGGCCACTTCGCGTTCAAGGGTCTATAATAACAAGCTAATGGTTGATTTCTTGGGAGCTTCACCGGTAAATGGTAAATGTTACCGGTAGCGTCTGATTGGTCTATTCAAATTCATAGTAGTTAAAAACCTGAATAGACTATTCAGACCATATTATGCAAAGAAGGCGCCCCCTCTCGTCTATTACATGGAAAAAATAATTCTTAATTATTGGACCCATAAAATATTTTCTGAAACATAAAGAGGTCAACCTGAATTTACAACTAAATTAATTTATTGAATCAATAATAAAACTAGATTTTTCTACAAAGATTAACAAGAATTTGTGATGTTTTCCTTGACAAAATACTTGATGAACAATCTAATATCAAAACTGACACTGTATTTCTTATAAACTTAAAAAACACTTTTGAATGGAAATTGACTCACGTTATGGTGTGACGACCGTTTCGCTCTGTTGTCTAGAGCATCATCAGACGACCCACAGTACACTCATACGGTCGTCACACCATAACGTGAGTCAATTTCCATTCAAACGTGTTTTTTAAGTTTATAATACATATTAGTGGAAACAAGATGGATCTTCAACATCACTGTATTTCTATTTAAATTATGATTTTTATTCACTTATACTGGAGTGATGGATTTCACTTCTATAGAGAAACTTTATCAGCCTCTTTAGATGTGAAATGAATCCCTCCAGTACCTCCAGTATAAGTGAATAAAAATCATAATTTAAATAGAAATACAGTGTCAGTTTTAAGGTATGAGATTTAACAATAATTGATCGTTTCACCGAATAAGTCAATTAGCGATTGAATTATATTGATTTAAAATTATTTTTAAAATAATCTTAATTTATAGATGAATATTTCTCAACCTAGCAGACTATCAAGCTTCAAAACAACTCTTTCTTCTATAATTGTTAGAATAATGTACAGTATTTTTATAATTTTTCTAATAATTTAACCCAAGTTTTCTGTAATAGGCTCTGATTCTGTGATTTATGTAATAAACTATCATCAGCCTCGTAAAGCAAAATATTTTTAGCAATCTATTTTCATATTATATATTTCTTGAACAATAACCAGTAAAGCTTCTAGTACCGTAGCAGAAAAATATAGCAATATTATAACAAAAACGACACTGTATTTCTATTAAAATTATGATTTTACTCACTGGTTTCCATGATATAGCACTGGCTCCCACTTATTAATTTCAATGCCTAATTTATTTCAGAGCTTCTGAGCTAGACTACATGAGAATCTACAAGCCGTGGCTGCATACAGACTTCGTTTTCTACAACATCAGCTACGGAAAGGAGCTGACAAAGATCTACAAGCAGCTTCATGAGATGCCAAATATGGTGAGCGTTCAATTTAAATAGTTTTGCTTCATATTTTCAAGAATTTCAAGCTCTTAGAATTTTCCTAAAAATCGTGAAACAGTCGACAGTAATATGAGTAAGTGATTTATGAGACTTTAGCGTGGGTAATGAGGTGGAAAACGAACGATATAAGCACCGATGATGGGCCCACGCGGTACGAAATAGCCATTTGCTCAGTGAGTAAAATATCTTTCTTTTTGTGATGTTGAAGATCCATCTTGAGTGTACTGTGGGTCATCTGACGATGCTCTTAACAACAGAGTAAGATGATGATGATTGTTTGTCATATTAATCGAATCCATTCCATTGAATAAAGATTTTGTCAACAGGTAATCAAGAAGAAGCGAGAGGAATATGAGAAGAAAAAAGAACAGGAGCGATTGATTGCCGAAGGAAAAATTCCAGAACCAGTAGAAGAAGATCCAGGTAATTAAATCATTCAACATAATTATTATTAACAATCTAATATTAAAACTGACACTGTATTTCACTTTTAAATAATGTTTCACTCACATATAATGGAGATGCTTGAGGAATGCATTTCACTTCTGAAAAGAAGCTTCGTCAGCCTCTTTTCAGAAGTGAAATGCATTCCTCAAGCATCTCCAATATATGTGAGTAGAACATTATTTAAAATTGAAATACAGTGTCAGTTTTAATATTAGATTGTTCATTAAATATTTCGTCATGGAAAACATCACAGATAATTATTAATTCCTGGATTCCCCCTTTTTCCATGGTACAAAAAGCATACTGAAAAATTCGGCTTTGACAGCTGTAATAGAATTAATTGTATTAGTAACCTAATGCTATTAGAATTACAATTGTAACGTAAGTTACCGTATTTCAAAATAACTACAAAATAAAATTATTCAGGCTTTGAAAGTTTTAATAAAATTGTGACATTTCAAAATAACATTATGATGCCACAATAATTCTTGTTTGTCTTCAACAAGATTAATCTTGGCTTCTCCTTTGTTTTATGTGACAAAACATTCTGAAGACTTCAAATTATGAACAGAACTGTACTATTATTGAAAACAGCTCCAAAATAAATTTATTCTATCACAATATTCTTCTAATATCAAAACTAACACTGTATTTCTATTTAATATATGATTTTCACTTACTTTTACTGGAGATACTGCAAGGATGCATTCCACTTCTATAGAGAATGCATCCCTCCAGTTTCTTCAGTAAAAGGGCGTGGAAGTCATATATTAAATAGAAATACAGTGTCAGTTTTGATATTAGATTGTTCCTCATGTATTTCGTTATGGAAAACATCACAGACAAAATTCTTGACACGAATATCCGAAAACTATTTAAAAAATATCGATTCGAGATAATTTGATTGATGTAACGTTTCTTTAAATTTCTGTGATTTGCAGAAATAAATTCTAGTAATTTTAAAGCTGAAAGTACCTTGTCATTGAACTCCAGAAAACAGAAATCCTCATTGGAGAATTACAAAAATACAAATTGAATAATATAACTCAGTAATACTATATAAATAAATTAAATTCCTGGATTTCTTGTTCCATGACGAACTGCGTTGTTAATATTAACTTTTCAAGTGAATTAAACGAAGATGGGTTTGACGGCCTTGAAGATGGGTTTCAACAACTTGAAAATGTTTGGCCTACAAAGTAAGTGAAATACTACTTATTTTAAATAAAATTTGACTGCAAGTCGTTTAATTCACTTGAAAAGTTCATAAATAAATTACTTATAAATGGAAATAAATTAATACAGAAACATCGATGAGCTGAGGACACTCGTAGGCCTATCTTGTAATTTTCATTCCATTATGAATATCTTCGCCTTTATGAAATTAAGTTGCATGTTTTTCCTGTCTTAGATTTCACTGATTTATTGTAAGCCTATACTGTATATGATGTTGAAGATCCATCTTGTTTCCACTAATATGATATATAAGTTTAAAAAACATTTCTAAGTGGAAATTAACTCACGTTATGGCGTGACGGCCGTTTCGCTCTGTTGTCTAGAGCATCATCAGACGACCCACAGTACACTGATTTAAGGCATGAGTTTGAGGGTTATGGATATTGTAACGGTGAAGGGGTGGGGGATGAGTAGGCGGGAGGTTTGAAATTGGGATTATTTAGTCAAAGAGGGTATGTGAGAAGAAGTGGAGTTGATCATTTAAAATGACACTAATTATTTAAGTTGATCATTTAACATTGACACTAATTTACACACACTACACTTCACTCACAAAAGCCAGAAACTCAATGTTTTAGAACAATATGAGATTTACAAACACGCAAAGCAGCAACCTGACAACATTTTAAATGATCAACTTAACGTCTTCTCACATACCCTTTTTGACAAAATAATCCCAATTTCAAACCTCCCGCCTACTCATCCCCCACCCCTTCTCCATTCCAACATTCCAACATACATAACCCTCAAACTCATGCCTTAAATCAGTGTACTGTGGGTCGTCTGACGATGCTCTGGACAACAGAGCGAAACGGCCGTCACGCCATAACGTGAGTTAATTTCCACTTAAAAGTGTTTTTTAAGTTTATATATTCTATACTGTATCATTTATTAAGAGTAACCTAGAGTTTTTTTAATAATTTTATTAGATTTCTGACTCAAAAATGTATTAAAAATTTATAATAGGAGGATATATAATTCATAATAGTCGATTTGTGAGACCTTTGTTTCTCCAAGTCACTGATCCACCATTCCAGTTTGTTCTAATTATAATAAATGTATTTATTTTAAATTGCAGAGCCAGAAAGACTGAAAGTTTTCTTGGACATCTTGTTCGAGTTGATCGACTCAGGAACTAATTTCACAAACGATGACTTGAGAGACGAAGTCGTTACTATGATGGTCGGGGTAAGTAGAACAGAAATGGTTAGGTTAGGTTCGGTTCGGTTAGGTTAGGTTAGGTTCTATTATTAGGTTCTACTAGGTTAGGTTCTACTAAAGGTTCTATTATTGAAAAGTAGAATCAACAACCTGTAGCACTCCTAACATAAATTTTATTAGTTCAATTTAAAGCAAATCAATTATTCTTTCCAAAGATTCTCACTATTATTATTTTATCAGAGGTTTTATTAATAGTCTAGTCATTTGAATTAAACTCTTGACCGACAAATAAAATGGATTTTATTCTATAGAAAACGATATAATAATATACTCTGAGTAAAATAATATTGGAGCAATTTTATTAATCCAAACAATTAATGGTTAAAACAAACTTGAAATAATTTTCCCATAGATGAATAATTTTTTTTTTTTCAATTTAAATTTTATTCAAACACACACAAAATACAACAGAAAACAAATTTACAATACAACAGTACAATAGTATAATATACAAAACAGAAACACAAATACAAAAACAAATGGCTATATGGTGGGGTGTGCTGAAAAAAAAGAAAGGAGGAGAAATACCTAGCCAACTATGGTTTCCCATGTAATAGACAGGTAGAGGGCAATAAGAAAGGAGTGAAAGGGAGTGAAAAACGGGGAAAGCAAGGAGGAGAAAGAGAAGATAAGCGAAAAAGGAAGAAAAATAAAAAATGGTAAGCGAGTCCACTGAAACTTGAAAAACACAAAGCTACAGAAAACATAGCATTCAAAGTAAGAGCAGAAATCCTAGGTCTCACATATCGATATAAGCTCTTTGAACTTTCCATATGCGTATATTATTTCAATATTTATAAGCTTTCTATAAATTATTGTGTGACTAAAAATAAACTATTTATCATTTTTATTAATGAGCAAAAATACATTCAAATGCAAAGTTTAAAAGGATATGCTACCTGTCCAGCTCTCTCTTGTTCATCATCTGAAAGCATAGGATGCAAAAAGTGTAGATTTTTGAACTAATAGGCAAACGCAGACTTTGATTCAGAAAGTTCGATAATCAAGAGTTGAATCTTTAGTCAATTAATATACAGTACCTGCATATATCTCGATTTATCTACAGGGTTTTCGGATCAAATGAATTATTGTTCAAATCTTGAGAACTAATATTTTAATCATACCATGGCAATAAATACAAGTCATTCCTATAAATGATGCATTTCGGAATGGAAAAATTGTTCAACTATACAGTAAGCTGTCTGTTATAATCATAATATTTAAGATTGATTTTATTTTTTCTAATCAATTTTTTATTGTTTTTAGGGAAGCGAAACCAGTGCTCTGACAAACTGCTTCTGTCTTCTCATGCTGGCCATGCATCCAGAAATTCAGGTATTTTTCAAAATTCATTCACAAATATTCATGTTTTACTAGTCATAAAAAATCACTTTTTAAATGGGATGTTAGATATATAATATGTAATCATCACTATTGTGATATATTTAGAATTATTTCTCTATTTTTTCAGTAATAATTGGTCTAGCAAAATATTTAGAGTGGGCTACCAAGTTCAATTTTATTTATTCCACAAAATTTAATACAGTACAGTATATATATATATTTTTTTTTTAGGATGAAGCCCACATAGGTCTGAGACCTGTGCGTGGGTAATAAGTTGGATGATGGTGATTGATGAGTTGGACCTACAGTTTTAGGTGGGTTCCGAACCACCGGGAAGTGATTTTACAGCAGAGAACAGTGTCTTTTTTGCTGGCCAATCTAATCGGTCACCGTTACGAACAGGACCTACGAGAACGCAGCTTATCTTATATTGGCTACACAAATTGAGTCTCATTCTTATACAAATAACAATAACACTTTCACTGAATATGAATACAAAAATTACAGACCAAAAAATAAGAAGAAATTCTTCTCTGTGATGTTTTTCATTACGATATACTTGGTAAACAATCTACTATCAAAACTGACAATGTAATTTCTATTGAATTATGACTTTACCCACTTAAACTGCAGAATTGCATTTCGCTTCTGAGGAGAAGCTTCAACCCTCAGGATGATATTTAGGATCAGGATAATACTGTTTTGTATTTATTTTGTGGAAGAAATGAACTTGAACGGTGAACCACTTCAAATACTTTAAGGATGAAGCTTCTCTTGAAAAGTGAATTCCATTCCTCCAGTATAAGTGAGTGAATATCATGATTTTAAAAGAAATACAGTGTCAGCTTTGATGTAAGACTAACACTTTTATTGAATACATATACAAAAATTAAATATTTAAAAATTTAAATCTTGTTATATCACCAGCTTTACCTAAAATTTTAATCTAAAGAAAAAAACTTTTTGAACAGTCAAAAACCCCTTTGCTGAATTCATAAATCAAATCGTTAAATTTACTAATTCAATCATAATTAATTAAAACTTTAATTAATTAATTAATTTTGTATAAAATTTAATTATTGTCTTGTGGAATTAGGTACCTCTTGAAGTGTAAAACACTGTGATGTTTCACATCAATACGGTACTTGAACAATCTAATATCAAAACTGGCAATGTATTTCTATTTAAATTATGATTTTCACTCACTTACACTGGAGGGATGCATTTTACTTCTAAAGAGAAGCTTTATCAGCCTCATGACTGAGTATGAGTGAGTGAAAATCATATATTAAATAGAAATTAATACAGTCAGTTTTAATCATCAGATTGTGGTACCATCAGGTTTTTTTACCGTTATTATAAAGGCTTTTGATAGCTAATAGACTACTGCCTAACGTAATCAAGTATAAGTGACCAATTACTAAATGGAGAGAGAGAGAAAGAAGGAACAGTCGTTCTCAGTGTTATCTGCTATGTAAATGTCTACTTCTAAGCAGCAATTAATTACTCTGCTTTTGACACTTTTATGGTGTTCACTTGGTACTTTGCAGAATGTCCTAGATTTTTTATTAGTAATTAATGGAATCTTATCGAATATTGTGGAAGGTGTGAAGGTCTTTCATTGTTTATTTTAGAATTCGGTAGAAGTTGGTAGAAAAATGGAGAGATATCTCGATTACGAAAAAGTATATAAATAAGAGAGAAGCTTTTTTAAATCTGTTCAGTCGTCTTTGTAATTTGACAAGATAACGCGTGTCAGTTGTGATAATTAATTACCGTTTCCTGTGCCTATAGTGATAATTATTTTTCCTATTACTTATACCAGTGGACTATACTCATAGCTTTATTGTATTACGGACTTGTGCTACGCAAGTTAATTGTTCTTTTTAGACTTTTTATTAATATTATTGGACAGTTTATTGAACAGTTTTTATTCAATATTAGATCGGCCTTTTAACTTTTAGTGATTGATTTTTGTACAGTAATATAGAAAACTATTTATCAGTTGAACAATATCGATTTATCTGATTTTGATTGCTTATTTTTGTGTAAGACATTACTGAGCAGTGCTTATTGTGGATTATGTGTGTAAATAAAGTGCAAGTGATAAATTGAAGTGTTGCCAGCGTTATTTTAGACATAGAACCCGTAACAGTATTTTCAATTGATTTCAAGTTACCCCAATAGTGGGGTGAAACAGTTAATGTCTGATATTGATCTATGGTTATTATACTGCACTCTCAATAGTTTATTATTATTTTTCAATACATTTTTTGTCATTATTATTTTCACAGGACAGAGCATACAACGAAATTTATTCGATTTTCGGAGACTCAGATAGAGGCGTAACAATGGAGGATCTCAACAACCTTGTCTACTTGGAGCAAGTTATCAAAGAGTCACTCAGAAGGTTCCCTGTTGGACCCATTTTCCTAAGAGAAGTCAAGGAAGATATTGATCTTAGTGAGTATCAACAATCTCACAAGAGTGCTAACACAGTGGAGTATCCAATACTCGATGATAATCACCATCGCAAAATCAAACACATGCTGTGTAATGGGGGTATTCACACTGCCCCAATCTGACATACACCATTCAACAGCATGTGTTTCATTTTGCGATGGTGGTTATCATCGAGTAGGCTATTGGTTGCTCCACTGACGAGCAAGGACTTTCAGAAGTACTGTAGAGCTAGTCTAATGTAGAAGTAGCTTACACTATTATTATTTACAAAAATAAAAGGAGATTTATTCAATGTAACATCAAAACTGACACTGTATTTCTATTTAATATATGATTTTCACTCACTTATTCTGGAGAAACTAGAGGGATGCATTTCACTACTAAAGAGAAGCTTCATCAGCCTTAAAGTGAAGTGCATGCCTCCAGTATCTCTAGTATAAGTGAGTGAAAATCATATATTAAATAAAAATACATGGTCAGTTTTAATATTAGATTGTTCATCAAGTATTTCGTCATGGAAAACACCACAAAGAGATTTATTCTAAAATAACTTCACTATGGAGGTGATTATAACTTTGAATTTACAAAAGCTAGATGAACCTGATCAATGGAAAACATTCTGAGAATGGACAGAGCTGATTATCAGCGATAATTTCTAATACTTCCTCCTAGTATTCAATTGTATTTCACTTGGTGATGAGTATTTTCCAAATTATTCATGTAATTGAATCCTATATCTCACTTTAGAAGTCAAGTGAAATTTGCAATAAAGTAGAAACAGTTCTGTCAAAAAACCTAGTTATATTGGTAGAATCTCTACAACAAGCTACCGCAGTTTTTAAAGAGTCTTGAAAATATAGAAATATTAAAAAAAATTGAAAAAATATTTTGTTGATACAGCTTTTTATAGTGTGCAAGAGTTCCTTTCACAAAATTAAGCCTCACCTCAACTAATTGATATAGAAATTATTATGGTAACTAGTGTGTAAGATCGTATAAATGTTAATCTGACTTGTCTTATACTCCTTAAATGGAGTCTCCAAGACATAATCTACAAAAAAATTATTTCTTTAGTTAATAAAATGCCTACGTATTTTTTTTTTTTTTTTTTTTTTGTTTCCTTCTGGTGTGACATTGATTTTTGTTATATTTAAAAGTCTTCACTTTGTAATTTAATGGAGAAAATAAAAGATTGATTCATTTTTTATTGGTTTGTTTTTATTTTCAGCATCGTATACCCTGCCAGGCGGTTGTACCGTAGCCTTGTGTCCAGTGGCCCTGCACATGAGAGAGGACATCTACGCTGAGCCAGAGAAGTACGACCCAGAAAGGTTCACTGCCGAAAATATTGCTAAACGACACAAGTACAGCTTTATTCCGTTCAGTGGTGGTCCCAGGGGCTGTATAGGTCAGTATTTAAACACATTTTCAAACCCTGGAAATTATAAGATACTAGCTATTGTACCCGTCCTTCGTACGGATTATGTTTAGAAATAAGACTAAATATGTTTCGGCTTTCTTGATAGCAACGATCATGAAGTTGTTAGCAGCTTAGTAAACAACTTAGAACGTAAACAATTCAGTGACAGTTATCAGAGAGAATATTTGAGAACAGCTGATTGAAATATCATGATAAATTACGTGATTTGTTATAATGTTGTAATAAAACTTGAATAAATGTATCCAAAATCGAATTGACATTGTCAACAAGGTTTTCAATACTGATAAATAACTTTAATCCCGATCGATGCTCTCGGTTTTCAGAAGGACGCGTAAAATGTATCAAAAATCGCACAACACTTGGTTTTTAAACGTTTATTATTAGTTTTTTATAGCTAAAGTCATTGTCAAAAAGGTCTTCAATACTGATAAATAACTTTAATCCCGATCGATGCTCTCGTTTTTCAGAAGGCCGCGTAAAATGCCTTCGGGGCCGTGACAGACAGACAGAAAATGAGATAAGACTTGTTTCGGCTTCTTTAATGTATAAAACGTAAAAATAACCAAAAAATATATAATTCTGATAAATGAACAGACAAAACTGTAATTTTATTTATATAGATGAAAAACTTATCTACAAAAGCTTGCAGTGTATCTGTTTGAATACAGTTTCAATTTGAATAGGAGATTGCTCACAAAATAATTATACCCTCATACATATAACAAGAAATATTGTAAAAATGAATAATTTACTGGCCTTAATGAGGGGAAAGTCTGATATTATGTCAAAAATATTAGTTTGATGTTGTAGTTCAATATTCAAACGTAAATAAGCATTGGAAATAAACATTTTTTATTGAATTCGCTAGCAAATTTGATTGAAAATCAGTTGATGGCTCTAACAATGCTTATGCCTTCGTGTACTTTGACATTGTTGAGCACGGTCGGACGCTCAGCGCTTAGCTGATGTAATTTAGCCTAAATTGTGGAGAGTGACCTGCTGTGTCTCCTTATAATAAGGCTCAAACAATAACCGTGATATAGGCAGTACTCTATTAATGGATTTTTTACTGAGTTCACCATTATTCATCAATGAATCGTAATACTGGGGACTTCCTCCACTGTGAAGACCTCACATCACAACATTCTTTGGAAAATGAACTGTTTTCTATGTTTGGTTGCAGAATTCATCACAAATATGTTGCTGTCCCTTATTATATATATAGCATCTCTCTCTATATATATTTTTTTAACTTTTCATGTGAAATTTAACGACATGCAGTCAAATATTTGTTAAGAATAAGTATAATAACTCACTTAAACTGGCCGAGTACTTTCGAATCTATGAGATCCATCATCAGAGGCTCCTAGATCATCATGTCAGTTTTTTGGTTAGAAGTGTTGTGGTTTTTGTAAAATATGATCAAAAAGTTTGTGAGATTTAAAATTTAGTTGTTCATTGAGAATGTTTTGTTTATTGTGTGTGGTGTGTTTGTATATTTCAAATTGTTCCAAGGTGTTGAGTTCGTGTCCTTTAGATTTTATGTGTAGAATGTGTAGGTTGGTACTGATGTCGGTAAAAGTGTGTCCAGTTTGAATGATATGGTCGGCAAAATTCGATTCAGCTTTGGATGTGAGGGCCTGAAAGTGTTCCTTGTAAAAAAAAAAAAAAAAAAAAAAAAAAAAAAAACTGACATGATGATCTAGGAGCCTCTGATGTTTAAGTGAGTTATTATACTTATTCTTAACAAATATTTGACTGCATGTCGTTAAATTTCACATGAAAAGTTAATATTAACACGCAGTTCGTCATGGAACAAGAAATCCAGGAATATATTTTTTTCCTTTTATATACGGTGAATTTTCTGTCACTCTTCTGGTTGCTCAATTCTTCATTGTCAATTTTTCTGAATTACTTATTTTTATTGTATAATTTTGTATTTTTTGTCAACTTTAATATATTTTTTGTATTTTTCAATCATAATTGGTATATTTTCTGTATTAAGTTCTTTTGGGCTTTGCCAGTTGCACTCACAAAAACGTGTGTTTGATTTATTAAAATTATAGATCATTATTAGGTATTTTTATAAGATTAGTGTACTATTAGATATTTTCATAAGATTAGATTCTTATTAAATATTTCCATCAGATATATCATAACTAGATATCAAATAATTTATCAAATAAATATCAAATTTGATAAATTAGATAAACAGTTAAAGCTTTTACTTTACTGTGTTTGCCTTTGTATTATCTAGTCATCAGAATATTATCTTTATCTTGAATCAACAATTTCTGCATCTAATTGATGGTCTCTGCCTGTGATTCTTTATATCTCAGTGTTAAATATTTCTTGTATTTCTTTTGGTAATCATTGTAGGACAAGGTCCAAGTATTTTTATATTTTTTGCTGACTAATGCATTCTATTCTATTATAAATAATGTTTTTTCAGGTGCCAAATACGCAATGCTCTCAATGAAGACAACCGTGTCAACCGTGTTGAGGAATTACAGTGTGCACACCTCTATCAAAATGGCGGACATCAAGCTGAAGGTCGATTTGCTGATGAGAAGTGCCATCGGCTACCCCGTCACACTCAAGCCCAGAGTGCGTAAGCCTATCACAGTTCCAGAGACTGCCTACTAGAGAATTTAATTCCCAAAATCGAATTTCTATTTTCAACATCGAATATTTTTCAACAAACGGAAGCTAGTAGATGGAAAACAGAGCTGCAAGCGCAGGATTTGATTTTTGTTTTCCATTGTTTAATAACTTGACTGCCTAGAAACCGAAAAAATTCTAAAAATATTACTGAAAATTAAGCTCTACAAGAAATCAAGAAGGTGATATTGAACTTTATGAACACGGAATGTTTAAATATATTTTTTAAATTGTGAAATGAGTTGAGAAGCATTTCTGGTGATTTATTTGACAAACAGAAGTGTAGTTGTGCGTTTTCAAGTGAGATTTATGGGTGTTTCCCCACATTTATTTGACAGAATTTTTTTTGTCTATATGCAATATCTTTATTTAAATTTTTGAATACTTTTAGGTTCTCTACTAGGTTCTTTTCAAGTGCCTCTCATGGTTCCAAGGTAATAGGACTATTTATTTGACAGAAATTTGTTTGTTTAAATGTAATATCTTTATTTAAATTTTTGTCAACTTCTAAAATGATTCTATTTGGTCCTTTTCAAGTGTCTCTCTTGGTCCCAAGGTAATAGGACTTGAATATACGACTTATAAGATGTATTATCACTCCTATGAGAGTGCCTTTGATTTATTTGACAGAAATTTGTTTGTCTAAATGTAATATCTCAATTTAAATTTTTGTCAACTTTTAAAATGATTCTACTAGGTCCTTTTTAAGTGCCTTTCATGGTTCCAAAGTAATGGAACTTGAAAATACGAGCTATAAAATATATTATCACTCCTAAGAGATAGCCTTTGATTTATTTGACAGAAATTTGTTTGCTTAAATGTAATATCTTTACTTAAATTTTTGTCCACTTTTAAAATGGTTCTACTAGGTCCTTTCCAAGTGCCTTTCATGGTCTAAAAGTAATAGAACCTATAAATACGAGCTATAAGATAATATATTACCGTGTATCACTCCTATGAGTGTCTTTCAAATCAAATCAAATATTTTTTTTTTTAACATTCTGTGTCAAACTGCCTATTACATAAAATAAAAAACCTCAACATTTTGTGTAAAACTGCCTCTTCAAATGGCAAGCATGACAATATTTCCTAGAAGACCCGGTAGGCATCTTCCTCATCCTTGAATAAAATCAAATTTTAATACTTTTTTCGGAAAAAAAATTGTTTGGGTTAGTCTGACCTAACCACTGGAATAGCTACGATTTAAAAGATGTAATGCGTCCTAAATAGTGCTTTAAAATCACCAAAAAAAAATTAATAAAATAAAATACTAAAGTTAATTACCAATAGACTTCAAAATATTGCAATAAGCAATTATCGACTCCAAAATTCCTTCCAGCTTTCCTAATTTTAAAACGTCTATATTTGAATGTAAATTGTTTATTACTACTGTGTTATTTTTACTATATTTAATATTATTGTTGTACATAATATTTGTATTCTATATCGACATGTATTCGCTATTTAAAATTTGATCGAATTATTAAATAGCATTGGAATAGTTGTATAGAAATTTTTATTTATCATATTTTGCATCTTTCCTGCTTCTATTTTAAGGTGCTTCATATAATATAATATCATCTCTATATCTATATCTATTAGAAACAGGTGCTTTATATAAATACCTCCGAAACACACTTACCTCTGAAATCAATCAACCGGCAAAGAACTTGGAACAGGGATATAATGAACAACAAGCGTTTAATAAGTTATGATATATATTTTTATAAAAATAAATAAATATGTACGAACATAGATTACAATCTTTGTTCAGTATTCTACTAGCTAGAAACATATTAGTATACTATTTGATACTATTTATTAATAACTATAAAGTCACGTTCAAATAAAAAAATATACTGTTAAATCGGCAGATTGAAGGATAAGCTACATATATCTGCAAAAAAACTAGATTTACTAAGAATGTGAATGTATTTTGGGAAGTGAGCCTAATATTATACAAATAACAAAAACAGTTTAGATTAGATTAGATTTATGAAGCAGCCTCTGACCACCTCTCAAAGGGGTATATGGATTTGTCATATTTTTAAATTCATAATTTAAACAATTTAAATATCGAATAATAATAATAATATTAGTAATATCAAGTAATTTAGTTCCTTAATTGAAGGCAGAGTTGAACCCAGCGAACACATAAGACCAATAGAAGGGGCTTCTTGTCACCGAGGTGAAGCCACTTGTTACGCGCTCGTCCACTACAAAGATGGCGGCGCAGGGATGACTTATGGGTTCGTTCGTTGAACCGAACTTGTGAAGTCTCTTTTTCCACAATATTGACAATTATTTGAACAATGAATAATATTAAATCAAAGGTGAAGGTTAAAATCAATATTAAATCTACAAAATAAGAATTTGCCATTTTGAGTTTATAACCTTCTATTATGATGTACAAATATTTGATTTCATGTATCAATAACATTATTTATAGTATACAAGAACTTAAAATAGAATCAATTTGTTCATAAAAAGCTTAAACTTAATGTAAGTTATTATTGACATGACTAGCCGTTAAAGTAATTGAAAGCTACTCAATCAAAACCTAGACTAATCCTGATGTAGAACTAATTTTTATGGAATAAATTCAACAATTATTGAAAGGGGGTTTTGCAAAATAAATTGAGCACCTGCATTATTTCTTGCAATACTTTTTTATGTAAAATTAAACTCGATTGAAGGTAAATTAAAATGTAGGCTTGAAAATACGAAAAAAAGATCAAATTCTTAAATTACTCTTGTTGAATTTGAAACTAGTAAGGAGTATATTACATGCTACATAAAGCTTTTGCTCTATTCGTTACAAAACATGTTTCTACTTTCAAAAAGTATATAGGGTCTCATTGGCTCTAATTGTTTACAATTTGTTTTTCAAACATCAATACATGTATTTTTTTTAAATTATATTTTTAATTTAGTGCTTTTTATATTTAAATTGTATATTCAGATGTATTTCATATATATTCTTATGTTTCTTTTTTTTATGAAAAGGATAAATAAATGATTTTGATTTGATTTGAAACAGTAAATAAATATGATAATTGCTGTACGTAATACAAAAGAGGAATTTTTGGATAAAAGGGTGAACAGTTATCAATCCTCCATAAATAGTCATAGCTCTATTTAAAATAAAAAATACTAAAACAATTTTTATTAATTTCGAATTCCTTTAATTGCTATCAGTTTATACTGAAGACTTCCCCAATGGCGGATATTGACAACAGTATTTAATAGCTGATGGAAATCGATGAATGCTACTGTACAAAAATATCAGTCACCACCGGGAATCGAACCACGGACCTCCCAATTGCCGGTCACCACCGGGAATCGAACCACGGACCTCCCAATTGCCGGTCGGGCGCCTTGGGAGGTCCGTGGTTCGATTCCCGGTGGTGACTGATATTTTTGTTCAGTAGCATTCATCGATTTCCATCAGCTATTAAATACTGTTGTCAATATCCGCCATTGCGGAAGTCTTCAGTATAAACTGATAGCAGTTAAAGGAATTCGAAATTAATAAATTCTGTTTAAGTAAATTTGTCAGTTTGTTCAATTGTCAGTAACTTCGAACTAACTTACTAAAACAATTTTGCAATAACAGTAACAACTAACTTGAAATAACGAATATTCACTGCAAGCACTGTCAAATACGAGATGTATGTTATATTAATTTACATTTTGTAAATGTCAAGGTATAGGCAACATCTTTATAGCCAGCATACGTAATAATAGATAATTAACTCTCATAAACAGCAACAGACAACTTTATATAACAATTATTTATTCATATGTAGAAACTGCAACCAAAAGCCGAGGAAGAACTACATAGTTCGAAACGCGTCGGCCGCGACTCAAAAAGATCAGTTATGCATAGCAAGTTTCTACATATGAATAGTTATAATGCAGATCACGAAAATGAATATTGGCATCAATAACAATTATCTATTAAATTCGAGTAATATGTTTGATTTGTCTAGTTTCCGTAAGTTTTTTATTGCGGATGACGCCCACATGATTCTGTAGACTTGTGCGTGAGTAATGGGTGAATGATGAGAAACATCCATGGCTGAATGAGATTCGAACCCAAGGCTGTAGGAAACGAAGCCAGCCCGAGCCTTATCGTATCAGAGACAAGCGCTCCAACCAACTGCGCTACCAGAGCCGCCAAACTGTCAAAATGCTGGCGTTATTGATAGACACTGCATAATTAATGAAAACTCAGTACTTTTAAATAATAGCATCAACAGCTATATACTTTACAACGAGTATTTGTTATAACTTTTCTCGAATTCAAGTAATATCATTTATTTTGTTTAAGTAAATGTGAGATGCGGTGATTATTGATAAACATACGAAATGAAACCTCTTCAATCACTTTTAATAGTAACAGCCAAAACAATTTCTTGTAACAAATATTAACTATAATTATTACAAGTTAGTTCGAAGTTACTGACAATTGAACAAACTGACAAATTTTCTGTTTTAATTTTTTCTGTTTATAATTATTACTCTGTGATGTTTACCATGACGAAATACTTGATGAAAAATATAATATCAAAACTAACATTGTATTTCTATTTAAAATATGATTTTCACTCACTTATACTGTAGATACTGGAGGAATGCATTTTCCTTCTAAAGAAAATGAGGCTGATGAAGCTTCTCTTTGGTAGTGAAATGCATCCCTCCAGTATCTCCAGTATAAGTGAAAATGATATATTAAATAGAAATACAGTATCAGATTTGATATTAGATTATAATTTATTTTAATTTCAATATATAAATATTATCTATTATAATCTGTCAAGTAATATGGTTATCTACCTATCCATCAAGAATAAAATACTATCAAATGTAAGGATACAACAGTATGTTAACTCAGAGCTGCTTTCTAACTACTACAAAGTCCAAATATGTGTAAGTTAGATCTGAATCTCACTGGGAAATATCATTTGAAAATAAAACTTCATCTTTTCCGTTTGAAAATAGGAGTTTTCCAAAGTTAACTTGGTTTGAAGTTAATTGATTTATTCAGTTTTACAGAATGCAATATGTATAGATATCATACTGCATAAATAATGGATAATTAGCGCTTTTCTTTTACAACATGATATAGCAATTACAACAATTTCTTCTTAATTTAAAATAATATTATTTAATTTATTCACATTTTGGTGAATGTTAAAATGCATCACCTATGAAGCCAGCATAATTAACAGATAATTATTAGCACTTACATGCATTAACAGACAACTTGTGATAACAAATATCTACTACAATAATTTATCATTCATTCAATTAACATTTGACTCACTAGCAAATAATATCGTCCAGCACAGCCAGATGTTTTCCGTGTTACACAGTCTATGTTTTCACAATGATTAGTAGAAAGGTGAGGAACATAGTGACTGATGCTAGGACAATGATGCAGACCATTTTGCGATTTTTACGATGATATTCTTCGGCTTTTCTCAGCTGTTGGTAGCCCTGATGCACCTGGGTCTGGGTCTGTTCAATGTTGTAGTCTATCCGGTCCAGAACGGTGCCCTAGAAAAAATTTGAAAAATTGATTGAGTTATTCTAGAATTAACATAATTTACTGTTTAATATTTGGGGGAAATCATTATTGTAGGTCATGCACCTAGAAGTAGCAGTATCAAATAAAAAAATCTTTATTTTCACAAAAATTTATAAAGTATACAGTTTTTATCTTGTATTTTTTCTTTTCCTTTCGGAAGAATGGAGCCCACATAAGTCTGAGACCTGTGCGTGGGTAATGATGAGTTGGACCTACAGTTTTAGGTGGGTACTGAATAATTGGGAAGTGATTTTACAGTAGAGAACAGTCTTTTTTGCTGGCCAATCCAATCGGTCACCATTACAAAGAGCGCCCGCCCAAGAGTTTATCTCTGATTGAACAGATATCTGCTACGGCACTCGGCTATCAAGAAATATACGAAATAAAAATGTTATAATTATTAGAAGAATTTAAGCCGTAGAAAAGGATCCTGCTCGCTAAATTGAAATGAAATGAAATAAATTTTATTCATCCACAACAATTTACAATAAACAGAAAAACATTCTCTTATCACAATGAAAAATATCTATATACCATATAGATAACACATAAAACTCTGCTATATAAAAAAACAAGCTACATAATACATAAAAAAAACAATTGAAAAAAAAACAAAAATAATTGAAACAATTATCTCGCAATCAGAGAATCTAATAACACAGCTGTATCTTACACTTCAAGAATTAATTTATTTGCTTTTTTTGCACAACTATCTTTTAGCTCGTACTTCATGGTTGAACGGAGATTTCATAGCCGTAAAAGCTCCTCCATAAGGCCAGATAATTATTGGTTTATTTGATTTTTCATTTGATTTTATTATTGGGACATTTATTTGAGTAATTTAAAGTTAGCAACTACCTACAACAATACATGCTAATTATTCAATGACTCATGATCTTCAGCATATTAAAAAATTTGATTTATTTGATTTAAAATTAAAAGTTTATTTGATTTTTTTTTCAACTTTATATTTGTGATATCTTATTTGGGTGATTCAAAGTTAGCAATGACCTAATACAAGATATTTTAATTATTCAATAATTCAAGATTTTGACTTATTAGAAAGGTCTTTTTGATTACTTACAAGTGCATTATTTTGAGAAATAAAAGCTGGGAATGCACCTTCAAGCAGTCGGATTGTTAGATTATTTGACTTTTTAACAATTTTATCATCCATTTCACCACTCTTTTACTTTCACATTCATTTAATTCTCATACCCTATGTTTTGAATGTGAATACAGTATAGTCTCTATAATCCGGCACTGTGCGGGCGTCCAAAAATAACAGAAAACAATCAAATACTTTTTTCTTACCCGTAATGAATAATCAGATTGTTCATTTTACTTACTGTGTCCATTTTATTGTTACTTTTATAATTTCATAATTGTACAGTACTGTTGTATTGTAGAGTACAGTACTGTACTATTCTACTATATTTACTTTAACGTGTTTTTATTAAATTTCAACTTACATTTGTATGTGTTTTGAACGTTTTTTACCCATACATCCACTAATCCGGCGAATTCGGTAATCCGACAACACCAATCCCGATATATTGCCGGATTAGCGAGATTGCACTGTAATTTATTGTGATTTGACATATAAAGTTTATGCTTCTCATTTAAATTCCTTATGTTTAATCTTATATTTGTAGTTTGTGTGAAGATTTCTAGACATAAAAATTGAAATTTGATGAAAACAGCAATGTTCCTCAACGAGACGTACCTGTTCAACGACCATATGCGCAAGGTCTTTGAATATATCGTTCAGATCCAGAATGGACTTGACAATTCCCTGCACTTCGGTTTCGTGATGCGCTGCCAGTCTTGTATTCTCCTCTTCCAGCATTAACAGCTGCGCCTGAGCCTGCAAATAAACAAATAAAATATCAAAATTATAAAATTTGTTGGGAATCATGGGGTAAAGAGAGATATAATCATCATTCAATTCAATTAAGAGTGGGTTAAGTTAAAAAGTTAAAAATGATCAACTTATAATACATAACCATCAAAATCATGCCTTAAACCAGTGTACTGTGGGTCATCTGACGATGCTCTTTACAACAGAGTGAAACGGCCGTAACGCCATAACGTGAGTCACAATTTCCACTCAAGTGTTTTTTTTTTTTAGTTATTATCATATACTAATGAAAACAAGATGGATCTTCAACACCATAATAAGCTTCATTTTTTTTTAGGATGAAGCCCACATAGGTCTGAGACCTGTGCGTGGGTAATGAGTTGGATGATGGTGATTTATGAGTTGGACCAACAGTTTTAGGTGGGTTCCGAACCACCAGGAAGTGATTTTCAGCAGAAAACAGTGTCTTTTTTGCTGGCCAATCTAATCGGTCACTGTTACAAACAGGACCTACGAGAACGCAGCTCATCTATCTTATTGAACATTGAATGGATAGAATAGATTATGTGGGGGATTCTAAACTATGAACTGAGTATCTTAAAATGATACTCATGTTAAAAACTTGGAATCTAAAGTGTGAATTACCTGATCAGCCCCTCCAGCCATCATTGACTTGAAGCTAAACTGACGATCGAGATTCTCAGCCTCACTGGTCAGGTCGAACCCTCCACTGCCCCAGTTGTTCAAATCGATAGTTGTACTATCGCTGTTCAAGTCGATATCTAGCGCTGTATCGAAAAACTGCTTTGAACGTTCTTCTCTCATGTTCAGTCCTGCCATAACAACAAAATTGTAATAAAATTCATTCAAAATAATTTTATAACAAAGGATATAATAGATATCAATGATTGAAGTGATAGCCGTGAGCCGAAGCAGGTATGTGTTCAGTCAGATGAAGATAAGCTACAAACTTTTGGGTCCTCTTCGTAAGGGTGACCGGTTAAATTGGCCAACAAAAAAGACTGTTTCCTGCTGTGAAATCACTTCTTGGCTAGGAATCCACTTAAAACTGTAGTTCAAGCTCATCAATTACCATTATCCAACTCATCAATCAATAAATAATTACATTGAATCAGATTAGTAATAAAATAACTCATTATAAGGCATATATTAAGTGAATATTCACAATGCTATGTACTTTTTTTAAATATAATAACAATAATAATAATAATAATAATAATTTATTTCTCTGCAGAAAAAGTACAATTGTTCAAACTTAAATTTAGAGAAAAGCAAAATGATTCCAAAGTACAGCAAGAAAAACAAAATATTTGCAATCATAACTACTATAAAACAAAAACATACCTATGCTACTAAAAATCAAACTTTGATTTATATAAACTTTGATACTACAAAATAAAATTGATTTATTGTAGGAAGTCTTCAATTTTTTTGGAAAATATTTAGTCTTCAAAATTAATTTAATTCGTTAATAGTTAATTGGTTAACATAACAGGAAGACTTTCAATTGAACCAATCAATATTATTTGCAATATATTTATCAACAACTCTACACTGAAGTTTTACATTTTTTCAGAGGATGAAGCTCACATAGGTCTGAGACCTATGAGTTGGATGATGGTGATTGATGAGTTGGACCTACAGTTCTATAAGCGGGAAGTAATTTTACAGCAGAGAAAAGAGTCTTTTTTTTGCTGGCCAATCCAATCGGTCACCCTTACATAGAGAGCCCAGGAGCTTGTCTTTATTTGACTGAATAAATATCTGCTACGGCTCACAGCTATCACTTCCCCATTTAATAATAGGTTGATATTGATTTTCAATAATTAAATCATCTTTATTAATGTCACTGTTATTTTGTCTTTTAAAGCTTTACAGATGTCCAGTTAAGAATTTCTTTTAAAGAAAGACGTTAGTTTTTTAAAGGAATGCATTATACATCACAGCTCTACTAGTTAATTTGAAGATATTCTGTTAGTAGGCTATACAATATCATTCGTATTTCGGTAAGGCATTGAGGTGTACTTTTGAAAATAGATAAACTCTTTTTAACATTTGAATACATTGTCTCATTTTAATCTATAAATAAAGGCAATCATTAATATAATAAACCTTTCTTTCTTTCTTTGTAATGGTGAAGGTGATATTGTGTAAGATATCCATAATGAATAATAAGACATGAAGTTGTCACAACCACATTTATTAAAAACAATGAGATACTAGTTTTGGTTGTTACACCTTATCAATCTTAATTAAACTAAAACTAAAGTTCAGAGTAGCTTAATATAGGCTATACTAAACATGGAATGATACTATTGACTAATGGAGAAAGTGCCTCTAATAACGTTCTATACTACTAGTGAGATACTAGTTGTTACACCATTATCAATCTAAATCAAACTAAAGTATAGGGTAGCTTAATATATCTGGACACGGAATGATACTATTGACTAAGGGATCATTCTCTAATAACTTTCTCCCTTAACCAACAGTATCATTCTGTGTTTAGTATGTATTAAGCAACTCCGTACTTTAGTTTTAGTTTGATTGATGATTGTCGCGGCCAAAATACAAACATTCAATTTCGGGTAATAGAATGTAAAAAATGACTCATGCATAGAAAAAAGCGCTGAAAAGCTGGTACGTGAAAACTGCGTAGACTCGACGTTCTCGTAGACAAGTACCTCTGAAATTTGGGGTGGGCCCACACATACAAATTAATATAGAGAGAGGTACTACCTGTTGCTGCGACGGATGATCTTGTAGAGGAGAAGCGATTCGGAACACACGTTGACCGGTAACGGGATGGCGGCGTCAAGACCGCTGTAAGAGATTACGATCGGAAAACATATAAAGAATGAACACGTACTGCAATTGGCAAACTGTTTGAGCTAACCCGGGTGAAAGTACACGTACAACATAGAAGACAGAGGTGAAAGGCGTTACAGCGTAATTGAAACATTCATGAATAGACCGACTCGTAATTCACAGCGTACTGGCTTAGTTGTAAGCTAGGCCAGAGTAGAGGGCGATCGAGGCGCTCTCATTGCGAGCGGTACGTACAGAAACTAACAGTGAATTACACTTATCAAATTACCAGAGAGCGAAAGTTCGTAAACAAATGAACTGGCGCGAACAATGATGTAACAACCGAAACTACTATCTCACGCTTTTCAATAAATGTGGTTTTGACAACTTCAAGTCTTATTATTCATTATAAATTTTTCCACTTATGTTTTTCTTGTAGTCAGAAGTCATAAATGAGGAAAGTGTTTGTTGCAGACAACCCAAAATCTAATAGAATCTACTCACTTTTTAAATACGAGTTCTGTAGGCGGCGAAAGGTGAGTGACAGCTCTTGCAGTGAGGCAACAAGCGACATTGTCACGTTTCTCGACAGCTGCTTCTCTATATCAGTAACTGGATAACCGTCACCCATACTGCTGTGTTGCCGTATCTGCTGGACCAGCTTGTGGGTGGTACCAAACATCTTGAATAGACGAAAAATAATTCGGTTTATCAGTGGGGAGTTGGATTTAAAAAGAATTGCATATATTTTATTTTAGACTACATGCAGAGCTTATTGAAATAAAACTTCCTAGAACCATGTCCTTGCAGAAAAAATGAAGTTTATTTTTTTTAAGATTACGTCTTGAAGACTGCTTATTTTTTATTTTGTTTCTATTATTTTTATTTTATTTATTTGACATTGACAATAGTTTCAAAGCTTAAGCCTATTGAAACAAAACTTTATTTTAACAAAAGGAATAGAAGTTGCAAAATATCTTATTTCTAAAGAAGAAAAATAGTGATAATAATACAATATCAATAATGTTAGTAAGAAGAAAACTAAAAATATAATAAAAGTGAGAAGAAGAGAAAAATGGTATACAAGACAATAAAGTCAGATCAACAATTATATAAAATATTATCATTCTTATTCACTAGTTACACAATTACAATTTCAATTATTTAAGGTAGGCTCAATTTTGATCTGAAAGGAATGAGATGGGAAAAGGGGATAAAGGAATGAGATGGAAATGAAGGAAAAAGATGATCTGAAATAAGATAATCTGATAATTGATGAGGTGGACCTACAGTTTTAAGTAGGTTCCGAACCAACGGAGAGTGATTTTACAGCAAAGAACAGTATTTTTTCTGGCCAAACAAATCGGTCACCCCAACAAAAAGTTCCAGTTTTTAGTGGGTTTTGAAGCACCGGGAAGTGATTTCACAGCAGAGATCAATTTTGATCTGAAAGGAATGAGATGGGAAAAGGGAATGAAGAAAAATGAATGATCTGAAAGAAAATAATCTGATAATTGATGAATTGGACCTACAGTTTAACCAACGGAGAGTAATTTCACAGCAGAGAACAGAGTATTTTTTGCTGGCCAATCCAATCAGTCACCCATACAAAGTGACCCAGGAGTAGCTTATCTTCTCTGACTTTTAAATGTTTTAATCACTCACCCGTGTAATTTCATGAGTAAGAACTTCAATCTGATGCTCCTCCATGCTCGAGTCGTCCAGAGTCGGTCGCAGTACGTTTTTGTCGTAGAGTCGGCCCAGATCCTGGATTTTTCCGCCGAGTCGCGACAGCGCGTAGTGCGTCTCCTCCAGAGAGTCAGCCCAGATTGGAGGCCGGTCAGAACGACGCAGCTCAAACCCAGAGTCTCCATCCGAAACCAGAGCTGTGCGATCCGATAAATGCTGAAAAAGAGTTTTAAAAGAAAAATGACAAAAATATACAGTTTTTGAGAGTCATATATAGATAAATTGTCTCTTTGAGAGTCATATATAGATAAATTGTCTCAATTAAAGGCTGATTTAGGACCCAGGGCCCTCTCTTTCACTTGACCCAGTAGGAGATGGATGAAGGGAGGAGGATGAAGGGAAGAGGATGAAGGGAAGAGGATGAAGGGAGGAGGATGAAGGGAGGAGGATGAAGGGAGGAGGATAAAGGGAGGAGGATGAAGGGAAGAGGTGGAAGGGAGGAGAAGCAGGAGGAAATGCGAAATGCACCAGAGATGTACACTGGATAGCCTGACATACAAAAAGAAATGTTGAGTGGAATAGATCAAAGGATGAGAAGGAGGAAGAGTATGAGAAGGAGAAAGAGGATGAGAAGGAGGAGGAGATGCAGAAAGCAACAGAGATGTATCCTGAATAACCTGACATACAAAACAAATTGGGGAATAAAGCAAATGATGTTTAGAAAGAGCCCAATAGCACAAGTTTTATTTGAATAAATGGCAGAGGAATAATGAATGAATTGTTCTGAGAAATTGGAAATATGTCACTGAGGGGTAGATTAGTAAATACAATGTTGTGGAAGCCAATGATAACACACTGTAGCCTATGTGTGAAAGTTAACCTCAAAGTTGCCTGGGACACCGCTCAAAGATCTGCTACATTCAAGTATTATCCAACAAATTTAAGCACTAGTTATCGAACAGGAATCACAATTCTTATGGTGAATCTGGTAGAAGACTGAGAGAAATATCGTGAATGCGCCTAAATAATTAATTCAAAGAATCAAGAAAACATACGGTAACAGTAACCAAAGTCAGAATAGACAAAGCAGTGGAAAGTTGAGAGCCTACATTTGTGTATTTGGGTTTGGTTGCTTTAATATTGATAAGAATAAGAGTAGGAATCATTGATTTATTGTAAATATTTAAAATAAATGGCATAAAATAATGTAGCATACCGTACCTGCTCATTATAGATGTGTCTATTTTGAAGGGCATTGTTTCTCATAAGCACAAACACATCCGTTAGAGTTCTCGATGCCATTTTAGAGAATATCGATCAAAATCTAGGCCTATCTATTAATTATAGAAATTAACTTCATAATAAATAAAAAATTGTAAACTTTTTTCATTCTACAAAATTTTGACGTCTGCTATGACAGGTGAACTTTTTTCAACCACCCGCTAGGTAGCGTTGCTGTACTATTTCAGCTGACTAATCATCTGTAGCCATGATCCCATGAAATTATTTGTCAAATTTGATCAAGTTGTAGCGTTGTAGGTTATGCTTTGTGTTTTCTCTCTACTAAAGTGACTAATAATTGTGCAATTCTACAAATTGTGGACGTAATTTATCGACAAAAATGTTTCAAGTAGACAGTAATTTATCTAAACTCAAAACTAATTTGAAATTAGCAATGAATCGTTTGAAACTTTTGCAAAAGAAAAAGGCAGAGCTAACCCAAAAAAGCAGGAAGGAAATTGCGGATAGTATTGCTGCTGGTAAATACGAAAGAGCTAAAATACGAGTGGAATACATTATTAGGGAAGATTATATGGTGGAAGCTTACGAAATTATTGAAATGTTTTGTGATATAATGCTATCCAGATTTGGACTGATTCAACAAGTCAAGTAAGTACAGCCTCAAGTAGTTCAGACTACCTTTTCTTCTAGAAACTAACTTTATTCACTCCTTAACTTCTCTATAATTTGTATAACCATCTCCATGAAAATTTCGATTGACATTTTAGTTACTGAAGTTCCAGTAAGTTATGTAATGTTGTTTAATCACAAGTTGTTGAATGGGTTGTGAGTAATAATGTATCTTGTGTTGAAGCTTATTTTCATTTAATACTAAAACTGACACTGTATTTCTATTAAATATATAATTTTCTCTCACTTATACTGGAGAGATGCATTTTATTTTTAAAGAGAATCTTCATCAGAGGCTGATATCTCAGAGACTTATATCTCCAGTATAAGTGAGTGAAAATCATATAAATCATAGAAATACAGTGTCAGTTTTGATATTAGATTGTTCATCAATTATTTCTTTATGGAAAACATCACAGATTTTTTTATTTCATTAATAAGATACACCATGACATTGTCAATAACTAAGTTATAATATTATTACACCATGACATTGTCAATAACTAAGTTATAATAATATTATAACTTAGTTATTGACAATATCATGGTGTATCTTAATTAATATTATTAATTCGAGCAAATTCTATTATCATCCAATCTTGTTACAGAACGTTGGACCCGAGTATTGCCGAAGCTGTATCAAGTCTGTTGTGGGTAGCTCCTCACTTGTTCGCAGATGTGAGTGAAATGAAAGTAATATCCGATCAATTGACGGTGAAGTATGGAAAAAAGTATGCTGAGGTGAGTAAATTTAAGTCTTAATTTCCTAATTAAAATTACAATATTGGTACTCCACACTTCCACAGAAAAGTGAGAATATTTAACTTGTCTGTCCATGGTTAAGTGTCAAGAATGGACGAATCTTTGTCCAAACTTCGCCATTTCATGTAATTGCATCACTCAGATTGTCATTACCATAGTTAATATCGTACAAATGAGATCATTGTATATAATATCTTGCACTATAAAAAAACATTATCTGAGTTCACTATAGTATCTATGTGATGTTGATAATCTTGTTTATAACCATTCATATGCATAATTTGTAAATTTACATGAATAAAGAACGATAATCTAATCTAATCTAATCTAATCTACCATGAACCTTGAAGAAATTACAATTATTATGGTTTGCAACTCTGTGGGCGTATTTAAGAATGTTCCTTCAGTCTCTTGGCTCGATGGACTCTTTAAATGCCTCTATTTTAATTGCATTTGAAGAGTTCCTCGAATTAAGAAACACTGAAGGAACGTTCACAAATACTGCCATGTGACTTGCTGGAGGTTTTTTTCAAGTGTTGACCATCGAAATTTCAAGGAAAGACCTTTTACAACTTCAAAAGTACTATTATAAACTCCCATAGTGTTCAAAAAATGAAGGTGCTATTTAATTTCGTTTCATTTTCATATTCTATTGTTACATTTATTGAGAGAAATTCTACAATTTGTTCTAGGCTTGCCGCTTGTCAGCAGTTGATACAATATCAGAAAAACTGAAGCATAAGTTGAGTATCCATGCACCACCAAAATTATTAGTGGAACGGTACCTAGTTGAGATTGCCAACTCCTACAACCTCCAGTACGAACCTGATCCTCAGGTAATTAAGTAATTATATTGATAAAATTACATAGGCTATATTTATTTTTCAAATGATGAATAATAAGACGATATTGTCACAACCACATTTATTAAAACGTTGAGAAACTAGTTTCGGTTGTTATACCATTATCAATCTCAATCCATTGAGAAACTAGTTTCGGTTGTTATACCATTATCAATCTCAATCCATGGATAACAACCGAAACTAGTTTCTCAAAGTTTTAATAAATGTGGTTGTAACAATTTCGTCTTATTATTCATTATGGATACCTTCCACAATATCACCTTCGCCACTACAAATAAACTTTTTCAAATAGTTTGTGGAAATTTTCAGCATTAAAACTTGAAAAACTCATCCCTCCAAAACTGACCCATCGAAAGTTTCTTATAACATTATTAAGTGTTGAGAGTAAGTTATAGATTCCTCTCATGATTGAATGAAATTTACTTATAATATCAGCTAGACATAAAGAAATGTATTTATAATATTATTGAGTGTTGGGAGCAGGCTATAGAATCCATTCCTCTCATAGATTAGAAGCTCGATAGAGAGAGAAATTATTTTTTCTATTCAAAATCATATAAATAGATTTATAAGGGCTCTGATTGGTTGAAGAGGGCTCTGGAACAAGGCCCTGTTATTGGCTGAAGATATGACAATTTGAGATTGGTTGCCAGGATTTAAAGCAAGTGCTCCTATTGGTTGAAGAGAACTTCTTTTTGATGTACAGAAATCAACTTACATATAATAATAATAATAATAATAATAAATTTATTTCTCTCAAAAAGAACATTACAATTTTTAAATAAAACAGAAATAGTTACATATTAAATAATACTATTCATTAAACATTTTTGTTTGAGAAATTAGGTACTCCCGAGAATTCCTTTATGGGAGTTACCAGCTGTGAAATTTAAATACATATAATTTATTAATAAAGAGTCGATTGTTATATGCAATGCGTATGACAATTCATATTCAGCTTGAGGAGTCCAAAATGAAACAGACACTAAAAAATTAATTTTTTTTTGAGGATAAAGCCCACATAGGTCTGAGACCTGTGCGTGGGTAATGAGTTGGATGATGGTGATTTATGAGTTGGACCTACAGTTTCAGGTGGGTTCCGAACCATCAAGAAGTGATTGAAACAATCACAAATAACATTCAACATTAAAACAGTGGGATGGTAACAAATTACACACTGGTGTGTTTAGTCAAAAAGTTGAGTATTCAATATATTGAAGATTGTAATAATTATAGAATTAAAATAATTGTGGCCTATAATACAGAATAAAAAGAAAGAATAGTCATATTCTAAGCAGGAAGAAAGCATTCTGAAGAAAATTTACAGATTTTTTTGTAACAAACTATCCAAACAAGCTTTTACTTTTTACACATTCACATAAATAAAGTCAACTGGTTGACTCGCAATCCCCAACATTCATGAGTGGACCCTGGCTTACCAGCTGGTTGCTAGCTCCACATTCCTATATTTATTAACTTTTTATTGTAAATTCAACAACTAGCAGTCAATTTTTTTTCTTCGAGGATGTAGCCCACATAGGTCTGAGACCTGTGCGTGGGTAATGAGTTGGATGATGGTGATTGATGAGTGGGACCTACAGTTTTAGGTGGGTTCCAAACCAACGGGAAGTGGTTCTACAGCAGAGAACAGTGTCTTTTTTACTGGCCAATCTAATCGGTCATTTAATTGTGAACAAATAATATTAATACTCCTCATTCTTCAAAGAAGGACGCCTTTGAAAATGAATCTACATGATTCGAAAACGTTCAGCCTTTTGTGAGTATTAATATTATTTATTAGCATTTAAAATTGACTGGAAGACGTTGAATTTAAAATAAAAAGTTAATATTAACATCGCAGATCGTTATGGAACAAGAAATTCAAGAATCCTATATTTAGTTGGATTTCTCTTTTTAAACAGCCACAAAGATAGTATCAACTACTTGATTTGCTGTCGCTTTCATTTATGAGTGGACCTAAGCTCACCAGCTGGTTGCTAGTCTCTTATTCATGGATTTAATTTGATTTAGGTGTTGTTTTACGTGTTTCTATTGATGTTATTTACAGATAATGCGAGAAGAAGACCAGACGAAAGGATTGGACGCTCTGCTCTTCGATGGTGTTACCAATGATCTGAGCGAAAAGATGCAGCCACAGCCTCCTGGATTTGTCGGCTATCCTCAGCATCCTCCACTGCCTTCCGATTTTCAGGCGTTCAATTACCCGGTAAGAACATGCTCATTCAAATTTTTTCTTACTCATCAGAGTGACGTCACTACCTTGGTTGAGAGACGATCTCAAAGTAGCCATCTTACGATGAAGTCATTCTAATATTTATTTTATTTCGTTTGCATCTGCCCAGACAACAAAAATTAATTTGAAATTCTTCTTGTTCCATAACGATGTGCGATGTAAATATTAACTTTTTATTGTAAATTTAATGACTTGCAGTCAAATTTAATTGTGAATAAATAATATTTCTACTCACTTTTGCCAAAACGTTTTCGAGTCATGGAGACTCATCTTTAAGGCGTCCTACATCGGTGATGTCGGTTTTTTGGTCAGAAGAAATGTGATTTTTGTATAATGTGCTTATACAATGCAATGTGTACATGTACAATAATCATACAGAGAAAAATATATACAAAATCTTGGTAACTAAAACCATAAAACATACTTATATTTAGAAGAAATAAAGACCAAAGGAGAGCACCTGTTGTGGAAACAAATTGAAATATGACTCTTTAATACTCATAAATAATACATTTAAAATACAATACTACGGCTCTGGTAGCGCAGTTGGTTGGAGCGCTTGTCTGTGATAAGATAAGGCTCTAGCTGGCTTCGTTTCCTGCAGCCTTGGGTTCGAATCTCATTCAGCCATGGATGTTTCTCATAATTCACCTCAAAACACACGCACAAGTCTCCAGGCTGATGTGGGCATCATCCTCAGTAAAAGAAAAATGATGAAAAAATTCACATAGTATTACATATTGAAACTATTGGAAGTAGAATTTTTTAAGAGGTAATAATTGGAGGTCAATAATTTTGTAAAATGGGTAAGTTGCAGGAAACTCATAGAGCAGCTGATTCATGTACGTCACTATGATACTGATATAGATGATACGCCGATATGTCACAAGCAAAAGCAACATATTAGTTCTGTATCAATATTCCAGCTGCTAATTACCCATTGTCGAAATATACACAGCTTATATTTGTGCACTTTTCTTTTAAAACATCTAAATTGTACGGCTAGCAACACTACAATTTCACTCACCTTTTCCAATTTCGTAATTTTGAACCGCTACCACAAGTTATCTACCAGAAAAATAGATTATCTCTAAGATTGTTTGCCTTTATTAAGGTCGAAGTTAGGACTCCTGGTCCTCTCTTACACTCAACCCTAAGAAATAGACATCATGTTACAAATCCCAAACCCAATTTTTACTATTTTTGAAAACGTTTATGTCTTTTCGGCACCGAAGTTCTACAATTATTTTTCTGTTGCCATATAGAAAATAAATGAAAAGAATATGCTCATAAAGTACGTTAAGGAATATTTCATACAACTGGACAATACCAACCAGTTATTTGAATCTTTAAATATATAAAATAGTTGAATTAACGAAGAATATGTATTCTTTCGTTGTGTAGTCTGTAGTTTTGTAGAATGTGTAAATTCAAATCTATTCGCTTTTTCACCTAAATTCTTTCTTTCTTTATAATGTAGATTGTAGAATAATGATAGCTTTTCTGCAGTCTCTTAAAAATTATCCATAAAAAATGGAACCACTGATAGGCCTACCCAACACAGGCCAGGCCTCGGAATGTCTTACTTGGTTTTATTCACTATAGCAGTATTCAATATCACAGTAGAATCTTGATTATCCGAGGTAATTGGGACCAAGGCCACCTCGGATATTATAAAACTCGGAAAATACGGAGATTGAGTGCTACGAAAAAACTCGGATAATACGGAGATTAAGTGCTACTACCAGGGAAAGTCAAATAAAAGTTAAAAAGGGTGACAAAACTTAATTTTTATAACAAGGTTAAAACATAAAATAACTATTTGCACACCTTATTTTAACTGAAACCATGCCATTGCATCACAAAAAAGTATAAAACGCTTCTTCCAACCGTATTATTCTCAAAATAAAAAGAGCTTTATTTTAATTTTTTCTCTCATCACTAGCTCGGATAACCTGGAGGCTAAGTTGACCGGGACTTGGATAATCGAGATTTTACTGTATATAAATAGACTATTTAGTATTAATGTATTGATTAAGACTGATATTGTTCCAAAATTGTGTATACATTTTATAATATTGTGAATAAAGCCATATTTCATTTCATTTACATTAGAAAAGAGAAGCTCCAAACTGGATTCTCGGGCAAGACCGGGTAAAATGCTAGTAAATAAATAATATCCAATGCTGGGTTTATTATTTTTGTTGTGTTAACTGATACTGTATATTTAAAAATTATGAATTTTGTTAAAAAAAAATGTTTTTTTTTCACAGTCGGTACCACCCGCCACCTCCAAACCCCCCTCTGCCCCCTTCAATTACGGGGGTGGTGGGGGTGCAGGCGGGGGACAGCATCAGTACCAACCCTACAATCCTAATCTTCCCCCAGAGGCGCTAATTCCCCCCAAGGAGTTCTCCTACAACATTCCACCGCTGAACTCGTTTCCCTCTATTGACGACAACACAGCAGCAGTGGAAGCATCCAAACCTAGCAACATACCACCGCCCTACCCCTATCCTCACCCGGGAGGTGAAAGTAGCTCCAAGTCGACTAATAACCTGGCTGATAACAATAAACAGGTGGGTGTCTGCTGTATACTTTCTGTATGTTACTCCTAATTCTCTGTTTAGATAACGATATTTTTGTCTTCCACTTTGGTTTTATATTTATATATTTGGCTGTTGTATCTTTACTTGATTGTGTTTTGTAATAAATCGATAAGGTTGCAGTTCGATATCCCATCCAGTGAAATAGTCGTAGTACTTTCGATATACTTGATAATATCGATACTAGATACCATCGATTGCAATTGTGTATCAGATGGTTCGTTTATAGAAGTGTCGATACAGTATTTATACTTCCATCCGGTATCAAAACTCCTGCGTTTATCAAAGTGTCGATACACTATCGATACTTCCATCCGGTATCGAAACTCCTGCGACTATTTCACTGGATGGGATATCGAACTGCAACCTTATCTATTTATTACAAAATATAATCAAGTAAAAATACAACAGGCACAACCCACTACAGCCTTCTTTTGCAAATTTTCAACTAAAAAATCCAAATTTTATGTTACGTTTAAGTTCAACTAGAAGTTTCACTTTGAAGGTTTGCTAGACAGTATACACAGCAGCCAAACCCTGTTTAAAGGTGGGATTGGACTATTGAGCACAGAGCTTCAGAATTTGTTTTGGTGGGCTTGGCATAGATACTCGCTAGTAGCTCAGTGAGGAAAGCAATCACAAACTACCCCACTCCTCGTTTGCGTAGTTCGCTCTTTGGACCAAAACATAAGGTGGAAGTGTGAAGAGTTACCTACAGTCGAAATCAGCTATGGTACTTACTATTCATACACAATATGTTGATTTTTAAAGTTATTTCTTTTTTTGCAGAGCAACGTGAAACCGAAACCATTGCCAAGAGCCAAGCTGAATCCGGCTGATACAATTCTGCCCGAACTGCCGGCCGTTCCAAGCGATGAAATAGTTGTTGATCACTCAACCAGCAACAACAATTTGAACCAGCCTCCTTCCGATGATAGCGAAATCGATTTTGACGATATTGCGCGAAGATTCGAGGAACTAAAGAGGAAGAAGTGAACTAGTTCTGTATTTTACGTTCATTTTTCAAACACTCAATTTAAAAAGATAGATTTTTTGGGATATTTTTAGATATTATTAATAATTTGGAGAAATTTGAAAGATGGCTTCATTTTTAGTTCTTTTTTCAACCACTCTAATTCAAAAGGCTAGATTATTTGAAATATGTTTAGATCGTATGTAGATATTTGCTTTGTTTTGAGAACTGAGAAGAACGTGGAGTAATTCTGCACTTCTAATTCAATTTTTCATCACCTAATTCAAAAGGTAGAGTTTATGAAATATTTCTAGAGATTATGCACATATTTCTCTGAAAAATTTGGACAAAATTGAACGAGGTCTCCATTTTTAGTTTTTTTTCTATCACTCAATTCCAAAAGCGGGAGAATATGAAATATTTTCAGATATGTAAAGATTTCGTTTGAAAATTTAGAGAACTGAGGAAGACTTTACTGAGTTTTTACTGAATCTTATGGAGGGAGAGTGAACTATTTCTTCATTTATGCTCCATTTTTATCTCTCAACTCTTTAAAATAGAGCTTATAAAATATTTTTAGATCTTGTGTAAATATTTCTCAATTTATCAAAAATCTATTCTATTTTATCTACATCCTATAATAATTTATCACCGTAAATATGTTAGGCTAGTCTGTGATCTTATTAAATACTGTTAAAAAGTTGTTGTCGTCTAAACATTGAATCAAAATTTGTGGAAATTATTAGTCTAATGGAAAATTGAACATTTAATGATATGAGAAACAACTGTCGATATTTTGTACTGTAATATTAATGCTACTTGAAAGATTCAATCAAAATTTGTGGATATCATTAGTTAATAGAACAATAATTAATTAATGGAACAATATTTATTAGTTGATTATGTAACATGATTAATTATTGAGAACGATAATAAGACTAACTGGCAAATAAGTTGTGTTTGACCACAAAGAGATTCCAAGGATGAAATTAAAATCTGATATTGAATGTTTAATAAAGTGATTATTTGTTATTATAAAGTGACGAGAATTTGTTAAAAATGTACTCAAAATTACAATCTTAGTCCTATTCTATTAGTTTTAATTATAAACAGTCAATGCATAGGAAATAAATGTAATTAAAGAACAAGAACATCAATTAATTTCAAAATCATTTCTTATTACGTGTTTTTAATCTGTGCCAAAATACACTCATCTTCATTCAATATTATTATATTGTTTTTTTATATTATTTGTAACATATTTTGTCGTAATTTCTCAAGCTGAGCTTATAATGGAAGATTCTCAAAACTTGTATTTCTCCTAATATCCTATGTTTATTCCTTCTATTTTCATAATTATTCCTTTTATATCATTTTCTTCCACTTTTTACTGTCATCTACCTCTCTTATCATACCCTAGAATTGTCTCAAAAGTTGTATTTCTCCTTATTTTTCAAACACCTTACCTCATGTTTATTCGCTCCTATTTTTATCAGAGTTCTTTTTATAGCATTCTCTTTCATTTTTTACAATCATGATACCCTAGAATTCTCTCAAAAGTTGCATTTCTCCTTATTTTTCAAACACCTTACCTCATGTCTGTTTCTCCTATTTTTATCTTAATTTCTTTTATTTAATTTTCTCCAACTTGTCATCTTCCCCTTTCTTCATACCCTTGAATTCCTTCATTGCTTCCCTACTTCTCATTTTCTTTTTTCTCGGCTCCTTTTAATTTTTTAGTGTTATCTTTTGAATCTATCAAGATGATCACCTTCACTCTAAATCGTCCCTATCTCGCCTTCCACATACTTCCATCTCCCTCTCCTACCCAACTCATCAATTTCTTGATTTTTATTTGGCCTTGTAGTAGTTAGTATCTTTCATAGAGTGGATAAGTTTATAAACGAATTTCAGACAAGTTGTTAAACATGCTTCAAAGTTATTAATTATTGTATAAGCTTTACTAAATAAAGAATTTTATATGTGATATCTTGTGTCTCAGTTTTATCTTATAAGTATTATAGAATAATATTTTACCTTCTACCCTGAAAATATTTTGTAATTGTATTTATGAACTTTCCTTCAATGTTTCTTGTCTCAAGGGACCCTTGAAAATGCCTGTATAAATACATTAAATTTCAAGATTTCCTCCAGTCAAGGGACACTGAAGGATCGTTCACAAATACGACCCTCAGGCTGGGGCTCCACTGGCCGTAGTTTATCGCGCTGCAATTTGCAGGCGCTACACGCGACAGTTGGGTGGCTTCACAGGCTACAGAAAACGAACTGCAATCTGCAGCGTCGTCTCGTTCGCTGTGGCTTCACTAGCAGTTCATTGTAGCGGTAGACGTGACCCGGGACCGATCATGCCGCAAGTTGATATTCGTAGTGTTGTACTCAGTGTACTTTTAGTTTATAGACGACGCCGGTTACACAAGAGAAAATGGTGGATTCACCCAATAATAAGCAACAGGAAGTCTGAAGGCTTGTTCCGTACGTTGCATCGCAAATTAAGAAAGTATTCAGACAAGTTTTTTGAATTTTATTGCATGTCTCAAAACTCCTTTGATTACTTGTTACAAATCTAGCATTTCTGTTTCTATAATTCTCATCATTTTTATTGTACATTTTTCTCTACTTCTAATATAATAACCTCCCAATCAAGTTCAAACTCCATTGTTCTCAATAGAATTCACTTTACTTGAAACAATTAATAATACAACTTTAAACAGAATAGCGTCGATGCGCCTTGGATGCTGGTCAGCTGCAGACTGCCGCGTTACTACAGTCTACAGCTAGTAGAGCCATCTAATGGCGGCAAAGTGTAGCGTGAAAATGGGACAGGTTCCATTTCCGCGCGACGCTTCATTTTGCAGCGCGCTGTAAAATGTTGCACGCTGCAGACTGTCGCTAGTGGAGCCATCTCCGTTTGTTCGCTACCTTCTCATTTATCTGACTTATCAATCACAATTTGCAGCGCGATAAATAACGGCAAGTGGAGCCCCAGCCTGTGTCAAAAAAATTTGTAAAACTACCCAACTGGAAGGTGTTCTGTAGAGAAGCTGTTCAAACTGAATCATTGGTTTTAATGGAAGCATTCATACGACGCCGCCTAGCACAGCATCACAATCGGTGGCCGGTTGTTTATTAAAAATCATTGATTGGTTTGAACAGCTGTCCCAGCACAGCACAGAGTGAATGGGCGCTCTAAAGCTTGGAGTTCAGAAATTTACAGGAATTTACGACACAGTTCATAATTATTGCTGTATCTGAACATTTTCTATTTTATTTTCATTTCTTGCATCTATTTTCTTTATTTCTTCTGGTTATTTCCTCTTGCAATATTTGTGACGAGGTATGCTTGGGGCATTCACTTGCTGCATGCCTCACTGCCTCTTCCTTGACCCTGACACTCAAAAGTTGAATTATTATTCTTGTGCAGATATTCAAGAGGCATGTGGCATGCAAGAAATCCTACTCAAGGCATGCCTCATATGTAGATGCTGCAGGAGGAAAGGTAGAGGCAAGCTGCAGTTGAAGAGGCAATTTGAAAAAGAACATGCCCAAGAGTGTAGACAGTTCTAAACTTGCTTCCAAATCATGTAAATCATCTCCAAAAAATTCTCCAAAAAAGAATTCGTCACCCGTCCTCTACCCCGACCCTATTGAAAACTCGCTGGTGTGGAAACTAAAATTTGTGTACCAGAAAAAAGTCAAACAAAATTTTATATAAGCTTTCTGTAAGAAAATGTTTTGATATAAATAAGAAACCCGTCTCCTTTTGCAATATACATATGTAAAAATTTGGAAGAAATATTGGGGGAGGGCGAGGGCGCTCAATCTCACCCACTTAAAAATCACGAATTGGAAAGATGGTAAACTTTCAGTGTTTGAGCTAACAAGTGTTTATGAATTTTTGAAATTATTGAGCGCCCTCGCCCTCCCCCAATATTTCTTCCAAATTTTTACATATGTATATTGCAAAAGGAGACGGGTTTCTTATTTATATCAAAACATTTTCTTACAGAAAGCTTATATAAAATTTTGTTTGACTTTTTTCTGGTACACAAATTTTAGTTTCCACACCAGAGTTTTCAATAGGGTCGGGGTAGAGGACGGGTGACGAATTCTTTTTTGGAGAGGATATCAGTTTTTTTTTCAATTACCTAAGTTACTTGTTATAGAGGTAAAACACTGCAAACACAATGGATGGGGAGAGAGTCAATTTTTTTTAAAACAGTGAAATGCTATGTTATTTGATAAAAGATATTTATCCTCACTGGTTGCTACAAAATTATTCCAGCTATAAGTGAGCCAGTTATGGTTAAGACTGAATGAACAGACATGACGTTGTGACTGTGTCTGTTGCACCACACCTTAACATTTACTATCCAGACTTTCACGTCATATCACTGTAGCAACATTAATTTATGTATAAGCAGTTAACAACAAAGTTTGTTAAATTAGATTGAGATTGAGAAGAGACTTTGTGATGACATAAATATTGAGTCCAGTATGCTGGACACACGGCCTGGGCCCAGATAAATGTAAACATAACCTAATCTGTTATTTTCAATTTGAGTTCAATTTGAGTTATTTAGATTATTGAAATTTATTCCAATATCATTGACTTTGAATAATCAATCAGTATAGCAGGATAAAACAAGAGAAAACGTGAAATCAATCATATTAACAATTTGGGACTGAAGAGGATAAAGAAATTAGATAGATACCTAATTTGAGAATTTTTCACAAGATTTCAAAAATTGCAATAAATTGCTAAGTTTAAATACATACCAAAGAACAATTATGACGACAAACGTCGTTGCATTGAGAGCACTCTTACAGCGAGGTGAAACAGTCTAATTTTTCACAAAACGAACATTTATCAAACTGTGTTAAGTATTTGACTTCCGTAGAACGGTTGCTAAATAACCGACTACGAGTGAGCACACTGGTTACGCTGCTTATTGAAAATGTCGAATTTGGCGGTGGCAACAGTGTGAATCACTTTCAATTTTTAACCGCTAGGATCGCGACATTTACATTCAATAAAATGTTAAATTCAAAATATTGCAACTTTCAACTTTCAGTTATTATTCAGACAGAGCTACAGAGCTTAATCGGACATTAAATGATTTGAAATTTTAAATGTAAATAGTTTAAACATGTCTTCAATCGCTTTTGGTAGTCTGAAATCTCAACTCATTACAGATTTTTCCCATCAAGTGCTCAAAGTTGACCAAAATTAGAAAATTCACGAAAATTTTAAAATTTCCCCAGTCTCCCCTAATTATCCGATTTTTTTCAAATTTTCTATACCTATACTATCAAGTCCATCGATTTCATTTTTGGAAAAAAATTTCAAAACTTCAAAATTTTGGGGCCCCAAATGGAGGGGTGAAGGGGCAATTTTCAAAATTTTCAAAATTTTCAAAATTTTATTCAATTGCGGGCATCTACTCGATGAACAGAACCTATATCCCAAGTTTCATCGAAATCTGTTGGATAGTTTTGTCATTAGCTGTGTGGAAATAAAAAGTCCCAAAATTAATAAAATGACAAAATACCCGCATATGGTATCTTCGCGTATTTATATCGTAGAAATTTCGTTCTGGTCTTAAATGAAAGCGCTCAAAAATCTAAAAAAATAATGTTATTACAGCATTTTAAAATTTTCACTACCTTCCGCGTAAATTGAGATGGCGGCATGCGCACATCAAAGGGAAGTTGGTTACAGAATATACAGTGGCGTCGGTCTTTCATTCGTGTCGGGGGGGACGGGTGGTGGAACGACCGTTCCACTGGATAGATTACATTTGGGTGAAAATACATTCATTTACAAGAACGAGGTGCTATATTTGAAATATGTATGCTCAATAAAGGTAGGTGCATATTGAGGTGAAGTGATGTGCTGTTCAAGTAAGGTGGAGGTTGAGGTGAGACCACTCTTAAAAGGTTTCTTTTAATTTAATAAATGACTTCTCAGCTAATGACTACACATTATGAACGCCTGAAACTGGTTAAAATTTTGGATATTGAAAAAACAAAATGTCTGTAAAGTTATTCAAGTTTTAACAAGTAGATTTCCGAAGGAGAGAGTTCCGTTTTGTTGAGTTTTAAATGGAATTTTTTAACGTTTGTGTGTTCTGGCCTCAATTTAAGACTTACAATTCAAATTTTAATTAAGGACTGAAATAGTGAGGGCAAATAAAATGTTCAGAGCGTGAAAATCCATTTTTAAATGTATCTTCATATTGCATCATTTCCTGTGCTACATCTCGACGATACATCGATAGAAAACGTCGATGTTTTCTATCGATATCTATGTCGACTATCGAGACGCGTTTGCGTAGTGCATTGCTTTGATTTCTAATTTCTGATTAAATAGAGGTTAGGTGATTTGAAAGTACTTTGGAGTTCAATTTTAAATTATTGAATAATTTTTATGTGTATGATGTGTATAGGAATTATAGTTAAATGAATAGTGTTAAGACATCTTAGTTTTTATATTTGTGAAGTGAAGGCCATCAAACAAAACAATGTTTCTTTTGTCAATTCAACTGCTATAATAATTTGCTAGTAACAGGAAAGTAAACAGGAAAAAATACTGCCATTTTATAGATAACAGCTAGGATGGAAGTTCGACGCACAAAATTTATCCTCTGTATAAATGCTAGATAGTGAAATATTTTGCAGAAATTTGTTTCAAAATAATGGAGTCAGCTAAAATATATAGGAACAGACATAACCTAAACGTATGTTGGAGAAAGTTTGGAACTTTGTGCTTATTATTCTTGTTACCATTATCTATAAACTCTCACAATGTGAAATGTCCTCTTCTATCTTTGGTAGAACAGAATTCAGCAGAAGGTAAGAGCAAAGGTGCTTTTAGAATAACCTTGAACTTAGATAGCTAGATTGAACATTTTTTGCTAAGTTATCATACTTTTATTCTCTACTGTGATTAAGATTTCAATAATTTGCATATTTTGCTCCAAGTTTTTGTCAACTCAGCTATGTGCACTCATTTTTCACTGCTTAATCATTTGCTAAACATTAAGTTGTCAAGGATAATCACAAGTGGCCATGATGCTACATAAGTCCTTTCAGCAAAGATGCACTTCCACTTATATTTGAATGAAAATATGTACTTCATGACCTCTAAAGTAGATCAAATAGTGGTGTATAACTGGGAGATCATCACTATTACTACTAAATTGAACACATGCTGTGGAATGGTGGCATGCACGCCCCTCCAAAGTGTCGTACACAATTACTCGACATGGGTTTATTTATTTGCAAATTAAATAAATACTCCTCTCTTCTTCACCTCCTACTTCTAGCTCTATCATATTCATTAGCTATAGAATTATATCAGCGGGCAGTGATGCAATTTTCAATCAATTCACATTTTGAATTGCAGTGATTTTAACATGATGTCGGTGTGGTAAATGATTGGATAATTTGTAATATTAAATTCGGTGTAACAACCGAAATTAGTATCTCACTATTTTCAATTAATATGTTTGTAACAACTTCATGTGTTATTATTCATTATGGATATCTTTCACAATAACTTACCACCTTCGCCACTACAATGAAAGTAATATTAAATCATTAAATCTCAGTTGATATTGCGAATTGATAGGATGTGTATCACACTGTATTCATGTGGTGTTGTGATCTGAGCGAGATCTACGAGACCTCGCCGATGCGACCGACTATCCAGCAATTTAATTATAGTTTAGTACTGTAGTTTTCATATAACTTGGCAGCAGTTATATGAATACTACAATAAGTCTCTCAGATGTACAGGACAACCTCAAAATCGCACCCATATTATAAATAAATTTGATTATAAATTGAATTTATTTATAAATATCTCTATTTATTTCCAGGAGACTTCCTTGGAGTGGACACGCGTCTGCTAGGTGAGTGCTCCAAGCTGCTTTCGCTGACCAACGGGAGGGTGAACATGACAGCGGGGGAGGGGGGTAGGCGCACCCTGCACTTCTCCTGTTTATCCGGTCATCGGCTACTCGGGCCACCCAAGCTCCTCTGTCCTCCGGACCAATGGCAACGCACCACGAAGCCCTACTGTGAGCGCACAGGTAAGGATACGAGGCACTGTCCAAAAGTAGGGTTACTATTTTGTGCTGGTCATTTTAACTTGTGCCGACTAGTGTTGAAAATGATAGTTTGTGATCCCTTTAGTAGTTGGAGTAGATTTTTACGAAGAATCCATTCAAAATCTCTCAGAATTATTGGAGAAATTATAATTAAAATGGAAGTGATAGTCGCGAGCCGTGGCAGGTGTATGTTCAGTCAGATAAATATAAGTAACGCTCTCTTGGATCCTCCTTGTAAGGGTGACCGATTGGGTTGACCAGCAAAAAAGACTCTGTTCTCCGCTTTTACATCACTTCCCGGTGGTTCGGAACCAACCTTAAACTGTATGTCCATCCCATCAATCACCATCATCCAACTTATTACCCAAGCACAGGTCCCAGACCCATCCTGCGGAAAGAGAAGTAACTCTCAGTTTTTAATTGAATAATTTTGTTCAATTGTATAATTATTGACATTTTAAAATAATTGATATAATTTATCAATTAAAATGTAATTGTATAATATACTTATTGCCTGACTTGCAGATTGGCCGATTCAATTGAATCTAAATCTGTAGGATGTGCATTAACCTACACGAATAACATTCTTTTTATTGCTGATGATGCCCACATGAGTGTGAAGACTTGTGCGTGGGTAACGAGGTGAATGGGTGAATTAAGAGAAGCATCCATGGTTGAATGAGATTCGAGCGCAAGACTGCAGGAAACGAAGCCAGCTAGAGCCTTATCTTATCTCAGACAAGCGCTCCAACCAACTGCACTGCTAGAGCTGCCGTTTTTTTTTTATTATCCCTCTTCTCCTTCTCCTCCTCCTCCGCATCCTTCACTTCTTCCTCCCCTAGTCCTCCTCCTCCTCCTCCTCCAGAATTAGAGTACCGTCGACAGATATCAGCAAGTAGCTGTTTATTATATAGGATTATGATTGTATTTATCGCAATCTGTTTGTAGATCATTAATTTTGAAAATTTGAGAATTCCTCTTTAGTGTCTCATTAAAAAATGACGTCATTTGGTCAGATAAAGTGTACTCTTATTTGTTGATTATATTTATTTTTTATTTTTTTTCTCACAAATACTGATAAATGTAGCCAAAAGAATCCCTGCATTTCATTTTGAAAATTATTGTAATTGTTAATGAAGGAATAAATTTCATTTCATTACCCTCACCATTTTGAATAATCGTCTGTGACCGTTCAACCTTATCTAATAACTTTGATGATTATTGTTGTCAATTTTTGTCTTCGGTTTTTTTAAATATATTCCATTGTAATAAATAATATGCACTTCCTTTTATTGATTTTGATCCTGTTTGTTTATATATCTGTATTGTAAAATACCTGTTTCTTAAGCGTCCTTCAAAAGAGAAGGTCACAAATCCGGTCCTAGATCACAAGCTTGCTGCTTTTCTGGTTAGGGCATAGAATAAATAGAGTAGGCCTAACAATTTAAATAGGTATTTATTCTTCTTTTATGATATAATTTCACTATTATATGCTGTGTGAATTCTAATCTGTGTAAATAATAATGTTAATGTTTCCAGAGATATTGTAGAACTGTTCCATGATTGAATAATAACACAGATATTGTCAATTTCTACTAGTTTTTATGCAACTGATGATGATGCCATGAGCATTGAAACTAGAGATGGGTCGTACTAGGTTTTTCTGATACCAAGTATTCCGAGTACTAGTACGTTCTAATACCTATTCCAAATACCTGTTCCAAAATACTAGGTACGGTAGTATTTTATATTAGCCAGTTTGCCAAAGTAGACGTACAAGAGTACACGTACAAGAGAGTATCGTACTGCGGTACTGGTACTGTTTCTCACGTTAAATACAGCACGAATCTTTATTACTCGTGTTAAATACAGCACGAATCTAATTATTGAGTTGCTCTCAAATGTGCTGTAGCGAAATGAGACGCGGACGGCAAGACCTTGAGACGCTTGAGTAACAAACTACTTTTTAGTACCCGTACTCAAGTACTGAAGAAGTATTTCTACTGGAAAAGTACGCGCGTACGCCATACGCAACCAAAGACAATCTAGACGCATGCGTCTACAATCGAGTATAGTGAATAGAGAGAGAGCGTGAGAGTGAGCGAGAAAGAATGAGTGAGTAGTTGAATAGTTCTATAACGAGAAATGAGCTATTAATAGCTACTGTACAACTGCAAATTACAAAGCTCCACTCCCACTCCGTAAATTGGAGTGGGGACTTGAAGTCGCGTAGTTTACTAGTTTCTAGAAATACTCACAGATATCTGAGTATTTTGTACTTCGAATACTAGGTGCTAGTCCGTACGTTCAAATACTCAGTAAAAATACCTGTTCCAGTAAATACGCCTCATCTCTCATTGAAACCTGGTTTTGCATAATAAAAACTAGTAGAAATTGACAATATCTGTGTTACTATTCAATCATGTTTATTTTTTATGGAAATGACAATAAACTATTCTATTCTAATCTGTTTGAAATGTTAATTCACAGGCTGCGAAAAACTGCCAATGCTGATGTTCGGCGGTGAACGCATTACGGGAGTTGGGAGCACTTTGGGAGAAGAAGAAGAACTGTATCCGGAGGGAGTTGTTGTGGAGTACCAGTGCGAGAGTGGATTCCGGCTGGTGCCGATCACATCGCAGCACAGGGTGTGTCGAGAAGGCCAGTGGACCGGCCAGCCTGTCAGCTGTGTCTTCGATGGGTGTGCACGCTTTGATCATCCTGACAACGGGTAAGTACGAACTGAATATCCAATAAAATTTTATAATAAATTAACTATACGTCTTGAAACGATGTGCGTTAATAGATGAATAAATCAATACAACGTATCCAAGGACCCGACAAATTTACATAAAATAACAGCTATTATCACTTTTACAGATGGGCATATGCACCATTTAGCTGCTTCAATTTGTATAAACATCATATGCTTCCCAATTAAGCTGGGGAGGTGATAGCCGTGAGCCGTAGCAGGTATCTGTTCAATCAGATAGAGATAAGCTGCATTCTCCTGGGTCCAATTTGTAACGGTGACCGATTAGATTGGCCAGCAAAAATGACACTGTTCTCTGCTGTAAAATTACTTAGTCAAATATAGTCCCGGTGGTTCAGAACCCACCTAAAACTGTAGGTCCAACTCATTAATCACCATCATCCAACTCATTACCCACGTACAGGTCTCAGTCCTATGTGGGCTTCATCCTAAAAAAATGCGCTTCAGCAATTCTTGAAAAAGCGTTTTGTTTCTTCTTCTTGAACATATCTCATAATATATCATGCCTCAATATGTTCTCTGTTTTTTTTTTCAATTGGACGAAGTGATAGCCGTGAGCCGTAGCACGTATCTGTTCAATCAGATAGAGATAAGCTGCGTTCTCCTGGGCGCTCTTTGTAAGGCTGACCGATTAGATTGGCCAGCAAAAAAACACTGTTCTCTGTTGTAAAATCACTTAGTCAAATTAGTCGAGTCAAATATAGTCCCGGTGGTTCGGAACCCACCTAAAACTGTAGGTCCAACACATCAATCACCATCATCCAACTCATTGCCCACGCACAGGTCTCAGACCTATGTGGGCTTCATCCTCCAAAAAAATTTTTTAAAAAAATTTCAACACAATCGAAAATGAAAACTCCAACGCTTGCACTGAAAAATAATGAAATGAATAAAATAAAATATATAAAATAATATTGGGCCAAGTCATCAATCAGCCTTTGTAATATTCTTTAATTTTTTCTTGTATTCGAACTGAACTAGCTGTCTAATGTTTTGATTTCACTAGCCTGAACTAACCTATAGTGGAAATCAGTTTTACATCATAATTATTTTTATATTCGACCCCCAAACTCTTTCAATAGCGATCTTACTTAGACTATGAGTAAGCTTCATACAAAGATTCAAGAGTCTATAATTTTCCTTCCAAGCGCTAGCGCACGGACGGACGGACAACGGCATGATTTCAGTAAGGCCTTGTCGGGTCCTTAATAAATGTATGCGTATCCTTTATTGGTCATTACATTCAAATATCTCATTACATCTCCAATCAATTACTCGATACAATTAGGACCTAGGCCTTTCGGAACCAGTGTTTAGTTACAGTTCCCGTCTATTTCAATTCAATTTATTTTTTCCAACAACACATGCTACCAACCCACCTACAACTGTAGGTCCAACTCATAAATCACCATCATCCAATATTCATTAGCGACGCACAGGTCTCTGACCTAAGTGAGCTTCATTTTCCAAAAAAAGTCATTCTTACATCATAACAAAAAGAAATCTTATAATAATTAATATCCACTATGTATGCATTTTTATATTTTTTATTATTATTCCAGCCAATAACATCTTTTAATTCAAGACTATTATTGACCGCATGAACCGATTTCTTTGAAATTTGGCATGAATGTTCCTTTTAAACTAAAACTGAATAGACGATTTCCAACAGAACACCTCTTTCACACCGTCGGTTTGCTATCCGTCAGGCAGCTGTATATAAAAAATATACTCATTTTTACATATAAAAATACAAATGTAGTTGCCTCAGGCGTATTGCATGACCACTACACAAGGAGCGCTGTGAGTGTCGGCATTCAGGTCCCTAGAATTATTAAATCAATTAATTGCACTAATCCATACTATGTGGCAAATATCCTGTTGAGGAAAGCTCCTGAAGAGTTCAGAAGACCAAATACGAGCATGTTGGTGTACAAGAAGCTGGTGAGTGGCTGGCTGTTTGCGACTGGTCCCGGTGAAGCTGAACGTTTGCTTGACCCTGTTTACAGACCTAGAACTTGACTATTGACTTCACTCTTTCCTTATGTACATTCTATTCAGTTTTGCTTACCAACCGATTCTTCTTCTATCTATTTATTATATATTACTTTTTTCCCCTCACATTTTCTTTGATTCTCATTGGTGACTGTTCTCTCTATCAAACTGTGTATTGTCTCTTTCTCTTGCATTTAACATTCTTTCAAAAACAAAACAAACAAAAAAAAACAAAAAAAAAACGGGCTGATGTTTGTTGGGGTAACCAGGATACGCAGTTATTTGGGGGGAACTCGTCCCACACACAAGTCGCTGACTCATGTGGGACTACCCCTTTATTGTTGCTATCAATTTGTATTTTTTATAATGTACTGCAATATATATAATAATGTGTGTGTATTTTTTATAATGTACTGCAATATATATAATAATGTGTGTGTGTATATTCTGTATTTCACATTTCTGTAATTTCCTTTATGTATTGAGGCAATAATAAAGAGAATTTGATTTGATTTGATTTTAGTAATGCGCAGCGATGCATGTGTAAGGGTTTTCGAAATTTTGTTGCATTTAAAGAATAATTATATAGTAAAAAGGAAAGGCAATCAAGCATTCTTCTATAGTGAATTAAGTGAATAAAAATAAAGTAAATAAGTGAATTAAAGATATATGACTCACTGCTAGCGCACAAGCTTATGCTTAGGCTAGCTTTATCTCATTAAGATAGACTTAGATGTATGTTTTTGCTTTTTTGTATATTGTATTATTACTATCTCTTAAGTTTATTGAAAATTAGAAAGATATTTAATTTTGTAAAATTGCTGAAAAATGAGAATAAATTGAATTGAATTGAATATAGGTACATTTAATATTTTAAATGAGCTCCATCATATATGTAATTGGAAACTGATCCATAGATAGCCCTCGGGCCGTAACATCTGGTTATTCAATAATCAATAATTAGATATGGTACCCTTGTTTGGGGAGGAGCTTATCATATCACAATAGATCCACTTTTGAAAACACAAAAACTTCTGCTTAGGGTGATTTGTCACAAACGCCCACTATTTCCATCAATACAACTGTTTAGGGATTACAGGGTGCTCAGTGTTAGACAGCTATACATTTTAGTAGTTATCACCTACATAAAGAGATATCCAATACATATTCAATACGTTGAACATGAACACAACACCAGAGCCTGCAATAGAGATATTGCAATACCCAGGGCCAACACAACTTTTGCACAAAAATCTGCATTGTATATTGGTTCTAAACTATTTAATAGAATGCCAGGTTTTTTGAAAGAGGCAGTAAATTTATCAACATTTAAGAGCTTATTAAAAAAATGGTTGATAGAAATGAACTACATAGAATGTGAAGTATTGTACAACACCTAACAATTGATGGTGATATGATCGAATAAATAAATATTTAAGATTATATAAATAATATTTAATACTTATATGATGATGATTTTGTTAATGATTTAATTGATTATTTAGAATTATGGTTAGTGCGGTAGTTGTAGTGGTATTGGTATTAATATTTGTAGTGGTTAGTATTACATATTAGTAGTAGAAACTAATGTAGTCGTGGTGGTGTTAGTAGCGTAGTAGTAGTGGTGGTGGTAGTGGTTGTAATACTTAATTCAGCACTATATTCAAAGTTTGTTTTGGATTTCTAGACTGTTCATCCCGATACATATTTTATATAGTGGGGTGATCATAGTTAACAATATTGCTTAATATAGAAACTACAAAATTGTATTCTCAATTTATTATATGCTTTTGTTTTATTTTATTTCATTAAACTCCTCTGGGCAATTGCAATTTGCTCAGAGAAATTATTATTATTATATTATTATTATTATTATTCATCTTGTTGAGGCTCATCCATTTTAATAAAAATATAATTCATATTTTGATGTTGCAGATCCATCTTGTTTCCACTAATATATAATGAAATTTAAAAAAAAAAAAACTTTTAAGTGGAAATTATGACTCACGTTATGGCGTGACGCCTGTTTCACTCTGATGTAATGTATGTTGGAATGTATTTTCTCAAAAATTCTTTCAGTAAATAATATAATTTTGTATTCTCTATTTAGTTTCTATAAGTTATAGCAAATATTTAATTTTTTTTCTGACTACTAATAAGTTAGTTGCAAGGCATTGAAATGTTCTTTTCTTGTGAATTTATTTATTTGAGAATAAACGATCTATCTATGTTAAGATCTATCTATGTTATGTAAACGGCCGTCACGCATAACGTGAGTCATAATTTCCACTTGAAAGTGTTCTTTAAGGTTTTATTATTCATATCTTGTTTGTCTCATTTCTAATATTTTAGTCAAGTGATTAGTAAGTAAATTGTATACAAATTTAATTAATATTGTTTTATTAACTCATTCATCATCCATTTGAAATGTAATTTCTTGTGCAATCAGCTGTCTCGCAAATAGGATACACAGCTCTGTTGCTGTGATACAGAGTGTCCTTTTGTGAAAACTAGACATGAAAAATAGACTAATTGAATCAAGGGTTAGGTATGATGACTTTGTTTAATTTTGTTATAGTGATTATTATCATTGAGTACATGGAGTATGTTCCTCTGTGCAAGCACCCTTATTCTTGGGCGTGAGGTCTACTGTTCACAGAACTACTAATTGAAATTGAAATATTTTTACTCTCCATAGAAAATACAAAATATAACACAATATGATATGTAGGAGGCTCTTCACATGGGCACATGCCTGTGAGAGAGGAGCGAGTTCTAGTAGATTGTCGAGTTATACTGAACAAACTAGTATTTATTATAGCTTATTCAACAAGACAAAGTATGGTAAAAACATTCATGAAGAGGGTAAGAAAACAGATAAATTACTCATAAGTACAATATTTGTCACTTTCAAAAATATGGTAAGTAAGGTATAAATGTAATGTATCAATCAATCAATCAATCTATTTACAGTATCATTACAACAAAGGTCCTCCTAAACCAGTAGGTTTTTCAGGAGGTGCCATATATTGATTTAAAACAAGTAAATACTAATTTAGAACAGACTAAAAAGTCAGAATTTCCAAATAACATAACCTTCAATCCACTTGACACAGTAGGCTAAAGTAAATTCGTATGGCTTTTCGTGGTGGGGAGACCCTTACGGGTAGTTCCACCTCGCCGTTTTTAGGCTACAACACTAGAACATTACACTAACGATTTCACTTTAAAAAAGATCATTTGATTATAAAAACTATAAAAAATTATAAATTTAGCACTGTTGGGAATGACCGAAAAAGAGCGAAAATTGATGTAGAAAAAATGTGTTTGAAACAAAAATAAAAAAATGAAAGGAGCAAACAAGAATGATAGAAGAAATTATTATTATATCGTAGGTTAATATTGAGGTAATAAAAAATGGATGAGATATGAAACTATGTTTGAAACATGGGTTTAGCATGAATAATAAGCCATTCATACAAAGAGAGACACACACACATACACACACGCATCACATCAAACTAGTTTGATACTAGTTTATCCAATTATTCCATTAGTTCATTTACTCACCACCAGGTACATAGAGGAGCCCGATCAGCTGATGATGCCAGCGGGCGATTACGGCCATGTGCGACCTGGTGCCCGGGTGCTGTTCAAGTGCAACGAGGGCTTCACGCTGATTGGTCCATCGGTGGCCGTGTGCCAGCCCACTGGCCAATGGCAGCCCGCCACTCAGCCTGTGTGTCGCACCAACCGTTGTCTGCCGCCTAGTCCTGTTATACAGGTGAGTCAAATTGGGACACGCTCTTCTATGAAAGGGATTTGTTTGGGGTGAATTAGGGTAATGTTAGGTTAAGTTAGGTTAAGGTTAGGTTAGGTAAAGATAGGTTAGGTTAAGGTTAAGTTAGGTTAGGTATTAATTAGATGTTGCTCTTCAAACGTGTTTTTTGAATGATAGCTTAGACGCAGGAGATGGCTCAGAGATCAGTCACATATTTAGGACCAAGAATTTTCAATAGACATTAACTTTCTTAGTAATGGCGAAGGTGATATTGTGGAAGGTATCCATAATGAATAATAAGACGAAATTGTCACAACCACATTTCTTAAAACTTTGAGAAACTAGTTTCGGTTGTTACACCATTATCAATCTCAATCAAACTGTTTGAGATCTCAGTTTGATTGAGATTGATTATGGTGTAACAACCGAAACTAGTTTCTCGAAGTTTTAATAAATGTGGTTGTGACAATTTCGTCTTATTATTCACAATAGACATTAAAGAAATAATCACAGTTAATACATTTTAAAAGGAAAACAAAAATCTGGTTGTTGGATAATGGAATTAATCACAGCGTACAATATTAATGTCATAAATTGTTTTTCTGTAGCCTACAAAAAAGTCTGAATAATCTGGACTAAAGTAAATTCGTATGGCTTTTCGTGGTGGGGAGACCCTTACGGGTAGTTCCACCTCGCCGTTTTTTTAACGACTGCTTTTTTTTATATGCAACCGGGACCGACGGCTTAACGTGTCCTCCGAAACACGGGAGTGGCTCGAGAAAAATATCTTGTACTCAACTGGGATCGAACCCAGGACCTTTGGCTTATCAGACCAGCGATAAGCCAACTCGGCTACGCCGACTCCAATCTGGACTAATTTATCTAAATTACTGATATTTATTCATTCAACTAGTAGTATGTAGTCTAAAAATATTATTATTGTTGTATAGTCAGTATTCTTGTAAATTAGTGAATGTTTTTGCTTTTCGTACATTTCTTCTCAATTTAATATTCGATAAATTAGTAACATGTAACTTTGTAAAACTAACGTAATATTTTATCGTATGTTCTAATACCTTGTAAAGAAATAGACAAAATAGTGACATCCCGACACATATTTATGTAGTGGGAACCACAAAATTCAGAACTTCAATATAATTTAGGTTTAAGACTTTAATTTATTTTCTGAAATGTTAATTTTTTAAATTTATTGTGAATAAACTCCTCTGTACTCACAACCAGATAAATTATTAAATTATTTATTGTTTTGACATTGACAATAGTTTCAAGGCTTAAGCCTATTGAAACAAAACTACATTTTAACAAAAGGAATAGAAGTTGCAAAATATCTTATTGCTAAAGAAGAAAAAATAGTGATAATACAATAATAAAAATAATGTTAGACGAAAACTGAAAATATAATAAAAGTGCGTAGAAGAAAAAAAAGAGTGAGAAGAGATGATGAAACTTAGCGATGATGTTACAGCATGTACACATTCATGTACATGGTAAATTTGTCACGTTCCCTTAATAAATGAAGATATTGGCGGGATTTAAATGAATGAATAGATGGAGCTGAGTCAATATAAAATGGCAATGAAATCCACAAACGTGATGCAACAACTAGGAAAGATTTATTGAACGTTTTAGTTCTATGGAGAGGCATCGTGAATTGAGGTGATTGAAGGTATGCTGGATGATAGTATTCGCACTCACCTATGCAGCCAGACCCGAGAGTTGACTATCAAGCTTTCGACTTCGTTCCGGTAGGTTTGGCTTACTGATATAAAACTGTCAGTTGAGTGAGGAAAGCAATCACAAACTACCTCACTCCTCGTTTGTGTAGTACGCTCTTTGGATTACAACAAAACGTCGAGGGCTGAAGAGTCACTTGTGGTAGTCGGCTATGGTACTATATAGATACATAAGATATTTTGGCACGTTTAGGCTAGGGTATTAGGCTTAGATACGGCTCTATTAGGCTTAAGGTATTAGGTAGAGGAGTCTTCACCGTTCCTGTCATAATATGCTGGTTGGTGCTACTTGAAAATTATCATTATCTTTTGCATGATTTGTAATAGATTGATAACTCCCTGATTCTTATTGATTTTTATTTCATGTGGATGATGCCCACATGAGTCCGGAGACTTGTGCGTGGGTAATGATGAGAAACATCCATGGCTGATTCGAACCGAAGGCTGTAGAAAACGAAGCCAGCCAGAGCCCCTTATCTTATCACAGATAAGCGCTCCAACCAACTGTGCTACCAGAGCCGCTATTTGATGCTATTTTGACAATTTTTTTTTTTTTTTTTTTTTTTAGGATGAAGCCCACATAGGTCTGAGACCTGTGCGTGGGTAATGAGTTGGATGATGGTGATTGATGAGTTGGACCTACAGTTTTAGGTGGGTTCCGAACCACCGGGAAGTGATTTTACAGCAGAGAACAGTGTCTTTTTTGCTGGCCAATCTAATCGGTCACCGTTACGAACAGGACCTACGAGAACGCAGCTTATCTCTCTTATTGAACAGATACCTGCTACGGCTCGCGGCTATCACTTCCCTATAAATTGAATGATTGTCTCATTATTTAGTAATTTGTGTTGGGTTAATCAAATTTGGATTCTATATTTTATTTAATCCATGAAATTGTAGGATAAATTTATCAAGTTTGTTAAAGTTGAGACAAGTTGTAACAAAGTAGCCTAGGTTTATAGGAAAATGAGCTTGTTCTTGTAGATTCTTGTAAATTATTTTTTTCATCAAATATTTCATGAACTATGGGAGTTCAAAGTTGAAATTTTTCTGTTTTTGGGGGCAATTGATCTAAGGAACCAGGCCTTTGATGAGGTGAGTTTGACCGGCTTGTAATGATGCGACTCGCTGGCTTGTTAGCTAGTAAACTTGTCAATTTGTCTGTGAAGTTAACAGTTATTTATTTTCTTTTGTAGATTATCTCGTATTGGAAAATGAACTTGGATTTGCAGTGTCAAGTGTCAGACTTCCGGTGGGCGTATCTGTTTCGGCTTGTAGTGTTGCTACGCGCTGGCTTGTTAGCTAGTAAGCTAGTCAACTTGGTCGAAATTTTAACTGTAGTTTGTTTTTTTGTTGTAGATTTTTTCGGAATCGGGTGAGAAAGTGGACCTGGCCGATGAGGGTGCCGTGGTTCAGATGGGCTGTGCGCTGGGCTATAGGGACAAGACGCGCGGCTGCAAGATGCATCCGATGCGGTGTGCCAGGGGTGGCCAGTGGCAGGGCAGTCGCATGCCGCAGTGTATACGCGCACAGGACTGTGTGCACCCGCCCGAGGTGGAGCATGCCCAGATTGAACAGATCGAAGGTGAGATAGTGTAGTAGGCCTACGATACACTTCCCTACTCAAGGGAAGTGATAGCCGTGAGCCGTAGCTGATATCTGTTCAATCAGATAGAGATAAGCTGCGTTCTACTGGGCTGTCTTTGTAAGGGTGACCGCAAACTGATACTGGGGATAACGGTACCTTATCTTGGCCCTGTATCTGATAAATTAGGGAAAGAATTGAAAAAGAACGGTTTTGATGTAGATTGGGTTGCAGTTGGGAAGTGATAGCCGTGAGCCGTAGCAGGCAGGTATCTGTTCAATCAGATAGAGATAAGCTGCGTTCTCGTAGGACCTGTTTGTAACGGTGACCGATTAGATTGGCCAGAAAAAAAGACACTGTTCTCTGCTGTAAAATCACTTCCCGGTGGTTCGGAACCCACCTAAAACTGTAGGTCCAACTCATTACCCACGCACAGGTCTCAAACCTATGTGGGCTTCATCCTCAAAAAAAAAAATTTCAAACCAAACTATTTTAAAGAGTTAATTTGGGTTTAGTAAAGACAAAATTGATATCTGGGATAAAAGTGGGGTTTATAAATTGAGTTGCGATGATTGTAATGCTTGTTATGTGGGTCAGACTGGTAGAAGTTTCAAATGTAGAATAATTGAACATATCAGGGATAAAATATTTTTCCCCAAAAAGGAGATTCAAATTTTGCAGAGCATCCCATTAATAATGGGCACAAGCTCTAGGCTGAAGAAAATGTTGAATTTCTGCATTAGATTGGCAAAGGCAGACAATTAAACATTTTAGATGCTTTGGAGATAACTAGGTTGGTAAAAAACGATTCCAATACTAGTAATATAAACTTAAAAAAACACTTTTAAATGGAAATTAACTCACGTTATGGCGTGACGGCCGTTTCGCTCTGTTGTCTAGAGCATCGTCAGACGACCCACAGTACACCCTCAGTGTACTGTGGGTCGGGGTGTACTGTGGGTCGTCTGACGATGCTCTACACAACAGAGCGAAACGGCCGTCACGCCATAACGTGAGTTAATTTCCATTTAAAAGTGTTTTTTTAAGTTTATATTACATATTAGTGGAAACAAGATGGATCTTCAACATCGTAATCCAATACTAGTTGAAATGACCAAATTTATTTTAACCAATTCAATACTACTAATTCCAGCCTACATTTAAAAACGGTTCTTTCGGGTATTTCTCGGTTGACCTTGACTGCATTTCAGTGAGCTTCTAATTTTTTAATTTTAATTTGATTCAATTCCATCCTTATTACGTATTTTTCTTCCTTGTTGCTTTCTAGATGTTCATAGTTTTTAGTTATTGATTTGACTCGTATTTTTACTTGTTACTCCTCCCACCAGGGAGCGTGACTTGTCAGCCAATCACAACCTTTGATGAAGGTCAGCCTCTTTTTCACTTAGCCAATAGTATCATTCCATTTTCAGTATATATTAAGCTTCTCTGTACTTTAGTTTTAGTTTGATTGAGTTTGATAATGGTATAACAACCGAAACTAGTTTCTCAATATTTTTTAAATATTGGTTGTGACAATTTCAGCTTATTATTCATTATGGATACCTTCCACAATATCACCTTCGCCACTACAAAGAAAATATTCCAAAGAAATAATTCACAGAATACACAAAAACACAGCTCAATTTCAACACAGGAACAACAGTCAAAACACAAGAAATAAGCACCTTCTTATTGCAAATTTGGCTAAGAAGGCTTTATACCAGAGACACTACAATCACTTAGCACCAAAACTTTACAATCTGCTTCCAAGAGATATACAGGAACTACCACACAGCAAGAAATTCAATATCAAAGTATGTCACTGGATAATAAACATAGGAAGACAAACTATAGATACCATAATTTCGAACAATGTGTGAGCCCACTAACCTGATATTAAAACACTGAATCCTGAAAAATTTTAATTGCAAACCTGCTCTAGAACATGGCATGTCATAGTAGATTAGGTTAATTTTCACACAAAAAATGTTTATAAAAATGTAATCTTTGGTAGTTTTAGGCCCGTATTTATGAACGTGACTTACGTTGATCTAAGCACGACTTATCTAAGTTTGACTTGGAAAGGCTCTATTACATTGAACGTGGTCACAAGCTAACCTAAAATTGTGTCCTATTATCAGGCACTAATAAACATAAAATAACATACATGAAAAGATAAAGATACTGCACTACATGTGAATGTACAGTTACTGTTAAGTAATTACAACCACACTAATATCTTTTAAGTTATAATTGTCTGTTTTTGAATTTAAAAAATACAGCATTTGAGACAGTGTAGTGCGCGCTACCTGCCAGCAAACCAAAGAACTTCGTCCATTCTATTTCGTAGAACGAGAATTCTATCCTAGTGCCAAAAAATGTATAGGTTAGAACTAGATTTATATAAAATAAGTAGAAATAATTTCAATAAGTCAAATATACAGTGAATTACATTGCAATGGTGCGAAAATTGAATATGATGATTTTATTTTATTATTATGAGCCGATGCTATACTAAAAAATGAAATCCAAATATGATGCAACATTACAATCTAAGGCCGACCACACACATGAACAGTCGAGGCGAGGCATTTCGACTAAAGGCGTCTTTAGCGACAGAGAAAGCATGGGCGCTTACGGAGCACCATACACTTCAAGAGTCGCGGAGAGGCGAGGCGAAAAGGCGCCTTTCGTCACAGAGCGAAACAGTCAAGAATTTCGTTTCTTCGCCAAAAGTCACCAAGAGTCGGAGCGTTCTGCGCATGCGCGAAGTCATGTGATCACCACTCAGCTTCTATCGAGTGTCCACTACGCCGGAGGATCTGACCGCAACTCAACCACAGAATAGAGAAGAAGGCCATGACTTCATGCCTCGCCTTCTATTGTGTGTGTCCACTTTGCGACAAGGCAAGTCAAGCGTCTTTACTAAAGTCATTTTGCCTCGCCTCGACTGTTCATGTGTGTGGCCGGCCTAAGAACGGCTTCAAGTCAGCTCTGTACCTAGCTTGGCTAAGAACGGATTTGAGACACCAATATTATAAGCACGACTTGACTTATAAGTTAATATCATCTTTAAGTTAGGTTCATAAATACAAACCTCTTCATTCTTTTCCTCATCCTCACCCTCCTTCTCGTACTCCTCTTCCTCGTATTCATCTTCTTCCTCCTCTTCTTACTCCTCTCCTCCCTCCTCCTCCTCCTCTTCCTTCTCTTCCTCCTCTTCCTTCTCTTCCTCCTCTTCCTTCTCTTCCTCCTCTTCGTCCTCTTTTTTCTCTTGCTCCTCCTTTTCCTCCTCTTCATCCTCTTCCTCCTCATCATTCTCTTCATTCTTTTCCTCCTCTTCATCCTCCTCCTCCTCTTACTTCTCTTCCTCCTCTTCCCTTCTCTTCTTCCTCTTCCTCCTCCTTCTCCTCCTCTTCCTCCTCTTCCTTCTCTTCCTCCTCTTCCCTCCTCTTCGTCCTCTTCCTTCTCTATCTCCTCCTCTTCATTCTCTTAATTTTTTTCCTCCTCTTCCTCCTCCTCCTCCTCTTCCTTCTCTTCCTCCTCCTCTTCCTTCTCTTCCTCCTCTTCCCTTCTCTTCTTCCTCTTCCTTCTCCTCCTCTTCCTTCTCTTCCTCCTCTTCCCTCCTCTTGTCCTCTTTTTTATCTTCCTCCTCCTTTTCCTCCTCTTCATCCTCTTCCTCCTCATCATTCTCTTCATTCTTTTCCTCCTCTTCCTCCTCTTCCCTCCTCTTCGTCCTCTTCCTTCTCTTCCTCCTCCTTTTCCTCCTCTTCATCCTCTTCCTCCTCATCATTCTCTTCATTCTTTTCCTCCTCTTCATCCTCCTCCTCCTCTACATCCTCCTCCTCCTCTTACTTCTCTTCCTCCTCCTCCTTCTCTTCCTACTCTTCCTTCTCTTCCTACTCTTCCTTCTCTTTCTCCTCTTCCTTCTCTTCCCTCCTCATCTTCCTCGTCCTTCTTCTCCATTATTATTATTATGTGCGTATGGATGTTGTAGATTTAACTCATCTGCATCATGATATATATTGTGATTTTTTTCTCTCTTTTTCCAGGCGGAGTAGGTGCGGGCCGCTTCGGCATAGGTGCCGAGGTGACATACGCCTGTCTGGAAGGCTATCAGCTGGCGGGGGGAGGGGGGTCAGACTCGGCCACTCTCACCTGCAACATGGTCGGATGCTGGCAGCCCAGTCAACTGCCCTATTGCGAGCCAACTGTCTATCTGGCCAGCGGAGGCCAGCAGGGCAATTGGCCAGCACAGTACTTTGGCAACAGTGCCAGCACTTCGCTACTGTTCTCCATTGTGACAGGTGGGTGGGACAATTGTCTATACAGTGGAACCTTGATAAATCGAACCTCAATAAATCGAAATCCTTGATAAATCGAAGTTTTTGGATCTATTGAGCTTTAATTCTAACCTCTATAATTCGAAGGTTCGGCAGAAAACCCTTTATTATTCGAAGTTTTGCAGTTTTCGGACCTTTATAAATCGAAGTTGTAATAAGAGAACCTTAGTAAATCGAAGTTGCATGCTTATTGGATAAGATTCTGTGGCACGAATACAGTAACTGATTTAACTTTATGTCAACACTGCCAAAAGTAAACATCCTTCCTCCCCACCCTATTTACAACCTAGAATTGCACCACTCAGTTCTCACACGCAATTAATTACAGTACTGTATCACATTGAGATAAGAAAACAATAGGAGGTGAAGCGGAGTGAGTTGGAGAGATTCTTGCCTTGTCCTGTGAAAGATGGGTTTTACTATAGAGACTGTATAATCAGTGATTAATAGTAATAATAATACATTATAATACTGTATATACATGATTGATTAATAATACATTTATAATGTACTGTATAATCATTATACAGACTGATTATACAGTCTCTATAGGTTCTACTGTACAGTACAGTATTTATGAATCTGAAAAGGTAAGTGTTTTTAACCTCTATAAATCGAAGTATTTTAAGATGGACCTTTATAAATCGAACCTCAATAAATCGAAATCCTTGATAAATCGAATTTTTGCCCCTTGAGATTCAATTTATCAAGGTTCCACTGTAACTTTCTTTGTAGTGGTGAAGGTGATATTGTGGATACAGTATTGCTGTATTGCTAAGGAATATTAATTATTCAAGTTTGTTGTTACTGTATAGTTTAGAGTAGATTTGTGTTTCTTTTTCTGTTGTAAGAGATAAATAATTTGAATTGTTTGCAGCACTGAGCATTCTGTTCATCCTGCTGTCGGTGTGTGTGGCAGTCGTGTGCCGACACCGGACCACCGTCTACCGTGCGCCTCCAGTCTCCTCGTTGCATGCCACAGCAGTCGCAAACGCCATGCCACCGCCGCCGCATGACCCCGATCGTGTTGCCTTGATTGCGTTCGCTGACGGCATTCAGGTCTGTTTCACTTATTATGATATTCTGTTCAAACTGTAAAACACAAACCGTGCGCCTCCAGTCTCCTCGTTGCATGCCACAGCAGTCGCAAACGCCATGCCAGCGCCACCGCATGACCCCGATCGTGTTGCCTTGATTGCGTTCGCTGACGGCATTCAGGTCTGTTTCACTTATTATGATATTCTGTTCAAACTGTAAAACACAAACCGTGCGCCTCCAGTCTCCTCGTTGCATGCCACAGCAGTCGCAAACGCCATGCCAGCGCCACCGCATGACCCCGATCGTGTTGCCTTGATTGCGTTCGCTGACGGCATTCAGGTCTGTTTCACTTATTATGATATTCTGTTCAAACTGTAAAACACAAACCGTGCGCCTCCAGTCTCCTCGTTGCATGCCACAGCAGTCGCAAACGCCATGCCAGCGCCACCGCGTGACCCCGATCGTGTTGCCTTGATTGCGTTCGCTGACGGCATTCAGGTCTGTTTCACTTATTATGATATTCTGTTCAAACTGTAAAACACAAACCGTGCGCCTCCAGTCTCCTCGTTGCATGCCACAGCAGTCGCAAACGCCATGCCACCGCCGCCGCATGACCCCGATCGTGTTGCCTTGATAGCATTCGCTGACGGAATTCAGATCTGTTCCACGTTATCTGTGGCATTACTTGTTCAAACTGTGAAAAACAATTGCTACATTAAGTTGACCAGTATTTCTCAATCCCAAAAAGGTTCAAAGGAACAAATACAAGTTTTAAGACCCGTATTTATGAGGAACGTTTCTTCAGTGTTTTTTTTGACTCGAGGGACTCTTGAAATATCAATATTTTTTTTGAATTGAATTGAATTTATTGCCACATAAAAAAACAGAAACATTAAAAATGTAATTGTACAAAATAAAACTAAATAATAATACACTTCTACATTATATTAATCTACATAACTACAAGATCTTTGTATTAGTGATTACAATGTAATTATATGTAAAATATTTGAATATAAATTATATGTAATTAATTAATTATCTGTATATCGTCTGTAGCCCTAGTACAGTAATGTGCTCAATTACTATTATTTAGTTTTTATAATTATTATGGCATCACCAGCAAAAGGAAAAACCTTGTGCGCTGGTGAGAGTCGCATTTATAGTTTAATAAGTTTATTTATTTTTTTAAAATTTATTTAGTAAACAATATAGTCACTTGCATATAATTTTATTTATTGAATAAAATTTAAAGATGAGAAAAATTTTGATCTAATCCATGAATTAATGTTTCTGTTCATGTGAATTGTTTTATTATTAAGTCTGTTTCTCAGGTATTCGTTTTGTAGGATATTAATGTATCTACTGCTAATGTAGAGGAGCTGTCTTCTAAGTAGTGTTCAAACTGTAATAAATTAATATGTGACTGTAAGTAGGCTTTAATAATTCAAATTTCGATACCGGTAGTTTACTATATTAAAATTAATTCTCAACACAGGACAGTCATTGATACTTGACATTTTTCAATTATTCAAGGAATTTAGGGCCGTATTTATGAACGTTCCTAACGTGTTTCTTGACTCGAGGGACTCTTGAAATGCCTACTTGAATACATACATTTCAAGAGTTCCTCGAGTCAAGAAACACTGAAGGAACGTTCATAAATACGGCCCTAAAGCCCTTGGAAAATGTCAAGTATGAATGCCTGACCTGTCCTAATAGTCCAGTAATTTTAGATCAAAATCGGCTATCAAAAAAAATAAAATAAAAAATGATACAAGCAAGAAACTTGGCACATATGTACTACTTTTCATGCTGAATAACATACTAAAAGTCGTCGGCGATAAAAGTTGTGCTTCAGCCGCCATCTTGGAAAATGGCGACCAAATTTCAGTTTTCCCCAGTTTTCTCAAAACCTATCCACCGCATCGAAATAAGTTACAAATAAAAAATGTTTTTAAGTTTAATATCTACAACTTTTGTTCTTTACATTTTTTCGATATCTTCAACCCTTACGCCATGAAATTTAAAATTAAAAATCACCTTTTTTTAAATTACCTCAAACATAAATTTTGACTCATCATTTCTCATTGAAATGGCAAAATTCTCATCAAATCGATGAACCATGATAGGTAGCTCATTTTTATGATGGTAGACCAGGGCATTTATCACTCTAGAATTGTGCAACCCTTTATCGCTCCCCAAACCACCCCCTAGCTTCCAAGGTGGAAATTCATCTTATGATTTACAACCAATTATTTGCAATTGAAATGGAAATATCATGATGATTTATGAACAGGATGCAAAATGATAAATTTAAGTTTTTCAGTGAAGGAAACTGTCACATGGTCGCCGTATTGGAAAATGGCGGACAGAATCTGATTTTCTTGTTTACTTGAAAACTATTGCTCAGATTGGAAAAAAGTATGAATAAAAAATTATCCTTACACGAAGATCTAAAACTTTTGTACACTTTCTTACGTATTATCACTTTTTTGATATTTCCAACCCTTGAGTTGTACCTGTGGCAAACTTATGAATACCATCTTCATGAAATGTTGCCGCCAGTGAACTTAAATGAGTCTTGGCCTTGTCGAGAAGTGACTCAGTAGTTGTTGGAAAGCATTATTTCTTTAGTTTAGGGAAACTGGAATGCCTCAAACTTCCAGGTGATTATGTTAGGAAGTAAATATATATTGAGAAGTAAGCGTAAATGTAAATACATTTTGGCAACATTAATTTTTTTCTATTCACTGCTTTTTGTGGCAGGCTGACAAAGCTTCTCTTTAGAAGCGAAATGCATCCCTTCAGTATAAGTGAGTAAACATCATAATTTAAATGCAGTGTCAGTTTTGAAATTGTTTTTTATTCATGACTCATCATAAATGAGTATAAGTGAGTTCAGTATAAGTGAGTAAACATCATAATTTAAATAGAAATACAGTGTCAGTTTTGGTATTAGATTGTTTTTTATTCATGACTCATCATAAATGAGTATAAGTGAGTAAACATCATAATTTAAATAGAAAAACAGTCTCAGTTTTGATATTAGATTGGTTTTTATTTATGACTCATCATAGGTTAAAAAATGACCCTCTTTTTATGCTTTTTATGAGAGAATCAAACTTTGAATGATTAATAACCATTAAGAATAAGTAAAATTTACTTACTCTGTAGGCCGAGCGCTTTCGAATCTTTGATTTCAGAGGCGCAACACGCCTCTGAAAACGGATCTCAAAGATTCGAAAGCGCTCGGCCTACAGAGTAAGTAAATTTTACTTATTCTTAATGAATATTTGACTGCAAGTCGTTAAATTCACATAACAAGTTAATATTAACAACGCAGTTCGTCATGGAACAAGAAATCCAGGAGATTAATAACCCTCGTCCGTTTGTTGCAGCAGTCAGGCTTGCCAACCTACGAAGAGGCGATGAGAAGCAGCAGTGTTGCCAACAGCAGCAGCAGTGGCCGACTGGCCTACCGTGGCCCCTATCATGGCCTAGCGGCGCCCTGGTCTGCGATGGTGCGTAGGGGAGTGGCAGTGGCTGCACTGGGCCATGGCGGAGGAGGGGGAGGGGATGACGCCATGACAGTTGTCTCTGACACCACTTCGAGCACCGGCGTTCTCACCCTGGATACGGTCAGCTGTCACACCTGCAACAGCACGAGCAGCAGTAGTGGACAGACGGCGTCGTGTAGAGCCATTTGTGGCAGTTTGGCGTCGTTTGATACGTCGTCGGTGCATAACACTGAAGGTGGGTGCTAGAGAAATTTGTTTTTTAAAAAGTATTGTTACGGGTTCTAATAGCTAAAATAAGGCTGGCAACACTAAAGTTCACACTTGCACTTTATTTACACAAATTAGTCTATTTACACATAAATATTTGTAAGTTCAATTAATAAATAAAACAGATCATCAAATGACAAGCTAATACTTATTTTTAGAAATTATTTACAAGAATTGATAAATAAGTAATTGCAGGCTAATCAATAATAAAAGAAACAAGAGTCCAATAAACTGTACAAATGAATAATTAATTACAGGCTGATCAATAATTAAAGAAACAAGAGTCCAATAAACTGTACAATAATGCAGAAAGAAGAAAAAAAGAGCAACTAATCACTTACAAAAACACAGTCCAATTCGTTATTTGACAGTCCCAAATAATATCACTTAACACAACGTCTTTAAACTATTAGTAAGCTGCATAAACAGTAAACACTTGTCTCTGCACTTGACACTGTCTAAAGACTGAATAAAGCGCTGTTTACTCCACTGGCACTGGATTGTCCCTTCTACGAGATCCGTAATACAATCTGTCATGCAGGTTTGAAAACTGACTCACTGGTTCACTTGGACTCCTTTATATAGCTGTTGTAGTTGTATAATTCCAAGAATTGGAGCTCACCAGACACTTCGAGAATCTTCAAGAAACATGATCTCGATCGTTCAAGAATTCTAAAGAAATCACGAGAAGTCTCGAGAAATCAATTGAGTGAGAGAGTTGCAGACTTGAATAATAAGAGTGACAAAGACATGTGAAAAGAGAACGCAAGAGAGCAAGAGAATGCATACTGCGTCTCAAGTCACGTACGATCATGAATGGAATGATCTATGTAGAACAGCGCAGCTCCATGTGCGCAAATAACTTCTTTGCTTGCTTTTGTAACAATATGTTTCTTATGTCACTTATACTGACCCCTAAATTTGTAGAAGGATTGTTCCGAGTCATTGTTTGAAGCTTATGCTCAGGGAATACCTTATAAACATTTTTTTTTTTTTTTTTTTTTTAGGATGAAGCCCACATAGGTCTGAGACCTGTGCGTGGGTAATGAGTTGGATGATGGTGATTGGATAAGTTGGACCTACAGTTTTAGGTGGGTTCCAGACCACACGCAAGTGATTTTACAGCAGAGAACGTGTCTTTTTTGCTGGTCAATCTAATCGGTCACCGTTACAAACAGGACCAACGAGAACGCAGCTTATCTCTATCTGATTGAACAGATACCTGCTACGGCTCGCGGCTATCGATTTATTGATGTTTTGTTTATTTCTTTTCTTTGATTTGTGTTGCAGTTCACACAATCACTCAGGTTTCCCATATGTTTTCCTTCTTTATGGCTTGTTCCTTAAAATAATTACAATCTACCCAATCTACCTATAAAGTAGCATATCTCTGTTAATTGTTGGCCAATCTTAAAAAATGAGGTATCGTTAAATTTGCAATAAACATATCTAAAACAAGTTATTCTAGTCAAATTTTGATATCATTAGCCATTATTAATTTAATCCTGTTCAAAGATTTTAAATGGCCGCCATTTTGTTTTTTAATGTCAGAAAATTTTGATAATTTTTTTTATTGTTTTAATTGTTATAAAGCTGTATGCAAAATTTCAAAATTATACATTAGATGGTGTTTTAATAAAAAAATAATGCGTGAAAAAAACAAAATGGCGGCTGTGTGAGTAACTGAGGATTTTAGAAAATTTTTATTATGATATTTAATTTTGTTAGTGGTCCAGAAACACTGCCTAGAAGTATTTATTGAAGTTTGCAGTTTCTATCTTAAGATAATTTGACATCTTGTGGGACCGGATAGAGAGTTATTGGTAGAGAGTTCCGAAACATTCTGTATATTCAGAGCACAGAAAATTAATAAATTAAAAATTATTTTTCCAGGTGTTCCTCTGTTAGAAGAAAATGAACTGGAGGAGAGTGGACTGGCAATGTTGGGGGGTATGGAGGGGGGATCCACCCCTCCGGCCTGTGACAATACTTCGTTTAAACTGCAGTCAGATATTGATTCCATACACTCGTAGGAACTTCAGAACAAATTGATACATTTTAGAGTAAGGCTTCGTAATGTGATTATTATTGGCATGTGAAATTGTGATCTGTAATTTAATTTGTTTAGGGGTTTAATTATACAGACGACAGAATCGTTCAACAACTTGGGGTGTTTAGAAAAAATGATCCAATTTGAAAGCTACTTATTGGTGTTAACTTAAAATAGATGTGGGATAAACTGAAAGATGTATATATTTATTCAAAAAAATATAACAGGCTATAACCCACCACTGCTTTTTTCACAAATTTTGAACTGACAAAACAAAATTCCAGGCTAGGTTCAAGTTTAAATGGTAATTTTAAGAACAATTACCGATTCTTTTCAAAGAAAAATATTAGTTTTCTAGTTCGCTTCAAAAATGAAGCACTTAAATGCTAAATAATCTTCAAGTTTTAGGTTTGTTAGTGAAAAAATGCTCTATATGTTCATAGCAGTATGAACAGGAGGTTATATGTTAGCTAAATTTATTATAAACTTTATACAAGTTATAATGATTTACTACAGATATAGATTTTTTATTTAAACAGAATTTATTAATTTCGAATTCCTTTAATTTAACTTGTGAGAGTTTTTATCTTCTCCAGGGGTTTGTTGGATAAATTTTCCAGTTTTATAATTTTTAAAAAGTTGTAGCAAAAAAAATCCACCAAGATCAACAATTAACAGTAATTTTAAGTACATTTATTTTTTTTTATTTATCTTTCTTTTTATTACAAAATACAATCAACTAAAGATACAATTTACCGATTTTTTTGAAATAAATATCAATTTACTAGTTTATTTTAAAAATGAAGGAATGAAATACTAAAAAATCTTCAAGTATTAGATGTTTTACTGAAAGAAAAAAATATATATATTCACTGCTAGCAGCGCTATCAGTAGCTGTATAAACAGGACGTGATAATTATATTAGATAAATTTATTATAAACTATACAATTTATAATCATAAACTACAGATGTAGATATTGTTTTTTTTTCTTCTCCAGGGGGTTGTTACATACATTTTCAAGTTTTAATAATTTTAAAGAAGTTTTAGAAAAACAAAGTCCACATGACTAATTAGCAGTAATTTAAGTACATTTACCGATTTTTTTCGAAATAAATATCAATTTACTAGTTTATTTTAAAAATGAAGGACTTGAATTCTAAAAAAAAATCTTCAAGTTTTAGGTGTGTTACTGAAAAAATATATATATTCACTACTAGCAACACTAGCAGTAGCTTTATAAACAGGAGGTGATATGTTAGCTAAATGTGTTATAAACTTTATACAATTTATAATGATTTACTACAGATATAGATTTTTTTCTTTTCCATGGGTTTGTTGCATACAAAAAATTTAAATTACAAAAAATCATACAAATTCATACAAAAAAAATTATAAAATTCATACAAAAAATTGAAACAACAAAATCCACAAGACTAATAAACTCCGAAAAGGCTGTTCTAGTAAAGATTCTCTCTTCACCTTGTTGCATAGTAGTTTTGAAAGAAATAATTAGTAGTCAAAATCTTCTGTAAAAGAGAACTCATTGTGTTGAGCTTAGTGTAAACCTGTCTACATTCTAGACTGTTATAATAATAAAACATCCAATAATAATAATAACAGTCTTCAGACTGTTGATGCTGCTGTTATAGCTCTTGGTGAACACAAGAACCATTATTAGTATCATAACTGAAACTTGATACAAACATTTTGTTGGTATTTCGCAGTTCATGCTGTTGTAATCATATTTAGGTGGGCTCCGAACAGCCGCTAGACAGCGTAGTGAGGGCACCAAGGAAGAATGTTTAGGCCATGACACGAATTTTAACCTAACCAGGTTAGGTTAGGTCGGTTAGCTTACCGACCCAACCTAACCTAACCTGAACGTTTCAGCCGTCCGTGTAGTCCAAACCCAAGTTATATTGTTTCAGTTGGCAGTTAAACCGTATTATCTGATATCATTAGCTTAATTCTTATAAATATATCGTAAAGTATTATCAATTTAATCAGTTGTATACTGTAACAACGCTATATCAGGTCTCAGTTAACCAAAAATATAAAACTTAACTTATTGATATTGTTGAAAATGTAAAAATATCTTAATAATGTTAACTATGTATCATAATATCGCTGTGTGTTATTAGTTGCTAATTTATTCAGTATTTTAGGTATATTGTGAGAGCTTTGTCTGTGTATACAAATGTATTTTCTCATGCTAATATGCTTTGTGTATTTTACTTCTAATTCTATCTTCTATTGTATTTATACCCGGAAGGGTCTCCCCACCACGAAAAGCCATACGAATTTACTTTATTTACTTATTGTATTTATCATCAACACTTATAAAAGGAATAATAGATATTGGCGAATAGAAATCTGATTAGAATAGAATATTATTTTGATAACTAAAGGTTCACTGTTCTTAGTTTTTTTTTCGAGGATGAAACCCACATATGTTTTTTAGAACTGTGCGTGGGTTATGAGTGTCATGATGGTGATTAATGAATTGGAATTATAGTTTTAGGTGGGTTCCGAACCACCGGGAAGTGATTTTTTAGTGATTTTATTCTACCTGCAATTATACTCACCTGCATATCAATCTGCCAGGTGTATTTAAGTAGTTACTGGATATGTTGACTAGATAATGATTTGTAGATACTCCCATAAAACAGTTTTTGGTGGGTTCCGGACCACCGGAAAGTGATTTTTTTCTACCTGCAATTATACTCACCTGCATATCAATCTGCCAAATGTATTTAAATAGTAACTAGATAGGTTCACTAGATAAAGATTGGTAAATGCTCCCATAAAATAGAATATGCATTTTTGGAACCAAAATTCAACTATTTTTGTACACTGATGGATACAATTTATTTTTTGATAGTTGTTTGAACTGAAGTGTTCCACTTCCAAGAGGTCTTGCTCGAATTTTTATTATTTTTCCTTCTGTAGAATATCTAGTAAACTATTTTAATTTTAAAAATAAATAAAATAAAAATTGGAATAAATGAAAGATAAATTGAAACAGTGCAAGAAAGTGATTTTTAGTGTAATTTATATCAATTTAATAGCTTATATCAACTGAGAGAAAATTTTGAACTGAGAAAATATTAAAAACGAATAAAAAATTGATTGCAAGGCATTAACAAGAAAAAATTTATTGTCTAAAAATATTTTGCAAATTGAATCTTCTATTTTTTTCAAGGTCGAAAGGTTGATAATTTTTAAATGAGGTTTAGATTATGCATTTTGAAGCCTCGTTCTCAAGCCTAGTGTACACTATCCCAAGTACTATCCTGCTTCTGGGATAGAGTAGTGTATACTCGGCTTGCAAACGTAAGACTAACGTTCCTTTAATGTCTCTTGACTCAAGGTACCCTTGAAATGTATTTAGAAGCATTTCAGGAGTCCCTCGAGTCAAGAAACACTCAAGGAACGTTCATAAAATTCTTCTTACAAGAAGAAATTCATGGAAAATAAGGTACAAACCTTGTAGGATGAGTTAGGAAAAGTAATGGTTCTTTTAAATGTAAGTCTCAACAAACTGGAGCTAAATCACAAATAATTTGGAATTAATTTTAAGCATGAAAATACAAAACTCCCAGTAATGAACCTAGTCAAGATTCACCTCTGACAATTATATTCTACCTCATATTTTACCGTAAATTCAACAATGAATATGTATTTTGAAAAACCACAAGTTTCATTATAATTCAAATACAAATTATCAACAATAAACAATTCCAAATATGTTGAAAAACCTACAAGTTTGTAACATTGTCACGTTGAGTTTTATCCTGAAGATTGATCTCTATTTATACAGATATCCTAATGTGTTAGATAAAAAATTATTTATTTCATGAATAAAAAATTAATAAGGTTTTTTTAGTTGTCATGTATATTTCACAAATTATTATCAATTTCAAATAAGTTGAACCACCATATATAAATTGAAATGAATTTATTCAATGTTTAACAAATTTGTAACATTGTTCGAGTTCTTGGGAGGCTTCTACAGTGCGTTCATTAAATCGCGCATATCCACATAAACGAGTCTGTAAATAGTAGGTTTTTGTATTAGTTCTAGTGGCTACCGCAAGATATCACCACTGGTAATATATACAACAGATGTGAAGCTCATTATTGTGTGTACAGGTTACAACAGGTCTGCAGTATTGTTTAGATTACGATAAGGTACAGTAGGAACAATTAGTCTGGGCGCACGGCCGTTTGGTAGTCAGCCATGGCGAGGGGAGTGTTTATCGCTCATTTCTAAAAACATGTGGCCCGTCCGACGGTGCAGATGTCTTCAAGGTCAACTAGTCAACTTTTAACAGGACGGCTAGTAGTGAAACCAGAGCCACGCGCCCATACTAATTGTTCCTACTGTAAACATGTCGTTATCCCAAGAGCAACGAGTGTTCCTTCTTGAACAGTATTTAATGCCTCCAGAGTTTTTCCTGTAGGGTTATCTTAAAGGAAGGGTTTATAAAAATAGGTCTCATACACTGAATGAACTGGAAATGAACATTACAACGGTGATTAACAATATTAGTGTAGGCATACTCCACAAAGTGTTAACAAACGTGGTAAAACGAATTCGTGCGTGTATTAATGAACAAGGCAGCCATTTTTAACATTTATATGTTATTATATAAGTGTATATGTTTATAAAAGTTGTAATAAATAGATAATACCAAATAAAATACATTACTTAACAATCTGCGCAACCTACTAAAAAACTTTGCGACTTAATGAACACTCTGTATTTACCGGTAGCGTCTGATTGGTCCATTTAATTTTTTTTAACTGTTATGAATTTGAATAGACCAATCAGACGCCACTGTTGACATTTACCGGTTACCCATAAGCCTCCCATGAACTCAACCAATGTCTCAGTAGAGGTAAGTTTTGTATTAAAAAGTTATGTCTATTCATACAGATATCTTATGTTTAATTTTTAATAATTGATCATGAATACAAAATTGATAAGGTTTATTTTTATTTCTATAATGTACACTTGTATAATTTATGTATATTAAATAACTGTAACACGCTACGCTATAAATGATGTACACCTTACAATGTGGATGATTATACATTATTGTGAACAATACCAAGTAATAAAATATTGTTTCTTTGATAAACGTGTTCTGGTATTCTTATTTCTCAGCCTGGCATGTCCAAACGTAGACATTTATTTAGATGAAGAGCGCTTTCTTAGAGCAATCTAGACACTTGCCACATGAGTATAAAAGAATCTAGACTGCCTATGAGAGCACTCTAGTTCTATAACTGTTATTGTTTTCTCTAAAACATCAATTATTTAAAGTCTAACTTTAGGAGCTCTACAAAACGTACAGCCCTTGTAGTCAGACCTTATATATTATTTGTAAATCAACCTGCAAAATCAAGGAGAAAACAATAATAAATTATAATGATTGATAACAAATTTCAAATTTAAATTCTAAAATTTAATAAGAGGACGCAATCGTATTGCCGTGTATGCAATGCGGTGCTAAAAGCTTATTCCGTGTCACGGAGCAGTTCTGTCCGTTGCAAGTGAGCAGCTCTCTACGTACTCGCCGGCTGTTGTCCAAAATGTTATTTTCACGGCCGATCACAACTTTTATCAGTAATCTTGCGGCGCGTATCATTTCATGTTTCATCTCGTTACAAACCGGTCAGGATGATTTCTTTCATTTACTCTGCTCAATATAATAAATTAAATAATCTGCAATCTCTTAAAATACGATTTTAGAGGGACTATACAAATTTTTCATATCCCCCACGCCCCCAGACTCTTCGATAATCCCTCTCCCAAAAAATCTTTCTTTAGAGAGGTGATAAAGAAAAAGAAAGTGGTTTGGTTATTATCTCAGCTATGAGTCTACTTCGAATGTCCTTTCCAACATCCTTATCGTATCATGATTTTTCAATTTGAGAGAATGAGGCGTTAATATTAAGTACATTGTGATCAAACGTAGCCTACAGTAACTTTCGATTTCAACCATCGGCACCGATAACACAGAATTTGTTTTTTTTAAGAGTTGTGGCTTTATAATACTAAATGAGATTCATTGTTAGTTTTATTCTCTACAAATTGTATCCTCTTCGTTTTAGCGATATAATTAGTGATAAGGTCGGTATTTCTAAATTACTTTAACAATAACACTTTCGATTTCGATCATGAGCACTTTGAACGCAGAGGGTAATTTAGTATTTAACGAATAGCGGCTTAAATCGAAAAACTGCGAGAAAATATGTTCCAACACGATTTTTAGCCCGTTTTATTCTATACAATTTTTGTTCTATACATTTTTGCGCTATATTGAACGATAAGGCCAGTATATTCGAAAAACTGGAATAATATCAGGTTTAGTTCCGTTTACACCGCTAGATGGCGTTAGCGTTCACTTTCGTAATCCATCAGTATATTGCATGGATAGAGCTGGAACCGTAGTTACTCGTACTTCTGGAGCAGAGACATGAAAGTATGTAATTAATCTAGTTTTTCCCTTACAGCTCCTGAACAACGCATCGTAGCTTAATTTGGTTAAGAAACTTTTTTGTAGAGGACACATTTTCCTACAAGTTTATTATTCAAACATGTTTCTTCATCTAATAGTAATGAAGTTACAAAGCTTTGAAAGTGACGAATTGGCATTGGGAATGGAAGGTTTCCTCAGTTTTTGATGGATAGTGGCTTAAATCGAGAATATACAAGAAAATATATATCATAGCATAATTTGTTGCTCATTTTATTCTCTACAAATTCTGTAATGTCCATTTTCTTTTCGTTTTTTGTCAATCATTGAAAAATTATGTGCTACTATGCGATTTGTTGTTCGTTTAATTCTCTACAAATTGTATCCTCTTCGTTTTAGCGATTTAATTAGCTATAAAATCAGTATTTCTAAATTACTTCAAGATAAGAATCAATTCTTGAAAAATTTCCGATTTTTTTGTAGCTGAAATAGAGTTTTCACTACTTCACTTGGAATCATAATAGCCTATTCTTCAATTTTTCAAAACATCGATGTTTTAATGTCATCAATGTTAAACGTACGATACATCGATGTTAAACGTACGATACATCGATGTTTTGAAAAATTTTGCCATCATTAGCTGCAGTTCGATACCACATCCAGTAAAAACTAGGGATGGGTATCGATTAGTCGGAATAATCGACGTTTTGCAGAAATAATTTATGTTCAAGAGCTTCGATTAATCACAGCCCCGATTATTTCAGAACGATTAATCGATCAGTGGCATTTCTCTGATTATTCAATATTACAGGATTCAGGGACATAAATATGTAAATAATTATTGTGTCAAACATATTTCAATATACATTTGATATTAATGATAGAGCTTTTTCTTTATTTTAAGTTTTCCCCTTTTAATTAGTCATCCTTCACAAGCCCTGTCTAATATAACCTACAAGTCATAGGGTGGTCAAACTGTCAATTGGCGTTTTGGCTTTTGCGATAAACATAATAAAAGTAGAAATACCTTAAACCATCATTAATTCTTGTTTTTCGCCAAGATGCCTCCAAAGTGTTCTTTGGTATTATTTTGGCCTGTTTTCGCTATTTTCAATGACTGAATTAATCGATGTTTTCAGTACCGATTAATCAGTGTATCGATTACTCCCTCACAAAAAAATAATCGATGTTTTGTAGTTCGATAACCATTTATAAAAAAACATCGGACGAGTTTCGATACTTGATAATATCGATACTTAACACCATCGATTGGAATTGTGTATCAAATGCTTTGCGCATCAAAGTGTTCTTGTATGAAACAGCATTTTATCGCATCAATTGATTTCTGGAATCGTATCGTGAACAAAATGTGTTTATTATTGCTTACTTCACAATATTATAAACAGAAAAAAAACACATTCAACATAATTTTAATAGTTAATTAAGGGTCGATTACATTGGGATAGTTACTAGCTAAGCGAGAAGCGAATAGAAACATTACAGATCGACCGTGCTACAGCAGCTTTTCTGCTCAAAATGGCTGTGATATTTAAATCTAAAATACTTTAACATGAGACCATAAAAAGTTGAAAAATTCGTAGGCTATTATTCGGTACCTTAAACCCCCCAAGTATTCCTAAAACTGTTCTTATCAACGCGATATTATTGTGTAAATTTGTAGTACCATGGTATTAGCTGTTTTGTATCATTCGGATGATACAGAACAGGTGTGTTAATAAGCAAGACAGTATCGATACTTCCATTCGGTATCGAAACTCGTGCGATTATTTCACTGGATGGGATATCGAACTACAACCAGTTGGAATAATAATAGCTTATTATTATCATGTACTGTAATATATTTTTCGTCACACTTGTAGGTTATGGACTGTTTACCAGTCAAGCAATCAATGTGGTAAACAGCTGTTTACAGAAATCAAAAACAGCTGATGTAATTTGATAATTATTACCGCACTCTATGGGTGGGTGGTTGTGGCTACCACTTCACTGAAAAACCATTTGGTCGAAAGCTAGATCAGCTGATCTAGAACCATTATTGCCACATTTCACCTTGAGTTGGTGTGTTGAGGTTATGTTTGAATAACAATGATTTATAGTTTCTTATTTCAACTTATCTGCTATTTTAGACTTGTATGACGAAATAGTTATTTATGTATTAAGAGCGTGAAGCGCGACTTTATCGCTAGAGCCAAAACATTCACTGCGCGACGCGTAGCGGAGCGCAGTAAATTTGCAAGAGCGATAAAGAAGCTTCACGCGCGAATTGCATACAATATTTTTCCTAAAACTGCAGTTCTGGATTCCAACACAATAAAAGCTTGTAGTTTGTACCATCACAGACCATGCACGGATTTGGTAAGCGTTCGCCTTTTTTGAGGTTATGTGAATTTCACGGATTCACTGATCAACCAATGAGAAGAGACATCAAAATCAAAACAGAAGCGTAAAGAAAACAGCTGGCGAGCGTAAAGTACTTTACCGCTTGCGGAGCAGTAAAGAGTTATTTTACAATTAGTTTTCAGTACGTAAAGAACTACTTTACGAGCAGTTGTAGGAAAAATATCGTACGTAACTCGTCCGGGAAGATGTTTACCATACTCGTATGATAATACCGCACTCGACTTCGTCTCGTGCGTTAACTTATCATACTCGTATGTTAAACACCATTTCCCGCACTTGTAACGTAATATACTATATTTTCATTGTCAATTAAGATTGAAGTACAGGACCAACGCGAGTGCATAAAAATATTTCTGACTTTTTTGAGCGATGGCTCCTCCTCTATCCCCTCATCGGTACAACTCCAATTTCGAAGAGAGGGGTCATGACCCCCCCCCCCCGATTGGGACCACCCTTAATTTTGATAAACCTTCAAAATCTCTACCAGTGCAATTTCGAAAATGCAGTTGGAATGAATTGTCGGTGGGGGGCAGCGCCAAATAATGTATTTGATCTGTGATGTTTTCCATGACGAAATACTTAATGAACAATCTAATATTAAAACTGACACTGTATTTCTCTTTTAAATAATGTTTTACTCACATATATTGGAGATGCTTGAGGAATGCATTTCACTTCTGAAAAGAAGCTTCGTCAGCCTGGAGGCTTCTTTTCAGAAGTGAAATGCATTCCTCAAGCATCTCCAATATATGTGAGTAAAACATTATTTAAAAGAGAAATACAGTGTCAGTTTTAATATTCGATTGTTCATTAAGTATTTCGTCATGGAAAACATCACAGATATATTTCTCAATGAAAAATGTAATATTAATTATAAAAAATTGTTGGATTCGTTTACAAATTCTTCTAAGTTTCTATTTGTTCCTAATATGAGACCACCTTGTTTATTTTCTCCGTTTTTAATAATCATTGAGCAATAGAAAAATACGTCTTTATTTACAATTGGGTAGAAGAGCTGTTAAAACGTTTATTGAAATGTAATATGAAATACCAAAAACAAAAAAAAATTGAAGTTATTGTACGCGTTAAACCAAAATAACAATTAATAGCTGTTCATTCCTATCCCATTGATTAGAACATGAAATTATGTCTCCTTCAGCGGCTAAAAGAAATGTGGGGGGGGGGGGGTAGAGAGAGAAAGCGGGCTGCATAGACAAAACCTTTGGTAGGGTATGATACATCTAGGTTACGTTCAGGCAAGTCATTATAGAGCAATCTCATTTCAAAATTCACATTGTATTTCAATTTAAATCATGCTTTTTACTCACACTTACACTGGAGGAATGCATTTCGCTTCCAAAGAGAAACTTCATCAGACTAATATCAGGGCTGACACTGTGTTTCTATTTAAATAGTAATTTTCACTCACCTGTACTAGAGGAATGCATCTCGCTTCTGAGAAGAAGCTTCATCAGCCTAATATCAAAACTGACATTGTATTTCGATTTAAATAACGATTTTTACTCATACTGGAGGAATGCATTTCGCTTCTGATAAGAGTCTTCATCAGGTTCACTTTTGCGTGAAATAGACGATGTTTTGAAAGGTATCAGTTGTAACAAGTTTCTCTATGCCATAATAATAAAGTAGCTGGTGGGCCAAAAACCCAAAATATACAAGACAAGTAAATATTTATTATTTCTAATCAGTCATAATTATTGCATTAAATGGGTATTTGGAGCCAACTTTAAATCTGAATGTTCAAGAGACTTGGTCTCCTAACTGTACCTTGTTTATATATGTGTATGAATTTACATTATACATGAAAAAGAGTGATAAAAACCACAAAATTGACATTATTATAGCCTAATACACGAAGCCGAGGAGATTATCACTTGAGTTAAAATAGTAAGTTATTTGGACAAAAACCTACCGCAGTTTTTAAAGAATCTTGAAAATAACAAAATGTTTGAAAAACAATTGGGAAAATATTTAGTTCTATTTGAATTGTAATTACTGGTATTAAAAATGGTAATAATCTGAGTCACAATAGTAAGTTATTCAGACAAAAACTTAACTATAGTAGTAGGAAATTCTACAACACGCACAGTTTCTAGTCTTGAAAATATCAAAAACTTGAAAAAATATTTAGTTATAGCTTTTTAGAGTGTACAAGAGTTCCTTTCAGATCAAAATTGAACCTCACCTCAACTAATTGAAATCACAGTAAATTATGGTAACTAGTGTAAAAGAATGGCAGTACCGTATTCTGATTAACAACAGTAAGTTATTCTAACTGTCGAACAAAAACTTAGTTATATTGGAAGGAAATTCTGTAAGCTTAAGCAGTCTCTAAGTCTTGAAAATATAGACGAATTTATTCATTTATTGCGACAAAATTGCAATCAATGCGAAGATGCAACAGACTCAAGTTCAAAACTGCTCTCTTCACAAATATTGAATAATTATGTTATATTGTCCAAAACATAGAGGTTAACTTCAACACTGAAACATTAAATTTACCAAAACACTCCTCTCGAAAAACAATGAAATGATTCCTATTCACTTGAAGGCAATCAATTCGAAAGTTCACTCAAAACACTGGAAATAGTAAATAATTGTCAATAATATCAAATTTTGATAGAAACTTTCTTAGTAATGACGAAGGTGATATTGTGGAAGGTATCCATAATGAAAAATAAGACGAAATTGTCACAACCACATTTATTAATGGATTGATAATGGTGTAACAACCGAAACTAGTTTCTCGAAGTTTTAATAAATGTGGTTGTGACAATTTCGTCTTATTTTTCATTTTTGATAGAAACTTTCAAGCCGAAAAATACTATCTTGTATTTAAAAAACAATTGAGAAAATATTTAGTTGATAAAGTTTTTTATAGTGTAATATTGAGATTTTACCTGTGTAACTAGTTTATAAGATAATATTGTAATATTACAATATTGTATTTCGATCTGACTTGTCTTATACTCCTTAGCCACAATCTTCAAAAAATCAATCTACACATAAAAAACCTTAAAAATTAAATTTTTGGAGTTAATGACTTTGCCTGAACGTACGCAATAGTATTAAAAAAATCTGACACATCATTTATTGAAAATAGTTGATTGTACTCACGTTTTGAAACGAACGTAATTTCGCTCTTCAAGAGGAGCTTCATCAGCTGGCCGTTGTCCTTCTTTGTTCAGGTTAGATAAGTGCTGAAATACCTGGAATTGGATTTGCTCATCGCTAATGCTAGACTAATTTTTTTAATATTCTCATTATTTTAAATACTTTTTTACATTTATAAAATATTCTTATTGTTTTGAATATTCCTTTATAATTTTTGATACGTTAATACCCTAACATTCTTTTAAAATTGCTATTTTTTATAATTTTTGATGCGTTAATACCCTAAAATTCTTTTAAAATTGCTATTTTTTTATAATTATTTATGCGTTAATACCCTAACATTCTTTTAAAATTGCTATTTTTTTATAATTTTGATGCGTTAATACCCAAACATTGTTTTAAAATTGATATCTTCAACATATATAGTTCATTTTAATGGTTACACCGACATACATTAATGTCCCATGTCATTTTTATAATTAATCAACCTACTGATAATAAATAAACCTACACTTTTAGGTGGGTACCGAACGGCCAGGAAGTGATCTTACAGTAGAGAACAAATGGTAATAAAATATAAGAATGATGATAATAAAGTGTTATTTTTATGTACCAGTTATTTGTATATGTGCATTATGTTGTGTTGAGTACTATTTTTATTTTTTTTGAGGATGAAGCCCACATAGGTCTGAGACCTGTGAGTGGGTAATGAGTTGGATGATGGTGATTGATGAGTTGGACCTACAGTTTAGGTGGGTTCCGAACCACCATATTTTAATTCCATATTTAACTCATGTTCTTTATTGTGATTTATGTTGAGTGCTCGATTAAGAAAGCATGCAGAAGAAAATAACCGCGTTACAAACTACAAAGCCCAATCATTACACCATTCAAAAAAATTTAATTGAAACTATTAATTAAATCAATCATTCCAATTCATAACAAACCATAAATGCAATAAACTAGGAAAATAAAAGCATAAAATACAACCCATGCACCAAAAAATATATAGCACCAAAGAGGTCGAACACTCAACATAAAATACGAAGAAGTTGTAGAAGGAGTTTATCTCAATAAATAAATATAAAACTATAAGATGTAAAGTCAATATAAAGTTATGTAAGACAAAGTTTTGTAGGCTAAAAGGACATTGACAAAAAGTTAACATAATATATTCATTAATATTTCAAATTGCTAGATTTTTATTTTTGTATTTTGTTACTATTTTATACGAATTAGTCCGTATAACTAATATAAACTAATCGTAATTAGTTTGAATATAAAAAAAAATTAAATTTATTATTTTTTCTAGTATTAAGCCAACATGGGTCTGAGACCTGTGCGTGGGTAATAATGGTGACTGATAAGTTGTACCTACAGTTTTAGGTGGGTTCCGAACCAACGGAAAATGATTTTACGGCAGAGAACAATCAATTTTTAGAAATAAAGAAAGTTAGGTAAGATATAAGGTTGTAAAATGACAATGATTAAAGTTAATAATAAAGTCGTGAAAGGACAATTAAATGACTTGATTTATACAATAGACGGAGTCTATTGTGAATAAATAAAATCCTATATAATAAACAGCTACTTGCTGTTATCTGTCGACGAAACTCTAACGCTGGAGAATAGAAGGAATTGATGATAGAGGAGGAGGAGGAGGGGGGGGGAGAATAAGAATGATGAAAAAATTAAAAACAACGAGAAGAGAAGAGGAAGGGAAAGAAAAAGATTCTATTAAATTTCAAGTTAGGTTATTAAACATCCTAAAAATCGCAGATTCAATTGAATCGGGCAACCATCAGGTACATTATAAATAATATACTAGCAGGTTGTACGATTCAACTGAATCTGGATTTCTAATCTAGAAGGTGGATGTCTAGAATCTAGGATGCGGGAACAACCTAACAACAAATTCAAATAGAATCTTTTCTCTCTTATAAAAGTATAAACAAACAGGTATACACGAGTTAATTAAGACTGACATGAAAGTGTTTCACGGGAGATAGTGTGTGTATATATATATATATATATATATGAACATACAGGAAGTAGGGTTGTGTTGCTAGAGCCTTATTACACTCTATTTAAGAATTCCACAAAAATACAATAACTAAAAACTAATGCAAATTCCACAATTAAGCCTATGCGCAGGGGTTTTGGTCTTAATTTTTCATTTCAATTCAAACTATTTTAAATCGTCAAATTGATGAAAAAAAAACCCGGAGAGAAAATAATGAGACATTAAAGAACTGGCGATGTGCATTTTTTGTGCATAAGCATAAATGCAGGAAGCATAAGATATATACAGGAATTGCCTATTAGCATACGGAGATTATCACTTGGTGAGTGACAATAGTAGCTTATTCAAACAAAAACCTAGTTATAATGGTGGGAAATTCTACAACAAGCTACCGCAGTTTTTAAAGAGTCTTGAAAATATGGAAATATTTAAAAAACAATTGAAAAAATATTTAGTTTATCTTTTTATAGTGTACAAGAGTTCCTTTCACATCAAAATTAAGCCTCACCTCAACTAATTGATATAGTAATTAATTATGGTATCTAGTGTTCAAGATTGTATAATTATTGTTAATCTGATTTATCTTATACTCCTTAACTGGAGTCTGCAAGACTTAATCTACAAAAAAATATTATTTTATGTAAATTCATCGGGTCCTTGGATACTCTGTTGTTGCATTAGTTTATTTTGTCTGTAATAATACGGCTTTGAAGAAAATTGATAATTTAATTGCAAAAGGCTGTAATAAGGCTCTTATTAGTGGGGGGGGGGGGGGGGTAGAGGTTTATGATGTAGGGGGGGAGGGGGATAGTCAGTGCACGGATATTTTTATGAAGTACTATATTATATAATATTTAGGAGTGGGATTAATGCACTGACTAGCTCAGGGTCCGGAGGGTCGCAAACCTCAGAATAGCGGGACTTGCTATTCCCCTTACGGTGGGAGGGGGAGGGGAAGGGGACAAATGGGCGCTTTGTACCTTAAACTACGCATAATACAACAACAACAACAATAATAATAATCATAATCATAATAATAATGGCTTACATTGGTGGGGAGACGTTTACGGGTAGTTGCACCACGACGTTTGAGCCATGTTAAAAAGGAAACTTGGTGGATCCACCTTATTCTAGGTGGGTTCCGAACCATCGTGAAGGAGAAGAAGAAGGAGAAGAGGAGGAAGAAGTAGAAGAAGAAGATGGAGAAGAAGAAGAGGAGGAAGAAGAAAAAGAAGAGGAGGAAGAGGAAGAAGAAGAAGAGAGGAAGAAGGGAGAAGAAAAAGAGGAGGAAGAAGAAGGAGGAAAAGAAGAAGATGGGAGAAGAAGAAGAAGAAGAGAGGAAGAAAAAGAAGAGGAGCAAGAAGAAGAAGAAGAGGAGGAGGAAGAAGAAGATGAAGAAGAAGGATAGAAAGGAGCAGGAAGAAGATTAAACGAAGAAGAAAGAGAAGAAGTGGAAGAAAAATGAGAACAGCTAGAGAAAGAAGAATAATAAGTAGAAGAAGAAGGAGAAGAGGAGGAAGTGAAAGAAGAAGAAAAAGAACATCAGACAGACATAAAATTTAACAAAACAATAAATTGTTGAGCACATAATCCCTGAAATGTCAAATATTTAAAAATTGGGATTTCATTTTTCTGAAACAAAGTGTAACAATTGTCAAGGTTAAAATAAATGTTTAAGGAAAATAATTGACAAAATATAGAATAGAAATGATTAACTTTAGTATTTACATTATTTACAAAAACATAATTGACAAGAAACTTGAAAGTAAATTATTAACAAAAATAAATAAAAATGCGTTTCATAAATGAATAGAAAATACATATTAGAATTTAAAGAAACTAATAACAACCAAAAAAATCACAAAAAGTATGAGCAAAACATATCACATAACTTTTACATATCACATATCATTTATATAATTATCACATTATCATTTATATAAATTCAATTAATAATACTATTCATTTACCTAAAGCAGGTCAAGTGTCGAGAATCGAGATTAACGTTTATCGATTTCGATATCGAATATCGATATCGATTATCGAGATTAACGTTTTAGGAGAATTCAACGACTTGCAGTCGATTTTTTATCAAGAATAAGTAATATATTACTCACTATTATACATTATTTACATTATTTAAAAGAAAATAATTGACAAGAAACTTGAAAGTAACTTATTAACAAAAATAAATAAAAATGCGTTTCATAAATGAATAGAAAATACATATTAGAATTTAAAAAAACTAATAACAACCAAAAAATCACAAAACATATCACATAACTTTTACATATCACATATCATTTATATAGTTATCACATTATCATTTATATAAATTCAATTAATAATACTATTCATTTACTTAAAGCAGGTCAAGTGTCGAGAATCGAGATTAAAGTTTATCGATTTTGATTCGAATATCGATTTTGATTCGAATATCGATTTCGATATCGAATATCGAGATTAACATTTTAGGAGAATTCAACGACTTGCAGTCAATTTTTTATCAAGAATAAGTAATACTTTACTCACTCTCTAGGCCGAACTTTTTCGAAGGCCTTTGAAAATGAATCTCAACGATTCGAAAACGTTTGGCCTAGAGAGTAAGTAAAAAATTAGTTATTCTTGATAAAAAATTGACTGCAAGTCGTTGAATTCACCTAAAAAGTTAATATCAACAAAAAGTTGATAACTAAAGTTAACAACAAAGTTAATATTAACATGAGTTGTCATGGACCAAGAAATCCAGGAGATTATCAATTGGTGAGTCAATATTAGGTTATTCGAGCAAAAACCGTCTTAATACTGGTACTATGGTAATTAGTGTAAAAAAGTTCAAAATTCCAAAGTTCAAATTTCAAAGTTCCAAATTACATCATCTTTTTTCGGACTATGGTAGTGCTTTGCTTGAAATGAAAACAAAATTAATATTCTTTTCTGTAAAAGACTTGTGAATTATTGTGCTTCAAGGAGAAATTTAAAGTGAAACAGCGATCCAATCAAAGATTTTGATCCTAGTTTAAAATATTCTGAAGTTTTGGGCAATGGCATGTTGTATTCAAATTGTATATTAGTTGAATGAATAAATAAAATTACATTCTAAAATTACGAAACTCTACAACAAATTACAGCAGTTTGAGTCTTGAAAATATAGATTTTTTTATTAAACAATTGAAAAAATAAGTTGATAAAGCTTTTTATTGTGTACAAGAGTACAAATCTAAAAGAATGGCTGTATCATAATCAAAAATGAGTTGATAAAGCTTTTTATTGTGTACAAGAGTACAAAACTAAAAGAATGACTGTATCATAATCAACACAACTGCAAACATACTCAACTAAGGCTATGTTGTAAATTAAACATAAGAAAATATAGATTTTTTATTAAACAATTGAAAAAATGAGTTGATAAAGCTTTTTATTGTGTACAAGAGTACAAAACTAAAAGAATGTCTGTATCATAATCAACACAACTGCAAACATACTCAACTAAGGCTATGTTGTAAATTAAACATAAGAGGTTAGAAACATAAATATGATAAAATATTGACAATTTTTCTGTAACTATACAGATGTATAAGTCAAGTTGTTTGGGCAAGAATAAAAAAACGCCATGAATTTCAATAATAATAATAATAATGCAATATTCATCAAAATTAAACTGAAATTAAAATTAGAGCTGTTAACAACAATGACACATTGTAAGTTAGGTTATATTTTGGACAAGCTACCAGTCTCATTGAAAAGTTCAAAGAAACGTAATTTATTGGTAGTTGGAGGCAAAATTGATGACGTTGTATGCAACTCAACTCATAGGAACTTAGAGCACGAGCTGCATCTCACTTGTTGCTTAATGGCAGCCATAATACAATCGTTGTATAAACTACCATTTTCTACATAACTTGCTATAACAACCCAGTTGAATGGAAATGGAAGAAAATTCGATTAACGTTCCTAATATCTGCCAATCCTTATAATAAAGAGAGTTAATTTATTACTGAATTCAATAATAATAATAACAATAATAATAATAATAATAATAATAATAATAATAATAAAAATAATAATGATAATAATAATAATAGTAATGATAATAATAATAATAATGATAAAATAATAATAATAATAACAACTGAATACCCTATTAATTGTAAACTAATGGACCTTGGTCTTGACTTTAAGGACACCAGCAAGGAAAACCTTTGTTGTAAACAAACTTGTGGACTTAAAGTAAGTGTAAATGACCAAGAGAATTTGTTTAATACATTCTATAGTTGTAATAAAGAACAGCAAGACACACTACTTGCTGGATGTCTTGCTGCTAAAAGTTCTTCAACTCACTGTGTAGGTGGGGAAAAACGCCGAGACATACAGTGGAAGTATTCAGTGAAGTGTAGTGGAACTCCTACTACTGTTTGTCAGAAATTCTTACATGATATGTATCAAATATCTGAAAAACGCCTTCGTGTCATCCAAGGAAAGGTAATTTCTGGCAGTACTTTTAATGAAAAAAGAGGGCAAACAAAATTGATGAGGAAGTGTGGGATTTAGCAAGAGAGCACCTCACCTTATTTCCCAGTCAACATTCACACTATGCTAGAGACAAAACATCAAAGCAATATTTTGAAAACCCCAACTTAAGCCCCAAAAAACTTTATGACTTGTTCTTAAAATTCTATAAGAATAGAAAAGGTAATAATTTAAAACTTAGTTATAAAACATATCATAAATTTTTCTTGCACAAAACCAATTATGCCTTCAAATTGCCTCGCACGGATATGCGTGATTATTGCTCTGAAAGCCAAGTAAAACTGAAAAGTGATCCTGCACATGAATGTAAAGTGAAATTAGAAGTTCATCAGAGGAAGTATAGAGCCTTCAAAGCCATCAAAGACGAACTTTTACAAAAATGTAAGGATGAAGACAGTCACATTATTGTATTGGAGTTTGATTATGCCCAAAACCTCCCCCTCCCAAAGACCAATGAGACAGCTCAGTTTTATAAACGTTTGATGTGGGTGTACTTGTTTAATGTGCATTGCCACAATGATGGAAGTAGTGCTCTATATTATTATCTTGAAACAGAATCAAGAAAAAATTCAGATACTGTATGTTCATTTGTTTATGATTTTCTTGTGTCAAAAATTGAAGCTGGTATGCAGTATAAGGAAATTTACCTAATTTCTGATAGTATGGGGAGCCAGAACAAGAATAAACTGGTAACAACTTTCTGTAGTTGGTTAGCAATGAAGCTTGGTTTCTGTCACTAACTTATTCCCTGTTATAGGTCACAGTTTTGGTCAGTGTGACCGAAACTTTGGTGTGTGTGGTATGAAAATTAAGGTCCAAGAAAAAGTACATAACTTGGAAACATATCTCAACATTCTATCCACAGCAAGAAAATATCCCAGTCCATTCATTTTCAAGAATGGTTCACCTGTCATTCGAAAATGGTCACAAGGCTTTAAAAGTATAATGGAGAAAAAAATTACAGCTAAAAAGAATCCCTTTAAAATTCAGTCCTATTGTAGACTTCAATATCCCTCATCAGGAGGTGTTTTAGCTTCTAGATCATACCATGGAGCTTATGAACCATTCTTTTACTTATAAAAAAGCAAGTGGAAACTAATCTCTATGAAACACTTCCTCAGGCTGACAAAGTTAACTTAAAGCAAGCAAAACAAGCAGATGTTAGGAGTTAATTAAGATTTTTGGATTCTGCTGATATTGATTGGTATGAAGAAGTTTTTAAAAACTGTAATTCAGCTGAACTTTTAACAGAGGAAGAGGAAAACCAAGCATTACTCTGCTAATCAAGCCGTCAATCAATGAGAATAATAATTTTGTAATAGTTTATTCTATTGCTTTTTTCATTTTATAATAATAAAGTACCATTGGTATAACATTGTATTTCTTAATTTCTTTTTCCGTTCAATTATTACAACATACTACAAACCAAATATTACACAATACTGCATAAAATCATATCAGATGAAAAGTGTCTATGTGAAAAGGGCGTATGAAAAGCCATGTCTTTGTAAAAAGGGCATTTGAAAAACATGGCGGCTAGCCATCTGTAGAAGAAGGGCGTATGTAAGGGTTTTTTCAATCAGATGTTATTAAATGTTTTCAAGATGGATAATCATTCATTTCAGGATCAAATATATCAGCATAAACTCAACTTCATTTCATTATATGGAAGTCAAAGTCATATCAGTTACGGGTTAAAAGTTGAATGTAGGAAAAGTTTTGCAAGCTCCATATCTCAATGAAAGGTTTATGGTTATCCGCCCTTTTTACATAGACCTCCTCAATTGTAGTAGGCCTATATATGCTCCCGAATTTGAGGAGTACCCCTTATTTTAGCAGATTTAGAAAAAAATATTGTAATCCTTTTTTTATTTTGGGATGGTCAACAGCCAAATGAGAATAAAAATAAGGTAGTAAATAAGATGAATGAAAAACAAATAAATAAATCTAATAAACAAATTGATTAACAGACAAAAAGTAAATAAAGAAACAAATAAAAGCAAACAAAAAATAAATAAATAAATAGATAAACAAAAAAAATAAAGAAACTAAATAAACAAATAAAAACAAACAAATAAAGAAATCAAAATTGCAATATCTTATAAAACGGCAGCGAGTAGAAAAAGAAATGTGGGGAGTGAGATCTCCAGAACATTGCATTCTGCTAAAAGGCCTGGCGCAGGCCTTTATTTGCGCCAGGCCTTTGACCCGGGTTTTCCTAGCTCTGCACTTTCTGCGTAGCGCACCAGTATTGCCAGAAGCAAATTAAAGAATTGTGGGGGATTTGACTCGAAATTACCGTACATAACGATTGAATGTACGGTAATTTTGAGCCAAATCCCCCACAATTCTTTAGCAATGCTGGTGCGCTACACAAAAAGTGCGGAGCTAGGAAACCCCACCTCTAAGGAACCATTCAAGATACACATGGTCCACCACTTGATGCCCCCCTTGGTTGAGCCTGTTGACGCTAGGTTAGTTAACCACTACTAGTATTGCATCAACTTACTAGTAGTGGTTAACTAACCTAGCGTCCAATGCTCCTTGGACGCTGAATGGAGAAGATTACAGGCTTTCCTTGGGCCTGTATTTATGGACGTTCCTTCAGTGTTTCTTGACTTGAGGGATGCATTTCAAGTGTCCCTCGAGTCAGGAGGCACTGAAGGAACGTTCATAAATACGGCTCCCAGTTATCCAAGTGGAGGACTTTGAATAGAATACATCATTTATGGTTTCCGGTTTATGGGACACATGCCGATGGGACACCATGTACCAGACAAGGCCCAATTTCCCCTTCATTCCTGTACTTGCTCCCTGTGATGGGGGAAGCAAATACAGAAATGGAGGGGAAGCCTTGACCGGTGCATGGTGTCCCATCGGCATACGCCTTGTAAACCGGAAACCGGGGCCCAAAAACCGGCCCATCCAGGCATACACGGTAAAACCCAACTCCCATGCCGAATTATTGCATCCATCATTCTCCCATAGTGTCATAAGACCTACACAGTTCGAGCATATTTTGGGGAAAACTGCACTTTGAACAGGCTGTAACGCATATATCTCGGGAAATATGACCGGGAAAAAAATGAACAAAATAGGGAGAAGAAGAAAGAGAAGAGGGGGGCGTAAATAAAATAAAAACAGTAAAGGTGAGAAAGAAGAAGAAAAAAGAAAGAAGAGGGGGAAGAAAAGGATGGGAAAGAAGAGGGGAAGAAAAGGATGGGTAAGACGAAGGGGAGGAAGGAGAAGAGGTGGAAGAGAAGGATGGGAATGAAGAGGCGGAGGAAGAAGAAGAGGGGGTGGTGTACGGGTGAAGAAGAGGGTAGTGAAGAAAACGGATGAAGAAAAGGGATGAAGAAGATGAGGGAGAAGGAAAAGAATTAGATGATGATGAGAAGAAGGTGGAGAAGATAAGAAATGCAGAAGATAAAGTGAAAAAGATGATATGATGAAGAGGAACAGAAGATGTGATGAAGAGGAAAAAGAAGAGAGAAAAAGATGAGATGAAAAAGAAGAGAGGGAGAGAAGAAGAAGAATAAGAGGGGGAAGAGAAGAAGGAGAATTCGGTGAAAAAGAACAGGAAAAACAAGAAGATGTAGAACAAGAACAAGAAAGGGCAGAAGAGAAGATGAAGGAGGAAAAGAGAAAGATGAGGAGGAGGAAAGAAGACGAGAGGGTGTAAGAGGAGAAAATAAATGAAGAAAATTTGGGAGAAGAACAATAAGATGGTGAAGAAGATAAAGATGACGTAGAAAAAAGAGGATGTAATGAAGAGTAAGAGAGAGAAGATTCTGTAGAAGAAGATGAAAAAGAAGAGGGGGCGGAGAAGAAAAGGAAGATGGTGGAGAGGGGAGAAGAGACGAAAAAGGGGAAGAGGAGAGAAATAAGAAAAGAAAAAAGAAGAATTAGGAGGAACAAGAAGATAGAGGGGGAGAAGGAGAACAAGAGGCAGAAGAGGAGGAGGAGGAGAAAGAAGAAGATGAGGAGAATAAGGAAATGAAAAAGAAGATGATCATGATGATAAGTAGGAAGAATTGGAAGATGATGGAGAAGAAGAAAAAAGATTAGGTGGAGTTAAATGAAGGGTGAAAAGAAGAAGGGGAATTGGGAGAGAAAGCTGATAAAATTAAAAAATTAAATGAAGGAGTTGAGAGGAAGAAGTTATTTAATCTTTATTTATTTTTACGAAATTATTTTTTATTTAAATTCTTTTATTATCAACACGTTGCTTACAGAGGAATACAAGAGGTTACAAGAGGAATATTTAAATATGTTTTATGTTAATATTTATAACATCATTTATTAGAAACGATTTTTTTAGTCGGATGAAGCCTAGATATGCCTTGAGACTTGTGCGTGGGTATTATTTATTGATACAAAATTACAATGAATACAAAGGTGCAACCGACTGCGAGTCCAAAACTGCTGTGTTTGCAAATTTTGTATTGGCCGTATTACCTAAAAACTTTGAGGTTATTCTAAAATAGAAAATTTTGATTCACTAAAAGCTTTGAACAAAAGAAAAAATTATTGTCTTATTTTACTTAGCTTTCCATTTGTTAGTTACATTATTTTACTTCACTTACTTTACATTTACAGTACTTAATTTTTTTAAATTTGTTAAGACTGAAAATAAATTTAAGACTGAACGCGATTAAACTCGAAACCGCAGGTTTAGTAGCCAGCCAGAGTCTTATCTAATCAAAGACAAACGCTCCAACTGTTAATTTTTTTAAACTAATAAGCCCAACATACGTCTGAGACTTGTGCGTGGGTAATGATTTGAATGATGGTAATTGATGAGTTAAGGTGTAAACATACAGTTTTAGGTGGGTTCCAAACCACCCACAAGTGATTTTACAGCGGAGAACAGAGTCTCATCTAGTAACTGTTTACTATTTATAACTAGCGCAACAGTTTTAGGTGGGTTCCGAACCATCGGGAAGTAATTTTACAGCAGAGAAAAGAGTAACTGTTTAGCGTTAATAATATCTATATATCTATATTGTATTATAATATCTATCTCTAATAATAACTGTATATTTATTTTCATTTTCACAGCTTTTTTCTTTAGTTTAACCTTAGAAATAATACAATATTTGAGGATTTTTATTTTTTCGACCGCAACAGTCACCAGCGGCCAAAGTTTTATTTTTGCTGGTGATGCCATAAATGCTTAAAGAGATATTTATGTTTCTGTATTATTCATACTTTTAGTTTATATTTATGATTTATGATTGTTATGTATTTAATTTCTTTCATATTTACGATTTATGATTGAGTTTGTATTTTTAATGGCGAAATAAATAAATTTCATTGTCTAAAGCTATTAAATGATGGTAACCAGTGGACAAGCTTTTACTTTTGTTGGAGAATACCATATTTACATATTTTCTAAATCATATTTCATAAATCTAGTGAAGAAATAATATTGCAGATTTATATTTATATTTCAGTATTGTTTGGTAGTCTACTATATGTTGGAATATTGATGTAAATTTTTAAATGTACCAAATAAAATAAATTGAAATTAACTTTTTTGGAATCAATTTTCAATACTCTTGTTGTTGTATAAAGAACACTCAATATTATTGTATTTATATCGCCTTTTTTGTCACATATTTAAAGCAACATTCTAGAGAAGTGTTTATTAAGTTCATATTGATTATGCATATAAATGACATGTATTGTGTTGTAGACAATAAAAATATGAATGGAATAATTTTGGAAGATGAACCATCATTTTCAATTACTGTTAGATGAAACGCAAGAACAAACTAATCATGCAATTCTTTACTAACCATCCATTCTCCCCACACATGCAATACTACTACTACTACTACTACTACTACTACTACTATTATTACTACTACTACTACTACTACTACTACTACTACTTTTACTACTAGCAACCAACCAACACCAAAACCCCTACCATGCCTACTAAAGCTTCAGTTTTCTAAAATGCTGATTTGGACTAAATGTACAGCAGACAGGACTGCATACACTACAACACATCACTCGATTTGCTTTCGAAATATAGTTTACAATGTTACAATAAGAATATATATTCGATTAATCGTATATAACCTACTATTATACTTATATATCATCTTCCATACATTCTCTACTTTCAAAAATAAGTTGGAAGTTAACCTATAACTATTTCCAAAACAACACGCCATCTTGATTTGCCCGGCGAGACATCAGGCTGATAACCTATTAACACTGCAAAAGTGTCCACTGTTGTAGTGTTGTAGGTTACCATCCAGAAGTTCCACCTACTCGCTGGACATATCAAGATGGCGTGTTGTTTTGGAAATTGTTATAGGTTAACTTCCAACTTATTTTTGAAAGTAGAGAATGTATGGAGGAAGACATAATTATTAATATAATAGTAGGTCTTAATTGATTGAGTATATCATCATATTATATTATAAACTATATTTTATGAGAGCAAATCGAGTTTAGACATTGTAGTGTATGCGGCCCTGTCCACTGTGCATTTAGTCCAAACCTGTGTTCTAGAAATCCGAGGCTTTAAACTAAAAAACTCAGTGATTGATAATGATGGTTCATAATATTGATAAAATATTAAATTCATTAATAAAATACAACTTACAAAGAAAAATAATTTTTAAAAAAAATTGAGTATATTTCAAGAATATGAAACCTTGCATTACAAGTCATTCAATTAAGTTTCAAGTTTTTTTAAAATTAAGTTTGTTAAGTTCAATCAAGTTTTTAATTGAAATGAGAGTTGGAAAGGCTATACATTTAATATTTAAGAATTTTTTCAAGTTTATTTATGAAGTTTTACAGTAAGCTCACTTACTTTTACACTTACGTAAGTTCACTCTTTTATGAGTGAACTGAGTACAAGTTGAAGTAAATGCGTATGGCATTATTGGTGGAGAGACCCTTACATTCTACGATGTCGTTTTAGCCATGTTATTGGAAACATGGTGGATCTACAATTTTAGGTGGGCTCCGAACCACCGAAGTGAACTGTGCTAATTTGTTCAATGGGCGCCAGTTTTTCGTTTTAGATGTTTCTTGTATTGGATGTTAAGATATTAGAATTTTATTTCCACTAGAAAATGAATTTTAATCAATTATTTTGTGACATATTATGGGAACTGAAGTTGAAATTTTTCGAATTTTGAGGGCAATTGATCTCCCTACCAGTTATTTTGAAATTTCGCAATTTTTTTAAATACAAGACACATCGGGGAGTACAACTTTTGGTTCGGAACTCACCTATTACTGTAGGTTTTCCTTTCAATCCAATGAGTTGCATTCATCACCCACGCACATGTCTCAGATCTATGTAGACTTAATCTCCCCAAAAAATTATATTGAGTACTTAGATAAAATGGTTATCCTATAATTCTCTAGTTATTCCATATATTTTTTATGTAACTCTGAACTTATTTTTGCTTTTAATATGAAATGTTCCTTTTTTGTATAATACTGTACAAACACAGTGATTAATTTTTTCCTGATTTCCCAATCTCTAACCTAAGTTAAGACAGTCAATTTAGAAAAGCACTATCCCTCAATACAATTACAACTTTTATTAATAATTTTTATTATTAGTATTTTTATTGTTATTCTTATTATTTCATTTTATTTTCAATTACAATAATTGTAATTGAAAATAAAATGAAATAATAAGAATTATTAAGAATTATAAGAAATAATTATTATTTTATAATCAACACAAGTTTTCCTTAAAGAGCGATACAAGAAATATTCAAAGATGCTTTATGTTAATATTCATTATATTATTATTATTAAAAAATATTTCTTTAATAAAAATGTTGAACCAAAAAAAAATAAAAATCGTCTATATGGAAACAAACACAAAATAAAAATTATTTCTAAACATATTTACGATAATTATGCCTAGACTAGGAAAAAAGAGGTAAGTGGAGTTATTCAAATTAAAAAAATAAAGCTGAGAAAGAGAGAAGGGTGATGATAAAAGATGAGAGAGAGAGAGTGAGAGAGAAGGGAGGAGATGGACGATGAGTGAGAGGGCGAATGGGGAGGGGGAAATAGGAGAGAGAAAGAAAGATAGGAAAGACAGCCGCATTTCCCAACATACCTGCGAAAACCTGTAAAACGTTGCAGTGTAATGCTCAAATCGGTGAACATTTCATGACTCCATTTAGGGAATGCATGGATGAAATAATTCAGCTGAAGAATTGAATTTTATGCATGTCTAGATTAGCCGCATTTCGGCCATAATGTATTCTACTCAGAGTCCTACACGAAGATAACTGAGAAAAGCCTGAAATCTCCCCCACCCCCGCATCCAAGAACCAGCTACAGGCTCAACCCCTCTGGGGCAACAAGTAGTGGCTCAAGTGTACCTTGAATGGTTCCTCGATACGCAGAATGCAATAGTTGAGTTCCGGGGAGCCTTACCCGTAACCAGTAAATGTTACCTGTAGCGTCTGATTGGTCTATTCAATTTTTTTTGTGAATAAACCAATCGGACGCCATTCACCGGTCACCGGTAAGACTCCCAGGAACTCAACCAGTCCTGGAACTTTCACTCCTCACACTTCCTTTCCGTTAACTGCTGTTTTATAAGACATCACACAAAATTAAAAATAACAAATTATAAATATAATAAAATAAAATCTCAAAACAAAAAAATCAGTGAAGGAAATAAACAAAATAAAATAATAACACTGCTGTTTTCTAGAACATCACATTTAAAAAAAATGAATATTAAAAAATAAAATAAACTGAAAATAAAATTAAAAATTACAAAAAATTGATGGACATGTGTAAAAGAAATAAGCAAGATAAAATACAAAAAACTACTGTTTTCTAGATCATAGAAAAAAAAATCACAAAAAATAAAAAAGTATTGAACAGAAAACTATACGTACCTTCTCTATTCAATTTTTATAAATTCTGCATTTACTCAAATTTAAAAAAAAATTAAATATCAATGGGCATGGATTAAAAAAATAAAATACAAAACTCTATTCTTAAAAAAAAAACACAAAAAAATAAAATATTAATGGGCATGTATTAAAAAAATAAAATACGAAACTCTATTCAACTGAACTATTCATAAATTCTGCAACTTCTCCGAATTAAACTGACATAATTTGAGGTATTACAAATAATTCTCAATCAATTTAGAGTTGAAAAATTGGGAGTTGTGAGAGGCGGTCACAAAATTAAAAATTATTTCAATATGAAAGGACTCAACAAAATAAAATCCAACTTCTTGTAATAAGATATTAAAATTTCAAAATTGAAGGTTGTGCGCAATGTTTTTTGTAATAATTTTTTTCGAATAGTTGAGCCGAGCGCTGCGCTCGGTGTGGTTGGACGAGCATTTGTTGCTCTCTCCAATCGTTGAAGGTTTTATCTATTTTTATTAGCGGTTCATTGGTACTGAAGTGAGTGATTTCAGTTGGTAACTGTGTGAGTGACACGTATCTGAACTTACTCTTTTGGAACAGTGAGTATAAGTGAGATATAGTTAAATTTGTTTTCTGATTTTTTGGCTGTGAAGACTATTGATTGGACATTCTCAAGGACATTTATCAGAAACGGTAGTTTGTTGTATGGCCTTGCTTATCTGCTGTAGTTGGAGTGAAAGGGTTGATGATTGATGAGAGAAAGAGAGCGATCATTTCTATTTTATTACGGTTCTACACCTGCCAAAGTTGCTGGCCCAACTTGGTAACTTGAGACAGCTTTATTAGCAACTAGGCGGCGTCTGTAGCCCCTGCAGTCTAATTATTATTATTATTTGAAGAATTTATTTTCATCTATGATAGAAATAGTTGAAATCTGAGCATTGGAAGAATTTTTATCTGAACTGATAAGGTCTAAGATACTATAAATGATCACAAAACAATAATTACACCTCAAAGTAAAAACAAAATTTGAATGAAAATTAAAATTTCGCTTGCAAAAAAATTGTTGTTAAAATTGGGATTAGGGGTGTTGCTCAAATTTCTATTAAACTGGGAAGTTACAGCAAGTGGTAAAAGTTAAACTGTTAAGTTGAACAAGCTGATTAAAGTTGATCAAAGTCAAAAAGATGAACAGCATGTCATTGTTACTTTGAGCCACCGCGGTTGAATGGTATACTGCTTTGGAGAGGCTGGAGAAATGCGTCATTTAAAATGTAATTTTTATAATTATTTTTTAAATAATAAAAAAATTACGATATGTTTGCAGTTGCGCTAATCATAATGCAGCATTTTTTTATAAGGCGAACTCAAAAAAATTGTTAACAAAATTGTAATTTAATTACAATAATTTTAATTATATTAAATTATAAAAGCACAATTAAGCAACTAAGCTCAATTTATGTGCTATAACACTACTTAAGCTCTGACAAGAGACAAATTGTCTCGCAGAAATATAAGTTGTGTAGCTATACTAACAGCCATACGCTAAATAATAGTTATTTATGTATTAAGAGCGTGAAGCGCGACTTTATCGCTCGAGCCAAAACATTTACTGCGCGACGCATAGCGGAGCGCAGTAATTTTGCGAGAGCGATAAAGAAGCTTCACGCGCGAATTGCATACAATATTTTTCCTAAAAATGCAGTTCTGGATTCCAACACAATAAAAGCTTGTAGTTTGTAAAATCACAGACCGTGCGCGGATTTGGTTAGCGTTCGCCTTTTTTGAGGTTATGTGAATTTCACGGATTCACTGATCAACCAATGAGAAGAGACATCAAAATCAAAACAGAAGCGTAAAGAAAACAGCTGGCAAGCGTAAAGTACTTTACCGCTTGCTGAGCAGTAAAGAGGTATTTTACAATTAGTTTTCAGTACGTAAAGAACTACTTTACGAGCAGTTGTAGGAAAAATAATAATAAATAAGCAACTAAGCAAAATTAGCTGATGTAAAGGTGATAAACTCAAGACTAAATATATTATCAAGACTAGATAAATAAAGAGTATCATATATTATCAGCTCATATTATAAAATCAAAGACTAGATAGATTTTGCCATTGCCCTGTCTGTTAGTATACTTTTCGGCCTGTAAGGCATTATAATTTAGCAGTGAATTGATGACTGCAACAAACTTCCAAGCATACAATACAAGAAGCAGGGTAAATGTAAGACTCGAAGCTCACAAAACCTCTTTTTATGAGGCAAGTCCTCAGTATATGGCTGAGAAGATCCATAATGCCCTTCCTGCAGAGCTTTGACAAATGGAAACTGAAACGATGTTTAGGAGAAGCTTCAAGTCCTGGCTACAAACGAAGTGCTTGTACACCATATATTGTACAAGCTGCGATGCTCAACATATGTTTGATGAAAAATTAAATAAAAAACTTGATGAGTAATTGACGTAATTTTGAAAAATATTCTCCCACCTTCTGGTTGTCATCTGGTGTGTTGGTCCGAGTTAGGTCAACAACAGTGCGAAACGTTTTAAAGCAAAAAGGCACACTGTTGGCCTTTGCATCAGTGTCGGACAGTGCTGTTGGGATGAAGAGAAGCCGAGAAAAGGAAGAAAGAAAGAGCCGAAACTGAAAAAAAGAAAAAGATAACGATATCATAAGTTATCTACCAGAAAAGAGACACTCCAAACTGGGTACCCGGGGCAAGACGGGTAAAATGCTAGTGATAGAATAAACTTAGAACAACTTTTTCGCCAATCAATAGAGACTATTAAAAGTATTAGAAGGGATTAGATTACAAGTTAGTTTGAAGTGACTGACAATTGAATAAACTGACAAATATACATAAACAGAATTTATTAATTTCGAATTTCTTTAATTGCTATTAGTTTATACTGAAGACTTCTACAATGGCGGATATTGACAACAGTATTGAACAGCTGATGGAAATCGATGAATGCTACTGTACAAAATATCAGTCACCACCGGGAATCGAACCACGGACCTCCCAATTGCCGGTCGGGCGCCTTAACCACTAGACCATGGAGACCTTTCTGCACAGCAGCATTCATTCTGTTTATGTATATTTGTCAGTCACTTCAAACTAACTTGTGAGATACGAGCCGATATGGCCAAGTTAAAAGTTCTAAAGCAGTTTCTAAAGAGTTTAGGAAGTACCAAAATATTAAAAAAACAATTGAGAATAGTTATTTATGTATTAAGAGCGTGAAGCGCGACTTTATCGCTCGAGCCAAAACATTTACTGCGCGACGCATAGCGGAGCGCAGTAATTTTGCGAGAGCGATAAAGAAGCTTCACGTGCGAATTGCATACAATATTTTTCCTACAACTGCAGTTCTGGATTACAACACAATAAAAACTTGTAGTTTGTAACATCACAGAACGTGCGCGGATTTGGTTAGCGTGCGCCATTTTGAGGTTATGTGAATTCACAGATTCCGCGATCCACCAATGAGAAGACATCAAAATCAAAACAGAAGCGTAAAGAAAACAGCTGGTGAGCGTAAAGTACTTTTCGTCATACTTGTAGGTTATGGACAGTTTACCAGTCAAGCAATCAATGTGGTAAACAGCTGTTTACAGAAATCAAAAACAGCTGATGTAATTTGATGATTATTACCGTACACTGTGTGGTAAAAATCATCAAATGATTATTACCGCACTCTATGGGTGGTTGTGGCTACCACTTCACTGAAAAACCATTTGGTTGAAAGCTAGATCAGCTGATCTAGAACCATTATTGCCACATTTCACCTTGAGTTGGTGTGTTGAGGTTATGTTTGTATAACAATGATTTATAGTTTCTTATTTCAACTTATCTGCTATTTTAGACTTGTATGACGAAAAATATCGTACGTAACTCGTCCGGGAAGATGTTTACCATACTCGTATGATAATACCGCACTCGACTTCGTCTCGTGCGTTAACTTATCATACTCGTATGTTAAACACCATTTCCCGCACTTGTAACGTAATATACTATTACCGCTTGCTGAGCAGTAAAGAGGTATTTTACAATTAGTTTTCAGTACGTAAAGAACGACTTTACGAGCAGTTGTAGGAAAAATATTTTGATGAAGATAGTGTACAAGATCCTTGCAGATCAAAATTGAGCCCCAGCTCAACTGATTGTAATTGTGATTGTGGCAACCAGTGAATAAGAATGTTCCGGTGGTTGGGAACCCATTTAAAGTTGTAGGTCCAACTCATCAATCACCATCATCCAACTCACCCACGCACAGGTCTCAGACCTATGTGGGCTTCATCCTCAGAAAACCGAAGAAAGATTGTTTATAATTGTTTATCTGACTTGTCTTACACTCTATCTGCGAGCAATTTAATTAATGACGTAATCAAGAAAAAAGAAAATAAAATAAAGCGAGCTTGTGGTTTTTATGGAGAAAAAAGCGGTGTTAAGTCACAATCGCTCAACGCTGCGCATGGATGGGTGACTGGCAGCTATAGCTCACTGCTATTCAATTTATTATTAGTATTTACCCAGTGGTTTGGAACCCACTTAGAATTGTAGGTCGACCATGTCTATTATGAAATGGGTGAGGCGACATACCAGTCACTAATTAAAGTCATAGGCCTAATTATTATTAATGACTATCATCAGAGTTCATTATAATAATTATTAATATTAATATTATAATTGATTGTTGTAATTTATGCTTATTTTGAATATTATCGTGCACTTGCTAGTAATAGTAATAGAAAAGGTGGAGATAATAAAAAATGAAAGAAAGAAATATAATCAGTGTCGAGACTTTGAAAGTTGAATGCAGAAGAAGAAGAAGAAGAAGGAGAAGGAGATAAAAGAAGAAGAAGAAGAAGAAGAAGAAAGACAAAAGAAGAAGTAGGAAAAAAGGAGAAGAAGTAGAAGTAGAAGGAGGAGGATGAGGATGAGGGTGAGGATGAGGAGGATGAGGAGGAGGAGGAGGAGGAAGAGGAGGAAAAAGAAGAAGAAGAAGACAGAAGATGGAGAAGAGGAAGAATATGGAGGAGAAGAAGAAGAAGAAGAAGACAAAAGAAGAAGAAGAATAACAAAAGAAGAAGAAAGACAAAAGAAGAAGTAGGAAAAAAGAAGAAGAAGAAGAAGAAGAAAAAGAAGAAGAAGAAAAAGAAGAAGAAAAAGAAGAGGAAGAAGAAGAAAAAGTAGAAGAAGAGGAAGAAAAAGATGAGGAAGAAGAAAAAGGAGAAAACGATGAGGAAGAAGAAAAAGGAGTAAAAAAAGAAAAAGGAGAAAAAGAAGACGAAGAAGAAAAAGGAGAAAAGAAGAAGAAGAAGAAGAAGAAGAAGAAAAAGTAGAAGAAGAGGAAGAAAAAGAATAAGAATAAAAAGAAGAGGAAAAAGATGGAGAAGAAAGAGAAGAATAAGAATATGAAGAAGAAGAAGAAGAAGATGGGAGAAGAAGAAGAAGATGGATAAGAAGAAGAAGAGGAAGAAGATGGATAAGAAGATGGAGAACAAGAAGAAGAGGAAGAAGAAGAAGAAGAAGAAGAAGAAGAAGAAGAGGACAAAAGAAGAGGAAGAAGACAAAAGAAGAAGACAAAACAAGAAGAAGAAGATAAAAGAAGAGGAAAAAGACAAAAGAAGAAGACAAAACAAGAAGAAGAAGACAAAAGAAGAGGAAGAAGACAAAACAAGAAGACAAAACAAGAAGAAGAAGACAAAAGAAGAAGACAAAACAAGAAGAAGAAGACAAAAGAAGAAGAAGAAGACAAAAGAAGAAGACAAAACAAGAAGAAGAAGACAAAAGAAGAGGAAGAAGACAAAAGAAGAAGACAAAACAAGAAGAAGAAGACAAAAGAAGAGGAAAAAGACAAAAGAAGAAGACAAAACAAGAAGAAGAAGACAAAAGAAGAGGAAGAAGACAAAACAAGAAGACAAAACAAGAAGAAGAAGACAAAAGAAGAAGACAAAACAAGAAGAAGAAGACAAAAGAAGAAGAAGAAGACAAAAGAAGAAGAAGACAAAAGAAGAAGAAGAAGACAAAAGAAGAAGACAAAACAAGAAGAAGAAGACAAAAGAAGAGGAAAAAGACAAAAGAAGAAGACAAAACAAGAAGAAGAAGATAAAAGAAGAGGAAAAAGACAAAAGAAGAAGACAAAACAAGAAGAAGAAGACAAAAGAAGAGGAAGAAGACAAAAGAAGAAGACAAAACAAGAAGAAGAAGACAAAAGAAGAGGAAAAAGACAAAAGAAGAAGACAAAACAAGAAGAAGAAGATAAAAGAAGAGGAAGAAGACAAAAGAAGAAGACAAAACAAGAAGAAGAAGACAAAAGAAGAAGAAGAAGACAAAAGAAGAAGAAGAAGAAGACAAAAGAAGAAGACAAAACAAGAAGAAGAAGACAAAAGAAGAGGAAAAAGACAAAAGAAGAAGACAAAACAAGAAGAAGAAGATAAAAGAAGAGGAAGAAGACAAAAGAAGAAGACAAAACAAGAAGAAGAAGACAAAAGAAGAGGAAGAAGACAAAAGAAGAAGACAAAACAAGAAGAAGAAGACAAAAGAAGAGGAAAAAGACAAAAGAAGAAGACAAAACAAGAAGAAGAAGATAAAAGAAGAGGAAGAAGACAAAAGAAGAAGACAAAACAAGAAGAAGAAGACAAAAGAAGAAGAAGAAGACAAAAGAAGAAGAAGAAGACAAAAGAAGAAGACAAAACAAGAAGAAGAAGACAAAAGAAGAGGAAGAAGACAAAACAAGAAGACAAAACAAGAAGAAGAAGACAAAAGAAGAAGACAAAACAAGAATAAGAAGACAAAAGAAGAAGAAGAAGACAAAAGAAGAAGACAAAACAAGAAGAAGAAGACAAAAGAAGAGGAAAAAGACAAAAGAAGAAGACAAAACAAGAAGAAGAAGATAAAAGAAGAGGAAAAAGACAAAAGAAGAAGACAAAACAAGAAGAAGAAGACAAAAGAAGAGGAAGAAGACAAAAGAAGAAGACAAAACAAGAAGAAGAAGACAAAAAAAGAGGAAAAAGACAAAAGAAGAAGACAAAACAAGAAGAAGAAGATAAAAGAAGAGGAAGAAGACAAAAGAAGAAGACAAAACAAGAAGAAGAAGACAAAAGAAGAAGAAGAAGACAAAAGAAGAAGACAAAACAAGAAGAAGAAGACAAAAGAAGAAGAAGAAGACAAAAGAAGAAGACAAAACAAGAAGAAGAAGACAAAACAAGAAGAAGAAGAAGAAAAAAAAGAAGAAGAAGAAGAAAAAGAAGAGGAAGAAGAAGAAAAAGTAGAAGAAGAGGAAGAAAAAGAATAAGAAGAAAAAGAAGAGGAAAAAGATGGAGAAGAAGAAGAAGAAGATGGAGAAGAAAGAGAAGAATGAGAATATGAAGAAGAAGATGGGAGAAGATGGAGAACAAGAAGAAGAGGAAGAAGAAGAAGAAGTCAAAAGAAGAGGAAGAAGACAAAAGAAGAAGAGGAAGAAGAAGAAGAAGACAAAAGAAGAAGACAAAACAAGAAGAAGAAGACAAAAGAAGAGGAAGAAGACAAAAAAAGAAGAAGAAGACAAAAGAAGAGGAAGAAGACAAAACAAGAAGACAAAACAAGAAGAAGAAGACAAAAGAAGAGGAAGAAGACAAAAGAAGAAGACAAAAGAAGAAGAAGAAGACAAAAGAAGAAGACAAAACAAGAAGAAGAAGACAAAACAAGAAGAAGAAGACAAAAGAAGAGGAAGAAGACAAAACAATAAGACAAAACAAGAAGAAGAAGACAAAAGAAGAAGACAAAACAAGAAGAAGAAGACAAAAGAAGAGGAAGAAGACAAAAGAAGAAGAAGAAGAAGACAAAAGAAGAGGAAGAAGTCAAAAGAAGAAGACAAAACACGAAGAAGAAGAAAAAAGAAGAAGACAAAACAAGAAGAAGAAGACAAAAGAAGAGGAAGAAGACAAAAGAAGAAGAAGAAGAAGACAAAAGAAGAGGAAGAAGACAAAACAAGAAGAAGAAGACAAAAGAAGAAGACAAAACAAGAAGAAGAAGACAAAAGAAGAAGAAGAAGACAAAAGAAGAAGACAAAACAAGAAGAAGAAGACAAAAGAAGAAGACAAAACAAGAAGAAGAAGACAAAAGAAGAGGAAGAAGACAAAAGAAGAAGAAGAAGAAGACAAAAGAAGAGGAAGAAGACAAAACAAGAAGAAGAAGACAAAAGAAGAGGAAGAAGACAAAACAAGAAGACAAAACAAGAAGAAGAAGACAAAAGAAGAAGAAGAAGACAAAAGAAGAAGACAAAACAAGAAGAAGAAGACAAAAGAAGAAGACAAAACAAGAAGAAGAAGACAAAACAAGAAGTAGAAGACAAAAGAAGAGGAAGAAGACAAAACAATAAGACAAAACAAGAAGAAGAAGACAAAAGAAGAGGAAGAAGACAAAACAAGAAGACAAAACAAGAAGAAGAAGACAAAAGAAGAAGACAAAACAAGAAGAAGAAGACAAAAGAAGAGGAAGAAGACAAAAGAAGAAGAAGAAGAAGAAGACAAAAGAAGAGGAAGAAGACAAAACAAGAAGAAGAAGACAAAAGAAGAGGAAGAAGACAAAACAAGAAGACAAAACAAGAAGAAGAAGACAAAAGAAGAAGAAGAAGACAAAAGAAGAAGAAGAAGACAAAAGAAGAAGACAAAACAAGAAGAAGAAGACAAAAGAAGAAGAAGAAGACAAAACATGAAGACAAAACAAGAAGAAGAAGACAAAAGAAGAAGAAGAAGAAGACAAAAGAAGAAGACAAAACAAGAAGAAGAAGACAAAAGAAGAGGAAGAAGACAAAACAAGAAGACAAAACAAGAAGAAGAAGACAAAAGAAGAGGAAGAAGACAAAAGAAGAAGAAGAAGACAAAAGAAGAAGACAAAACAAGAAGAAGAAGACAAAACAAGAAGAAGAAGACAAAAGAAGAGGAAGAAGACAAAACAATAAGACAATACAAGAAGAAGAAGACAAAAGAAGAGGAAGAAGACAAAACAAGAAGAAGAAGACAAAACAAGAAGACAAAACAAGAAGAAGACAAAACAAGAAGAAGAAGACAAAAGAAGAGGAAGAAGACAAAACAATAAGACAAAACAAGAAGAAGAAGACAAAAGAAGAGGAAGAAGACAAAACAAGAAGACAAAACAAGAAGAAGAAGACAAAACAAGAAGACAAAACAAGAAGAAGAAGACAAAAGAAGAGGAAGAAGACAAAAGAAGAAGACAAAAGAAGAAGAAGAAGAAGAAGACAAAAGAAGAGGAAGAAGACAAAACAAGAAGAAAAAGAGGAAGAAGAAGAAGAAGAAGACAAAAGAAGAAGACAAAACAAGAAGAAGAAGACAAAAGAAGAAGACAAAACAAGAAGAAGAAGACAAAAGAAGAGGAAGAAGACAAAACAAGAAGAAGAAGACAAAAGAAGAGGAAGAAGACAAAAGAAGAAGACAAAACAAGAAGGAGAAGACAAAAGAAGAGGAAGAAGACAAAAGAAGAAGACAAAACAAGAAGAAGAAGACAAAAAAGAAGAAGAAGACAAAAGAAGAGGAAGAAGACAAAAGAAGAAGACAAAACAAGAAGAAGAAGACAAAAGAAGAGGAAGAAGACAAAAGAAGAAGACAAAACAAGAAGAAGAAGACAAAACAAGAGGAAGAAGACAAAACAAGAAGAAGAAGACAAAACAAGAAGAAGAAGACAAAAGAAGAGGAAAAAGACAAAAGAAGAAGACAAAACAAGAAGAAGAAGATAAAAGAAGAGGAAAAAGACAAAAGAAGAAGACAAAACAAGAAGAAGAAGACAAAAGAAGAGGAAGAAGACAAAAGAAGAAGACAAAACAAGAAGAAGAAGACAAAAAAAGAGGAAAAAGACAAAAGAAGAAGACAAAACAAGAAGAAGAAGATAAAAGAAGAGGAAGAAGACAAAAGAAGAAGACAAAACAAGAAGAAGAAGACAAAAGAAGAAGAAGAAGACAAAAGAAGAAGAAGAAGACAAAAGAAGAAGACAAAACAAGAAGAAGAAGACAAAAGAAGAGGAAGAAGACAAAACAAGAAGAAAAAACAAGAAGAAGAAGACAAAAGAAGAAGACAAAACAAGAATAAGAAGACATAAGAAGAAGAAGAAGACAAAAGAAGAAGACAAAACAAGAAGAAGAAGATAAAAGAAGAGGAAAAAGACAAAAGAAGAAGACAAAACAAGAAGGAGAAGACAAAAGAAGAGGAAAAAGACAAAAGAAGAAGACAAAACAAGAAGAAGAAGACAAAAGAAGAGGAAGAAGACAAAAGAAGAAGACAAAACAAGAAGAAGAAGACAAAAAAAGAGGAAAAAGACAAAAGAAGAAGACAAAACAAGAAGAAGAAGATAAAAGAAGAGGAAGAAGACAAAAGAAGAAGACAAAACAAGAAGAAGAAGACAAAAGAAGAAGAAGAAGACAAAAGAAGAAGACAAAACAAGAAGAAGAAGACAAAAGAAGAAGAAGAAGACAAAAGAAGAAGACAAAACAAGAAGAAGAAGACAAAACAAGAAGAAGAAGAAGAAAAAAAAGAAGAAGAAGAAGAAAAAGAAGAGGAAGAAGAAGAAAAAGTAGAAGAAGAGGAAGAAAAAGAATAAGAAGAAAAAGAAGAGGAAAAAGATGGAGAAGAAGAAGAAGAAGATGGAGAAGAAAGAGAAGAATAAGAATATGAAGAAGAAGAAGATGGGAGAAGATGGAGAACAAGAAGAAGAGGAAGAAGAAGAAGAAGTCAAAAGAAGAAGAAGAAGACAAAACATGAAGACAAAACAAGAAGAAGAAGACAAAAGAAGAAGAAGAAGAAGACAAAAGAAGAAGACAAAACAAGAAGAAGAAGACAAAAGAAGAGGAAGAAGACAAAACAAGAAGAAGAAGACAAAAGAAGAGGAAGAAGACAAAAGAAGAAGACAAAAGAAGAAGAAGAAGACAAAAGAAGAAGACAAAACAAGAAGAAGAAGACAAAACAAGAAGAAGAAGACAAAAGAAGAGGAAGAAGACAAAACAATAAGACAATACAAGAAGAAGAAGACAAAAGAAGAGGAAGAAGACAAAACAAGAAGAAGAAGACAAAACAAGAAGACAAAACAAGAAGAAGACAAAACAAGAAGAAGAAGACAAAAGAAGAGGAAGAAGACAAAACAATAAGACAAAACAAGAAGAAGAAGACAAAAGAAGAGGAAGAAGACAAAACAAGAAGACAAAACAAGAAGAAGAAGACAAAAGAAGAGGAAGAAGACAAAAGAAGAAGACAAAAGAAGAAGAAGAAGAAGACAAAAGAAGAGGAAGAAGACAAAACAAGAAGAAGAAGAGGAAGAAGAAGAAGAAGACAAAAGAAGAAGACAAAACAAGAAGAAGAAGACAAAAGAAGAAGACAAAACAAGAAGAAGAAGACAAAAGAAGAGGAAGAAGACAAAACAAGAAGAAGAAGACAAAAGAAGAGGAAGAAGACAAAAGAAGAAGACAAAACAAGAAGGAGAAGACAAAAGAAGAGGAAGAAGACAAAACAAGAAGACAAAACAAGAAGAAGAAGACAAAAGAAGAAGAAGAAGACAAAAGAAGAAGAAGAAGAAGACAAAAGAAGAAGACAAAACAAGAAGAAGAAGACAAAAGAAGAGGAAAAAGACAAAAGAAGAAGACAAAACAAGAAGAAGAAGATAAAAGAAGAGGAAGAAGACAAAAGAAGAAGACAAAACAAGAAGAAGAAGACAAAAGAAGAGGAAGAAGACAAAACAAGAAGAAGAAGACAAAAGAAGAGGAAGAAGACAAAAGAAGAAGACAAAACAAGAAGAAGAAGACAAAAGAAGAGGAAGAAGACAAAACAAGAAGAAGAAGACAAAAGAAGAGGAAGAAGACAAAAGAAGAAGACAAAACAAGAAGAAGAAGACAAAAGAAGAGGAAGAAGACAAAAGAAGAAGACAAAACAAGAAGAAGAAGACAAAAAAGAAGAAGAAGACAAAAGATGAAGACAAAACAAGAAGAAGAAGACAAAAGAAGAGGAAGAAGACAAAACAAGAAGAAGAAGACAAAAGAAGAAGAAGAAGACAAAAGAAGAAGAAGAAGAAGACAAAAGAAGAAGACAAAACAAGAAGAAGAAGACAAAAGAAGAGGAAGAAGACAAAAGAAGAAGACAAAACAAGAAGAAGAAGACAAAAGAAGAAGAAGAAGACAAAAGAAGAAGACAAAACAAGAAGAAGAAGACAAAAGAAGAAGAAGAAGACAAAAGAAGAAGACAAAACAAGAAGAAGAAGACAAAAGAAGAAGAAGAAGACAAAAGAAGAAGACAAAACAAGAAGAAGAAGACAAAACAAGAAGAAGAAGAAGAAAAAAAAGAAGAAGAAGAAGAAAAAGAAGAGGAAGAAGAAGAAAAAGTAGAAGAAGAGGAAGAAAAAGAATAAGAAGAAAAAGAAGAGGAAAAAGATGGAGAAGAAGAAGAAGAAGATGGAGAAGAAAGAGAAGAATAAGAATATGAAGAAGAAGAAGATGGGAGAAGATGGAGAACAAGAAGAAGAGGAAGAAGAAGAAGAAGTCAAAAGAAGAAGAAGAAGACAAAACATGAAGACAAAACAAGAAGAAGAAGACAAAAGAAGAAGAAGAAGAAGACAAAAGAAGAAGACAAAACAAGAAGAAGAAGACAAAAGAAGAGGAAGAAGACAAAACAAGAAGACAAAACAAGAGAAAGAAGACAAAAGAAGAGGAAGAAGACAAAAGAAGAAGACAAAAGAAGAAGAAGAAGACAAAAGAAGAAGACAAAACAAGAAGAAGAAGACAAAACAAGAAAAAGAAGACAAAAGAAGAGGAAGAAGACAAAACAATAAGACAATACAAGAAGAAGAAGACAAAAGAAGAGGAAGAAGACAAAACAAGAAGAAGAAGACAAAACAAGAAGACAAAACAAGAAGAAGACAAAACAAGAAGAAGAAGACAAAAGAAGAGGAAGAAGACAAAACAATAAGACAAAACAAGAAGAAGAAGACAAAAGAAGAGGAAGAAGACAAAACAAGAAGACAAAACAAGAAGAAGAAGACAAAAGAAGAGGAAGAAGACAAAAGAAGAAGACAAAAGAAGAAGAAGAAGAAGACAAAAGAAGAGGAAGAAGACAAAACAAGAAGAAGAAGAGGAAGAAGAAGAAGAAGACAAAAGAAGAAGACAAAACAAGAAGAAGAAGACAAAAGAAGAAGACAAAACAAGAAGAAGAAGACAAAAGAAGAGGAAGAAGACAAAACAAGAAGAAGAAGACAAAAGAAGAGGAAGAAGACAAAAGAAGAAGACAAAACAAGAAGGAGAAGACAAAAGAAGAGGAAGAAGACAAAACAAGAAGACAAAACAAGAAGAAGAAGACAAAAGAAGAAGAAGAAGACAAAAGAAGAAGAAGAAGAAGACAAAAGAAGAAGACAAAACAAGAAGAAGAAGACAAAAGAAGAGGAAAAAGACAAAAGAAGAAGACAAAACAAGAAGAAGAAGATAAAAGAAGAGGAAGAAGACAAAAGAAGAAGACAAAACAAGAAGAAGAAGACAAAAGAAGAGGAAGAAGACAAAACAAGAAGAAGAAGACAAAAGAAGAGGAAGAAGACAAAAGAAGAAGACAAAACAAGAAGAAGAAGACAAAAGAAGAGGAAGAAGACAAAACAAGAAGAAGAAGACAAAAGAAGAGGAAGAAGACAAAAGAAGAAGACAAAACAAGAAGAAGAAGACAAAAGAAGAGGAAGAAGACAAAAGAAGAAGACAAAACAAGAAGAAGAAGACAAAAAAGAAGAAGAAGACAAAAGAAGAAGACAAAACAAGAAGAAGAAGACAAAAGAAGAGGAAGAAGACAAAACAAGAAGAAGAAGACAAAAGAAGAAGAAGAAGACAAAAGAAGAAGAAGAAGAAGACAAAAGAAGAAGACAAAACAAGAAGAAGAAGACAAAAGAAGAGGAAGAAGACAAAAGAAGAAGAAGAAGACAAAAGAAGAAGAAGAAGACAAAAGAAGAAGACAAAACAAGAAGAAGAAGACAAAAGAAGAGGAAGAAGACAAAAGAAGAAGACAAAACAAGAAGAAGAAGACAAAAGAAGAGGAAAAAGACAAAAGAAGAAGACAAAACAAGAAGAAGAAGACAAAAGAAGAGGAAGAAGACAAAACAAGAAGAAGAAGACAAAAGAAGAAGACAAAACAAGAAGAAGAAGACAAAAGAAGAAGAAGAAGACAAAAGAAGAAGAAGACAAAAGAAGAAGAAGAAGACAAAAGAAGAAGACAAAACAAGAAGAAGAAGACAAAAGAAGAGGAAAAAGACAAAAGAAGAAGACAAAACAAGAAGAAGAAGATAAAAGAAGAGGAAAAAGACAAAAGAAGAAGACAAAACAAGAAGAAGAAGACAAAAGAAGAGGAAGAAGACAAAAGAAGAAGACAAAACAAGAAGAAGAAGACAAAAGAAGAGGAAAAAGACAAAAGAAGAAGACAAAACAAGAAGAAGAAGATAAAAGAAGAGGAAGAAGACAAAAGAAGAAGACAAAACAAGAAGAAGAAGACAAAAGAAGAAGAAGAAGACAAAAGAAGAAGAAGAAGAAGACAAAAGAAGAAGACAAAACAAGAAGAAGAAGACAAAAGAAGAGGAAAAAGACAAAAGAAGAAGACAAAACAAGAAGAAGAAGATAAAAGAAGAGGAAGAAGACAAAAGAAGAAGACAAAACAAGAAGAAGAAGACAAAAGAAGAGGAAGAAGACAAAAGAAGAAGACAAAACAAGAAGAAGAAGACAAAAGAAGAGGAAAAAGACAAAAGAAGAAGACAAAACAAGAAGAAGAAGATAAAAGAAGAGGAAGAAGACAAAAGAAGAAGACAAAAGAAGAAGAAGAAGACAAAAGAAGAAGACAAAACAAGAAGAAGAAGACAAAAGAAGAGGAAGAAGACAAAACAAGAAGAAAAAACAAGAAGAAGAAGACAAAAGAAGAAGACAAAACAAGAATAAGAAGACAAAAGAAGAAGAAGAAGACAAAAGAAGAAGACAAAACAAGAAGAAGAAGACAAAACAAGAAGAAGAAGACAAAAGAAGAGGAAGAAGACAAAACAATAAGACAATACAAGAAGAAGAAGACAAAAGAAGAGGAAGAAGACAAAACAAGAAGAAGAAGACAAAACAAGAAGACAAAACAAGAAGAAGACAAAACAAGAAGAAGAAGACAAAAGAAGAGGAAGAAGACAAAACAATAAGACAAAACAAGAAGAAGAAGACAAAAGAAGAGGAAGAAGACAAAACAAGAAGACAAAACAAGAAGAAGAAGACAAAACAAGAAGACAAAACAAGAAGAAGAAGACAAAAGAAGAGGAAGAAGACAAAAGAAGAAGACAAAAGAAGAAGAAGAAGAAGACAAAAGAAGAGGAAGAAGACAAAACAAGAAGAAGAAGAGGAAGAAGAAGAAGAAGAAGACAAAAGAAGAAGACAAAACAAGAAGAAGAAGACAAAAGAAGAAGACAAAACAAGAAGAAGAAGACAAAAGAAGAGGAAGAAGACAAAACAAGAAGAAGAAGACAAAAGAAGAGGAAGAAGACAAAAGAAGAAGACAAAACAAGAAGGAGAAGACAAAAGAAGAGGAAGAAGACAAAAGAAGAAGACAAAACAAGAAGAAGAAGACAAAAAAGAAGAAGAAGACAAAAGAAGAGGAAGAAGACAAAAGAAGAAGACAAAACAAGAAGAAGAAGACAAAAGAAGAGGAAGAAGACAAAAGAAGAAGACAAAACAAGAAGAAGAAGACAAAACAAGAGGAAGAAGACAAAACAAGAAGAAGAAGACAAAACAAGAAGAAGAAGACAAAAGAAGAGGAAGAAGACAAAAGAAGAAGACAAAACAAGAAGAAGAAGACAAAAGAAGAGGAAGAAGACAAAAGAAGAAGACAAAACAAGAAGAAGAAGACAAAAAAGAAGAAGAAGACAAAAGAAGAAGACAAAACAAGAAGAAGAAGACAAAAGAAGAGGAAGAAGACAAAACAAGAAGACAAAACAAGAAGAAGAAGACAAAAGAAGAAGAAGAAGACAAAAGAAGAAGAAGAAGAAGACAAAAGAAGAAGACAAAACAAGAAGAAGAAGACAAAAGAAGAGGAAAAAGACAAAAGAAGAAGACAAAACAAGAAGAAGAAGATAAAAGAAGAGGAAGAAGACAAAAGAAGAAGACAAAACAAGAAGAAGAAGACAAAAGAAGAGGAAGAAGACAAAACAAGAAGAAGAAGACAAAAGAAGTGGAAGAAGACAAAAGAAGAAGACAAAACAAGAAGAAGAAGACAAAAGAAGAGGAAGAAGACAAAACAAGAAGAAGAAGACAAAAGAAGAGGAAGAAGACAAAAGAAGAAGACAAAACAAGAAGAAGAAGACAAAAAAGAAGAAGAAGACAAAAGAAGAAGACAAAACAAGAAGAAGAAGACAAAAGAAGAGGAAGAAGACAAAACAAGAAGACCAAACAAGAAGAAGAAGACAAAAGAAGAAGAAGAAGACAAAAGAAGAAGAAGAAGAAGACAAAAGAAGAAGACAAAACAAGAAGAAGAAGACAAAAGAAGAGGAAGAAGACAAAAGAAGAAGACAAAACAAGAAGAAGAAGACAAAAGAAGAAGAAGAAGACAAAAGAAGAAGACAAAACAAGAAGAAGAAGACAAAAGAAGAGGAAGAAGACAAAAGAAGAAGACAAAACAAGAAGAAGAAGACAAAAGAAGAAGAAGAAGAAGACAAAAGAAGAAGACAAAACAAGAAGAAGAAGACAAAAGAAGAGGAAGAAGACAAAACAAGAAGACAAAACAAGAAGAAGAAGACAAAAGAAGAGGAAGAAGACAAAAGAAGAAGACAAAAGAAGAAGACAAAACAAGAAGAAGAAGACAAAAGAAGAAGAAGAAGACAAAAGAAGAAGAAGACAAAAGAAGAAGAAGAAGACAAAAGAAGAAGACAAAACAAGAAGAAGAAGACAAAAGAAGAGGAAAAAGACAAAAGAAGAAGACAAAACAAGAAGAAGAAGATAAAAGAAGAGGAAAAAGACAAAAGAAGAAGACAAAACAAGAAGAAGAAGACAAAAGAAGAGGAAGAAGACAAAAGAAGAAGACAAAACAAGAAGAAGAAGACAAAAGAAGAGGAAAAAGACAAAAGAAGAAGACAAAACAAGAAGAAGAAGATAAAAGAAGAGGAAGAAGACAAAAGAAGAAGACAAAACAAGAAGAAGAAGACAAAAGAAGAAGAAGAAGACAAAAGAAGAAGAAGAAGAAGACAAAAGAAGAAGACAAAACAAGAAGAAGAAGACAAAAGAAGAGGAAAAAGACAAAAGAAGAAGACAAAACAAGAAGAAGAAGATAAAAGAAGAGGAAGAAGACAAAAGAAGAAGACAAAACAAGAAGAAGAAGACAAAAGAAGAGGAAGAAGACAAAAGAAGAAGACAAAACAAGAAGAAGAAGACAAAAGAAGAGGAAAAAGACAAAAGAAGAAGACAAAACAAGAAGAAGAAGATAAAAGAAGAGGAAGAAGACAAAGGAAGAAGACAAAACAAGAAGAAGAAGACAAAAGAAGAAGAAGAAGACAAAAGAAGAAGAAGAAGACAAAAGAAGAAGACAAAACAAGAAGAAGAAGACAAAAGAAGAGGAAGAAGACAAAACAAGAAGAAAAAACAAGAAGAAGAAGACAAAACAAGAATAAGAAGACATAAGAAGAAGAAGAAGACAAAAGAAGAAGACAAAACAAGAAGAAGAAGACAAAAGAAGAGGAAAAAGACAAAAGAAGAAGACAAAACAAGAAGAAGAAGATAAAAGAAGAGGAAAAAGACAAAAGAAGAAGACAAAACAAGAAGAAGAAGACAAAAGAAGAGGAAGAAGACAAAAGAAGAAGACAAAACAAGAAGAAGAAGACAAAAAAAGAGGAAAAAGACAAAAGAAGAAGACAAAACAAGAAGAAGAAGATAAAAGAAGAGGAAGAAGACAAAAGAAGAAGACAAAACAAGAAGAAGAAGACAAAAGAAGAAGAAGAAGACAAAAGAAGAAGACAAAACAAGAAGAAGAAGACAAAAGAAGAAGATGAAGACAAAAGAAGAAGACAAAACAAGAAGAAGAAGACAAAACAAGAAGAAGAAGAAGAAAAAAAAGAAGAAGAAGAAGAAAAAGAAGAGGAAGAAGAAGAAAAAGTAGAAGAAGAGGAAGAAAAAGAATAAGAAGAAAAAGAAGAGGAAAAAGATGGAGAAGAAGAAGAAGAAGATGGAGAAGAAAGAGAAGAATAAGAATATGAAGAAGAAGAAGATGGGAGAAGATGGAGAACAAGAAGAAGAGGAAGAAGAAGAAGAAGTCAAAAGAAGAAGAAGAAGACAAAACATGAAGACAAAACAAGAAGAAGAAGACAAAAGAAGAAGAAGAAGAAGACAAAAGAAGAAGACAAAACAAGAAGAAGAAGACAAAAGAAGAGGAAGAAGACAAAACAAGAAGACAAAACAAGAAGAAGAAGACAAAAGAAGAGGAAGAAGACAAAAGAAGAAGACAAAAGAAGAAGAAGAAGACAAAAGAAGAGGAAGAAGACAAAAGAAGAAGACAAAACAAGAAGAAGAAGACAAAAGAAGAAGAAGAAGACAAAAGAAGAAGAAGAAGAAGAAGACAAAAGAAGAAGACAAAACAAGAAGAAGAAGACAAAAGAAGAGGAAGAAGACAAAAGAAGAAGACAAAACAAGAAGAAGAAGATAAAAGAAGAGGAAGAAGACAAAAGAAGAAGACAAAACAAGAAGAAGAAGACAAAAGAAGAAGAAGAAGACAAAAGAAGAAGAAGAAGAAGACAAAAGAAGAAGACAAAACAAGAAGAAGAAGACAAAAGAAGAGGAAAAAGACAAAAGAAGAAGACAAAACAAGAAGAAGAAGATAAAAGAAGAGGAAGAAGACAAAAGAAGAAGACAAAACAAGAAGAAGAAGACAAAAGAAGAGGAAGAAGACAAAAGAAGAAGACAAAACAAGAAGAAGAAGACAAAAGAAGAGGAAAAAGACAAAAGAAGAAGACAAAACAAGAAGAAGAAGATAAAAGAAGAGGAAGAAGACAAAAGAAGAAGACAAAACAAGAAGAAGAAGACAAAAGAAGAAGAAGAAGACAAAAGAAGAAGAAGAAGACAAAAGAAGAAGACAAAACAAGAAGAAGAAGACAAAAGAAGAGGAAGAAGACAAAACAAGAAGAAAAAACAAGAAGAAGAAGACAAAAGAAGAAGACAAAACAAGAATAAGAAGACAAAAGAAGAAGAAGAAGACAAAAGAAGAAGACAAAACAAGAAGAAGAAGACAAAAGAAGAGGAAAAAGACAAAAGAAGAAGACAAAACAAGAAGAAGAAGATAAAAGAAGAGGAAAAAGACAAAAGAAGAAGACAAAACAAGAAGAAGAAGACAAAAGAAGAGGAAGAAGACAAAAGAAGAAGACAAAACAAGAAGAAGAAGACAAAAAAAGAGGAAAAAGACAAAAGAAGAAGACAAAATAAGAAGAAGAAGATAAAAGAAGAGGAAGAAGACAAAAGAAGAAGACAAAACAAGAAGAAGAAGACAAAAGAAGAAGAAGAAGACAAAAGAAGAAGACAAAACAAGAAGAAGAAGACAAAAGAAGAAGAAGAAGACAAAAGAAGAAGACAAAACAAGAAGAAGAAGACAAAACAAGAAGAAGAAGAAGAAAAAAAAGAAGAAGAAGAAGAAAAAGAAGAGGAAGAAGAAGAAAAAGTAGAAGAAGAGGAAGAAAAAGAATAAGAAGAAAAAGAAGAGGAAAAAGATGGAGAAGAAGAAGAAGAAGATGGAGAAGAAAGAGAAGAATAAGAATATGAAGAAGAAGAAGATGGGAGAAGATGGAGAACAAGAAGAAGAGGAAGAAGAAGAAGAAGTCAAAAGAAGAAGAAGAAGACAAAACATGAAGACAAAACAAGAAGAAGAAGACAAAAGAAGAAGAAGAAGAAGACAAAAGAAGAAGACAAAACAAGAAGAAGAAGACAAAAGAAGAGGAAGAAGACAAAACAAGAAGACAAAACAAGAAGAAGAAGACAAAAGAAGAGGAAGAAGACAAAAGAAGAAGACAAAAGAAGAAGAAGAAGACAAAAGAAGAAGACAAAACAAGAAGAAGAAGACAAAACAAGAAGAAGAAGACAAAAGAAGAGGAAGAAGACAAAACAATAAGACAATACAAGAAGAAGAAGACAAAAGAAGAGGAAGAAGACAAAACAAGAAGAAGAAGACAAAACAAGAAGACAAAACAAGAAGAAGACAAAACAAGAAGAAGAAGACAAAAGAAGAGGAAGAAGACAAAACAATAAGACAAAACAAGAAGAAGAAGACAAAAGAAGAGGAAGAAGACAAAACAAGAAGACAAAACAAGAAGAAGAAGACAAAAGAAGAGGAAGAAGACAAAAGAAGAAGACAAAAGAAGAAGAAGAAGAAGACAAAAGAAGAGGAAGAAGACAAAACAAGAAGAAGAAGAGGAAGAAGAAGAAGAAGACAAAAGAAGAAGACAAAACAAGAAGAAGAAGACAAAAGAAGAAGACAAAACAAGAAGAAGAAGACAAAAGAAGAGGAAGAAGACAAAAGAAGAAGACAAAACAAGAAGAAGAAGACAAAAGAAGAAGAAGAAGACAAAAGAAGAAGACAAAACAAGAAGAAGAAGACAAAAGAAGAGGAAGAAGACAAAAGAAGAAGACAAAACAAGAAGAAGAAGACAAAAGAAGAGGAAAAAGACAAAAGAAGAAGACAAAACAAGAAGAAGAAGACAAAAGAAGAGGAAGAAGACAAAACAAGAAGAAGAAGACAAAAGAAGAAGACAAAACAAGAAGAAGAAGACAAAAGAAGAAGAAGAAGACAAAAGAAGAAGAAGACAAAAGAAGAAGAAGAAGACAAAAGAAGAAGACAAAACAAGAAGAAGAAGACAAAAGAAGAGGAAAAAGACAAAAGAAGAAGACAAAACAAGAAGAAGAAGATAAAAGAAGAGGAAAAAGACAAAAGAAGAAGACAAAACAAGAAGAAGAAGACAAAAGAAGAGGAAGAAGACAAAAGAAGAAGACAAAACAAGAAGAAGAAGACAAAAGAAGAGGAAAAAGACAAAAGAAGAAGACAAAACAAGAAGAAGAAGATAAAAGAAGAGGAAGAAGACAAAAGAAGAAGACAAAACAAGAAGAAGAAGACAAAAGAAGAAGAAGAAGACAAAAGAAGAAGAAGAAGAAGACAAAAGAAGAAGACAAAACAAGAAGAAGAAGACAAAAGAAGAGGAAAAAGACAAAAGAAGAAGACAAAACAAGAAGAAGAAGATAAAAGAAGAGGAAGAAGACAAAAGAAGAAGACAAAACAAGAAGAAGAAGACAAAAGAAGAGGAAGAAGACAAAAGAAGAAGACAAAACAAGAAGAAGAAGACAAAAGAAGAGGAAAAAGACAAAAGAAGAAGACAAAACAAGAAGAAGAAGATAAAAGAAGAGGAAGAAGACAAAAGAAGAAGACAAAAGAAGAAGAAGAAGACAAAAGAAGAAGAAGAAGACAAAAGAAGAAGACAAAACAAGAAGAAGAAGACAAAAGAAGAGGAAGAAGACAAAACAAGAAGAAAAAACAAGAAGAAGAAGACAAAAGAAGAAGACAAAACAAGAATAAGAAGACAAAAGAAGAAGAAGAAGACAAAAGAAGAAGACAAAACAAGAAGAAGAAGACAAAACAAGAAGAAGAAGACAAAAGAAGAGGAAGAAGACAAAACAATAAGACAATACAAGAAGAAGAAGACAAAAGAAGAGGAAGAAGACAAAACAAGAAGAAGAAGACAAAACAAGAAGACAAAACAAGAAGAAGACAAAACAAGAAGAAGAAGACAAAAGAAGAGGAAGAAGACAAAACAATAAGACAAAACAAGAAGAAGAAGACAAAAGAAGAGGAAGAAGACAAAACAAGAAGACAAAACAAGAAGAAGAAGACAAAACAAGAAGACAAAACAAGAAGAAGAAGACAAAAGAAGAGGAAGAAGACAAAAGAAGAAGACAAAAGAAGAAGAAGAAGAAGACAAAAGAAGAGGAAGAAGACAAAACAAGAAGAAGAAGAGGAAGAAGAAGAAGAAGAAGACAAAAGAAGAAGACAAAACAAGAAGAAGAAGACAAAAGAAGAAGACAAAACAAGAAGAAGAAGACAAAAGAAGAGGAAGAAGACAAAACAAGAAGAAGAAGACAAAAGAAGAGGAAGAAGACAAAAGAAGAAGACAAAACAAGAAGGAGAAGACAAAAGAAGAGGAAGAAGACAAAAGAAGAAGACAAAACAAGAAGAAGAAGACAAAAAAGAAGAAGAAGACAAAAGAAGAGGAAGAAGACAAAAGAAGAAGACAAAACAAGAAGAAGAAGACAAAAGAAGAGGAAGAAGACAAAAGAAGAAGACAAAACAAGAAGAAGAAGACAAAACAAGAGGAAGAAGACAAAACAAGAAGAAGAAGACAAAACAAGAAGAAGAAGACAAAAGAAGAGGAAGAAGACAAAAGAAGAAGACAAAACAAGAAGAAGAAGACAAAAGAAGAGGAAGAAGACAAAAGAAGAAGACAAAACAAGAAGAAGAAGACAAAAAAGAAGAAGAAGACAAAAGAAGAAGACAAAACAAGAAGAAGAAGACAAAAGAAGAGGAAGAAGACAAAACAAGAAGACCAAACAAGAAGAAGAAGACAAAAGAAGAAGAAGAAGACAAAAGAAGAAGAAGAAGAAGACAAAAGAAGAAGACAAAACAAGAAGAAGAAGACAAAAGAAGAGGAAGAAGACAAAAGAAGAAGACAAAACAAGAAGAAGAAGACAAAAGAAGAAGAAGAAGACAAAAGAAGAAGACAAAACAAGAAGAAGAAGACAAAAGAAGAGGAAGAAGACAAAAGAAGAAGACAAAACAAGAAGAAGAAGACAAAAGAAGAAGAAGAAGAAGACAAAAGAAGAAGACAAAACAAGAAGAAGAAGACAAAAGAAGAGGAAGAAGACAAAACAAGAAGACAAAACAAGAAGAAGAAGACAAAAGAAGAGGAAGAAGACAAAAGAAGAAGACAAAAGAAGAAGACAAAACAAGAAGAAGAAGACAAAAGAAGAAGAAGAAGACAAAAGAAGAAGAAGACAAAAGAAGAAGAAGAAGACAAAAGAAGAAGACAAAACAAGAAGAAGAAGACAAAAGAAGAGGAAAAAGACAAAAGAAGAAGACAAAACAAGAAGAAGAAGATAAAAGAAGAGGAAAAAGACAAAAGAAGAAGACAAAACAAGAAGAAGAAGACAAAAGAAGAGGAAGAAGACAAAAGAAGAAGACAAAACAAGAAGAAGAAGACAAAAGAAGAGGAAAAAGACAAAAGAAGAAGACAAAACAAGAAGAAGAAGATAAAAGAAGAGGAAGAAGACAAAAGAAGAAGACAAAACAAGAAGAAGAAGACAAAAGAAGAAGAAGAAGACAAAAGAAGAAGAAGAAGAAGACAAAAGAAGAAGACAAAACAAGAAGAAGAAGACAAAAGAAGAGGAAAAAGACAAAAGAAGAAGACAAAACAAGAAGAAGAAGATAAAAGAAGAGGAAGAAGACAAAACAAGAAGAAGAAGACAAAAGAAGAGGAAGAAGACAAAAGAAGAAGACAAAACAAGAAGAAGAAGACAAAAGAAGAGGAAAAAGACAAAAGAAGAAGACAAAACAAGAAGAAGAAGATAAAAGAAGAGGAAGAAGACAAAGGAAGAAGACAAAACAAGAAGAAGAAGACAAAAGAAGAAGAAGAAGACAAAAGAAGAAGACAAAACAAGAAGAAGAAGACAAAAGAAGAGGAAGAAGACAAAACAAGAAGAAGAAGACAAAAGAAGAGGAAGAAGACAAAAGAAGAAGACAAAACAAGAAGGAGAAGACAAAAGAAGAGGAAGAAGACAAAAGAAGAAGACAAAACAAGAAGAAGAAGACAAAAAAGAAGAAGAAGACAAAAGAAGAGGAAGAAGACAAAAGAAGAAGACAAAACAAGAAGAAGAAGACAAAAGAAGAGGAAGAAGACAAAAGAAGAAGACAAAACAAGAAGAAGAAGACAAAACAAGAGGAAGAAGACAAAACAAGAAGAAGAAGACAAAACAAGAAGAAGAAGACAAAAGAAGAGGAAGAAGACAAAAGAAGAAGACAAAACAAGAAGAAGAAGACAAAAGAAGAGGAAGAAGACAAAAGAAGAAGACAAAACAAGAAGAAGAAGACAAAAAAGAAGAAGAAGACAAAAGAAGAAGACAAAACAAGAAGAAGAAGACAAAAGAAGAGGAAGAAGACAAAACAAGAAGACAAAACAAGAAGAAGAAGACAAAAGAAGAAGAAGAAGACAAAAGAAGAAGAAGAAGAAGACAAAAGAAGAAGACAAAACAAGAAGAAGAAGACAAAAGAAGAGGAAAAAGACAAAAGAAGAAGACAAAACAAGAAGAAGAAGATAAAAGAAGAGGAAGAAGACAAAAGAAGAAGACAAAACAAGAAGAAGAAGACAAAAGAAGAGGAAGAAGACAAAACAAGAAGAAGAAGACAAAAGAAGTGGAAGAAGACAAAAGAAGAAGACAAAACAAGAAGAAGAAGACAAAAGAAGAGGAAGAAGACAAAACAAGAAGAAGAAGACAAAAGAAGAGGAAGAAGACAAAAGAAGAAGACAAAACAAGAAGAAGAAGACAAAAAAGAAGAAGAAGACAAAAGAAGAAGACAAAACAAGAAGAAGAAGACAAAAGAAGAGGAAGAAGACAAAACAAGAAGACCAAACAAGAAGAAGAAGACAAAAGAAGAAGAAGAAGACAAAAGAAGAAGAAGAAGAAGACAAAAGAAGAAGACAAAACAAGAAGAAGAAGACAAAAGAAGAGGAAGAAGACAAAAGAAGAAGACAAAACAAGAAGAAGAAGACAAAAGAAGAAGAAGAAGACAAAAGAAGAAGACAAAACAAGAAGAAGAAGACAAAAGAAGAGGAAGAAGACAAAAGAAGAAGACAAAACAAGAAGAAGAAGACAAAAGAAGAAGAAGAAGAAGACAAAAGAAGAAGACAAAACAAGAAGAAGAAGACAAAAGAAGAGGAAGAAGACAAAACAAGAAGACAAAACAAGAAGAAGAAGACAAAAGAAGAGGAAGAAGACAAAAGAAGAAGACAAAAGAAGAAGACAAAACAAGAAGAAGAAGACAAAAGAAGAAGAAGAAGACAAAAGAAGAAGAAGACAAAAGAAGAAGAAGAAGACAAAAGAAGAAGACAAAACAAGAAGAAGAAGACAAAAGAAGAGGAAAAAGACAAAAGAAGAAGACAAAACAAGAAGAAGAAGATAAAAGAAGAGGAAAAAGACAAAAGAAGAAGACAAAACAAGAAGAAGAAGACAAAAGAAGAGGAAGAAGACAAAAGAAGAAGACAAAACAAGAAGAAGAAGACAAAAGAAGAGGAAAAAGACAAAAGAAGAAGACAAAACAAGAAGAAGAAGATAAAAGAAGAGGAAGAAGACAAAAGAAGAAGACAAAACAAGAAGAAGAAGACAAAAGAAGAAGAAGAAGACAAAAGAAGAAGAAGAAGAAGACAAAAGAAGAAGACAAAACAAGAAGAAGAAGACAAAAGAAGAGGAAAAAGACAAAAGAAGAAGACAAAACAAGAAGAAGAAGATAAAAGAAGAGGAAGAAGACAAAAGAAGAAGACAAAACAAGAAGAAGAAGACAAAAGAAGAGGAAGAAGACAAAAGAAGAAGACAAAACAAGAAGAAGAAGACAAAAGAAGAGGAAAAAGACAAAAGAAGAAGACAAAACAAGAAGAAGAAGATAAAAGAAGAGGAAGAAGACAAAGGAAGAAGACAAAACAAGAAGAAGAAGACAAAAGAAGAAGAAGAAGACAAAAGAAGAAGAAGAAGACAAAAGAAGAAGACAAAACAAGAAGAAGAAGACAAAAGAAGAGGAAGAAGACAAAACAAGAAGAAAAAACAAGAAGAAGAAGACAAAAGAAGAAGACAAAACAAGAATAAGAAGACATAAGAAGAAGAAGAAGACAAAAGAAGAAGACAAAACAAGAAGAAGAAGACAAAAGAAGAGGAAAAAGACAAAAGAAGAAGACAAAACAAGAAGAAGAAGATAAAAGAAGAGGAAAAAGACAAAAGAAGAAGACAAAACAAGAAGAAGAAGACAAAAGAAGAGGAAGAAGACAAAAGAAGAAGACAAAACAAGAAGAAGAAGACAAAAAAAGAGGAAAAAGACAAAAGAAGAAGACAAAACAAGAAGAAGAAGATAAAAGAAGAGGAAGAAGACAAAAGAAGAAGACAAAACAAGAAGAAGAAGACAAAAGAAGAAGAAGAAGACAAAAGAAGAAGACAAAACAAGAAGAAGAAGACAAAAGAAGAAGATGAAGACAAAAGAAGAAGACAAAACAAGAAGAAGAAGACAAAACAAGAAGAAGAAGAAGAAAAAAAAGAAGAAGAAGAAGAAAAAGAAGAGGAAGAAGAAGAAAAAGTAGAAGAAGAGGAAGAAAAAGAATAAGAAGAAAAAGAAGAGGAAAAAGATGGAGAAGAAGAAGAAGAAGATGGAGAAGAAAGAGAAGAATAAGAATATGAAGAAGAAGAAGATGGGAGAAGATGGAGAACAAGAAGAAGAGGAAGAAGAAGAAGAAGTCAAAAGAAGAAGAAGAAGACAAAACATGAAGACAAAACAAGAAGAAGAAGACAAAAGAAGAAGAAGAAGAAGACAAAAGAAGAAGACAAAACAAGAAGAAGAAGACAAAAGAAGAGGAAGAAGACAAAACAAGAAGACAAAACAAGAAGAAGAAGACAAAAGAAGAGGAAGAAGACAAAAGAAGAAGACAAAAGAAGAAGAAGAAGACAAAAGAAGAGGAAGAAGACAAAAGAAGAAGACAAAACAAGAAGAAGAAGACAAAAGAAGAAGAAGAAGACAAAAGAAGAAGAAGAAGAAGAAGACAAAAGAAGAAGACAAAACAAGAAGAAGAAGACAAAAGAAGAGGAAGAAGACAAAAGAAGAAGACAAAACAAGAAGAAGAAGATAAAAGAAGAGGAAGAAGACAAAAGAAGAAGACAAAACAAGAAGAAGAAGACAAAAGAAGAAGAAGAAGACAAAAGAAGAAGAAGAAGAAGACAAAAGAAGAAGACAAAACAAGAAGAAGAAGACAAAAGAAGAGGAAAAAGACAAAAGAAGAAGACAAAACAAGAAGAAGAAGATAAAAGAAGAGGAAGAAGACAAAAGAAGAAGACAAAACAAGAAGAAGAAGACAAAAGAAGAGGAAGAAGACAAAAGAAGAAGACAAAACAAGAAGAAGAAGACAAAAGAAGAGGAAAAAGACAAAAGAAGAAGACAAAACAAGAAGAAGAAGATAAAAGAAGAGGAAGAAGACAAAAGAAGAAGACAAAACAAGAAGAAGAAGACAAAAGAAGAAGAAGAAGACAAAAGAAGAAGAAGAAGACAAAAGAAGAAGACAAAACAAGAAGAAGAAGACAAAAGAAGAGGAAGAAGACAAAACAAGAAGAAAAAACAAGAAGAAGAAGACAAAAGAAGAAGACAAAACAAGAATAAGAAGACAAAAGAAGATGAAGAAGACAAAAGAAGAAGACAAAACAAGAAGAAGAAGACAAAAGAAGAGGAAAAAGACAAAAGAAGAAGACAAAACAAGAAGAAGAAGATAAAAGAAGAGGAAAAAGACAAAAGAAGAAGACAAAACAAGAAGAAGAAGACAAAAGAAGAGGAAGAAGACAAAAGAAGAAGACAAAACAAGAAGAAGAAGACAAAAAAAGAGGAAAAAGACAAAAGAAGAAGACAAAACAAGAAGAAGAAGATAAAAGAAGAGGAAGAAGACAAAAGAAGAAGACAAAACAAGAAGAAGAAGACAAAAGAAGAAGAAGAAGACAAAAGAAGAAGACAAAACAAGAAGAAGAAGACAAAAGAAGAAGAAGAAGACAAAAGAAGAAGACAAAACAAGAAGAAGAAGACAAAACAAGAAGAAGAAGAAGAAAAAAAAGAAGAAGAAGAAGAAAAAGAAGAGGAAGAAGAAGAAAAAGTAGAAGAAGAGGAAGAAAAAGAATAAGAAGAAAAAGAAGAGGAAAAAGATGGAGAAGAAGAAGAAGAAGATGGAGAAGAAAGAGAAGAATAAGAATATGAAGAAGAAGAAGATGGGAGAAGATGGAGAACAAGAAGAAGAGGAAGAAGAAGAAGAAGTCAAAAGAAGAAGAAGAAGACAAAACATGAAGACAAAACAAGAAGAAGAAGACAAAAGAAGAAGAAGAAGAAGACAAAAGAAGAAGACAAAACAAGAAGAAGAAGACAAAAGAAGAGGAAGAAGACAAAACAAGAAGACAAAACAAGAAGAAGAAGACAAAAGAAGAGGAAGAAGACAAAAGAAGAAGACAAAAGAAGAAGAAGAAGACAAAAGAAGAAGACAAAACAAGAAGAAGAAGACAAAACAAGAAGAAGAAGACAAAAGAAGAGGAAGAAGACAAAACAATAAGACAATACAAGAAGAAGAAGACAAAAGAAGAGGAAGAAGACAAAACAAGAAGAAGAAGACAAAACAAGAAGACAAAACAAGAAGAAGACAAAACAAGAAGAAGAAGACAAAAGAAGAGGAAGAAGACAAAACAATAAGACAAAACAAGAAGAAGAAGACAAAAGAAGAGGAAGAAGACAAAACAAGAAGACAAAACAAGAAGAAGAAGACAAAAGAAGAGGAAGAAGACAAAAGAAGAAGACAAAAGAAGAAGAAGAAGAAGACAAAAGAAGAGGAAGAAGACAAAACAAGAAGAAGAAGAGGAAGAAGAAGAAGAAGACAAAAGAAGAAGACAAAACAAGAAGAAGAAGACAAAAGAAGAAGACAAAACAAGAAGAAGAAGACAAAAGAAGAGGAAGAAGACAAAACAAGAAGAAGAAGACAAAAGAAGAGGAAGAAGACAAAAGAAGAAGACAAAACAAGAAGGAGAAGACAAAAGAAGAGGAAGAAGACAAAACAAGAAGACAAAACAAGAAGAAGAAGACAAAAGAAGAAGAAGAAGAAGACAAAAGAAGAAGAAGAAGAAGACAAAAGAAGAAGACAAAACAAGAAGAAGAAGAGGAAAAAGACAAAAGAAGAAGACAAAACAAGAAGAAGAAGATAAAAGAAGAGGAAGAAGACAAAAGAAGAAGACAAAACAAGAAGAAGAAGACAAAAGAAGAGGAAGAAGACAAAACAAGAAGAAGAAGACAAAAGAAGAGGAAGAAGACAAAAGAAGAAGACAAAACAAGAAGAAGAAGACAAAAGAAGAGGAAGAAGACAAAACAAGAAGAAGAAGACAAAAGAAGAGGAAGAAGACAAAAGAAGAAGACAAAACAAGAAGAAGAAGACAAAAGAAGAGGAAGAAGACAAAAGAAGAAGACAAAACAAGAAGAAGAAGACAAAAGAAGAGGAAGAAGACAAAAGAAGAAGACAAAACAAGAAGAAGAAGACAAAAAAGAAGAAGAAGACAAAAGAAGAAGACAAAACAAGAAGAAGAAGACAAAAGAAGAGGAAGAAGACAAAAGAAGAAGACAAAACAAGAAGAAGAAGACAAAAGAAGAGGAAGAAGACAAAAGAAGAAGACAAAACAAGAAGAAGAAGACAAAAGAAGAGGAAGAAGACAAAACAAGAAGAAGAAGACAAAAGAAGAGGAAGAAGACAAAAGAAGAAGACAAAACAAGAAGAAGAAGACAAAAGAAGAGGAAGAAGACAAAAGAAGAAGACAAAACAAGAAGAAGAAGACAAAAGAAGAGGAAGAAGACAAAAGAAGAAGACAAAACAAGAAGAAGAAGACAAAAAAGAAGAAGAAGACAAAAGAAGAAGACAAAACAAGAAGAAGAAGACAAAAGAAGAGGAAGAAGACAAAACAAGAAGAAGAAGACAAAAGAAGAAGAAGAAGACAAAAGAAGAAGAAGAAGAAGACAAAAGAAGAAGACAAAACAAGAAGAAGAAGACAAAAGAAGAGGAAGAAGACAAAAGAAGAAGACAAAACAAGAAGAAGAAGACAAAAGAAGAGGAAGAAGACAAAAGAAGAAGACAAAACAAGAAGAAGAAGACAAAAGAAGAGGAAGAAGACAAAACAAGAAGAAGAAGACAAAAGAAGAGGAAGAAGACAAAAGAAGAAGACAAAACAAGAAGAAGAAGACAAAAGAAGAGGAAGAAGACAAAAGAAGAAGACAAAACAAGAAGAAGAAGACAAAAGAAGAGGAAGAAGACAAAAGAAGAAGACAAAACAAGAAGAAGAAGACAAAAAAGAAGAAGAAGACAAAAGAAGAAGACAAAACAAGAAGAAGAAGACAAAAGAAGAGGAAGAAGACAAAACAAGAAGAAGAAGACAAAAGAAGAAGAAGAAGACAAAAGAAGAAGAAGAAGAAGACAAAAGAAGAAGACAAAACAAGAAGAAGAAGACAAAAGAAGAGGAAGAAGACAAAAGAAGAAGACAAAACAAGAAGAAGAAGACAAAAGAAGAAGAAGAAGACAAAAGAAGAAGAAGAAGACAAAAGAAGAAGACAAAACAAGAAGAAGAAGACAAAAGAAGAAGAAGAAGACAAAAGAAGAAGACAAAACAAGAAGAAGAAGACAAAACAAGAAGAAGAAGAAGAAAAAAAAGAAGAAGAAGAAGAAAAAGAAGAGGAAGAAGAAGAAAAAGTAGAAGAAGAGGAAGAAAAAGAATAAGAAGAAAAAGAAGAGGAAAAAGATGGAGAAGAAGAAGAAGAAGATGGAGAAGAAAGAGAAGAATAAGAATATGAAGAAGAAGAAGATGGGAGAAGATGGAGAACAAGAAGAAGAGGAAGAAGAAGAAGAAGTCAAAAGAAGAAGAAGAAGACAAAACATGAAGACAAAACAAGAAGAAGAAGACAAAAGAAGAAGAAGAAGAAGACAAAAGAAGAAGACAAAACAAGAAGAAGAAGACAAAAGAAGAGGAAGAAGACAAAACAAGAAGACAAAACAAGAGAAAGAAGACAAAAGAAGAGGAAGAAGACAAAAGAAGAAGACAAAAGAAGAAGAAGAAGACAAAAGAAGAAGACAAAACAAGAAGAAGAAGACAAAACAAGAAGAAGAAGACAAAAGAAGAGGAAGAAGACAAAACAATAAGACAATACAAGAAGAAGAAGACAAAAGAAGAGGAAGAAGACAAAACAAGAAGAAGAAGACAAAACAAGAAGACAAAACAAGAAGAAGACAAAACAAGAAGAAGAAGACAAAAGAAGAGGAAGAAGACAAAACAATAAGACAAAACAAGAAGAAGAAGACAAAAGAAGAGGAAGAAGACAAAACAAGAAGACAAAACAAGAAGAAGAAGACAAAAGAAGAGGAAGAAGACAAAAGAAGAAGACAAAAGAAGAAGAAGAAGAAGACAAAAGAAGAGGAAGAAGACAAAACAAGAAGAAGAAGAGGAAGAAGAAGAAGAAGACAAAAGAAGAAGACAAAACAAGAAGAAGAAGACAAAAGAAGAAGACAAAACAAGAAGAAGAAGACAAAAGAAGAGGAAGAAGACAAAACAAGAAGAAGAAGACAAAAGAAGAGGAAGAAGACAAAAGAAGAAGACAAAACAAGAAGGAGAAGACAAAAGAAGAGGAAGAAGACAAAACAAGAAGACAAAACAAGAAGAAGAAGACAAAAGAAGAAGAAGAAGACAAAAGAAGAAGAAGAAGAAGACAAAAGAAGAAGACAAAACAAGAAGAAGAAGACAAAAGAAGAGGAAAAAGACAAAAGAAGAAGACAAAACAAGAAGAAGAAGATAAAAGAAGAGGAAGAAGACAAAAGAAGAAGACAAAACAAGAAGAAGAAGACAAAAGAAGAGGAAGAAGACAAAACAAGAAGAAGAAGACAAAAGAAGAGGAAGAAGACAAAAGAAGAAGACAAAACAAGAAGAAGAAGACAAAAGAAGAGGAAGAAGACAAAACAAGAAGAAGAAGACAAAAGAAGAGGAAGAAGACAAAAGAAGAAGACAAAACAAGAAGAAGAAGACAAAAGAAGAGGAAGAAGACAAAAGAAGAAGACAAAACAAGAAGAAGAAGACAAAAAAGAAGAAGAAGACAAAAGAAGAAGACAAAACAAGAAGAAGAAGACAAAAGAAGAGGAAGAAGACAAAACAAGAAGAAGAAGACAAAAGAAGAAGAAGAAGACAAAAGAAGAAGAAGAAGAAGACAAAACAAGAAGACAAAACAAGAAGAAGAAGACAAAAGAAGAGGAAGAAGACAAAAGAAGAAGACAAAACAAGAAGAAGAAGACAAAAGAAGAAGAAGAAGACAAAAGAAGAAGACAAAACAAGAAGAAGAAGACAAAAGAAGAGGAAGAAGACAAAAGAAGAAGACAAAACAAGAAGAAGAAGACAAAAGAAGAGGAAAAAGACAAAAGAAGAAGACAAAACAAGAAGAAGAAGACAAAAGAAGAGGAAGAAGACAAAACAAGAAGAAGAAGACAAAAGAAGAAGACAAAACAAGAAGAAGAAGACAAAAGAAGAAGAAGAAGACAAAAGAAGAAGAAGACAAAAGAAGAAGAAGAAGACAAAAGAAGAAGACAAAACAAGAAGAAGAAGACAAAAGAAGAGGAAAAAGACAAAAGAAGAAGACAAAACAAGAAGAAGAAGATAAAAGAAGAGGAAAAAGACAAAAGAAGAAGACAAAACAAGAAGAAGAAGACAAAAGAAGAGGAAGAAGACAAAAGAAGAAGACAAAACAAGAAGAAGAAGACAAAAGAAGAGGAAAAAGACAAAAGAAGAAGACAAAACAAGAAGAAGAAGATAAAAGAAGAGGAAGAAGACAAAAGAAGAAGACAAAACAAGAAGAAGAAGACAAAAGAAGAAGAAGAAGACAAAAGAAGAAGAAGAAGAAGACAAAAGAAGAAGACAAAACAAGAAGAAGAAGACAAAAGAAGAGGAAAAAGACAAAAGAAGAAGACAAAACAAGAAGAAGAAGATAAAAGAAGAGGAAGAAGACAAAAGAAGAAGACAAAACAAGAAGAAGAAGACAAAAGAAGAGGAAGAAGACAAAAGAAGAAGACAAAACAAGAAGAAGAAGACAAAAGAAGAGGAAAAAGACAAAAGAAGAAGACAAAACAAGAAGAAGAAGATAAAAGAAGAGGAAGAAGACAAAAGAAGAAGACAAAAGAAGAAGAAGAAGACAAAAGAAGAAGAAGAAGACAAAAGAAGAAGACAAAACAAGAAGAAGAAGACAAAAGAAGAGGAAGAAGACAAAACAAGAAGAAAAAACAAGAAGAAGAAGACAAAAGAAGAAGACAAAACAAGAATAAGAAGACAAAAGAAGAAGAAGAAGACAAAAGAAGAAGACAAAACAAGAAGAAGAAGACAAAAGAAGAGGAAAAAGACAAAAGAAGAAGACAAAACAAGAAGAAGAAGATAAAAGAAGAGGAAAAAGACAAAAGAAGAAGACAAAACAAGAAGAAGAAGACAAAAGAAGAGGAAGAAGACAAAACAAGAAGAAGAAGACAAAAAAAGAGGAAAAAGACAAAAGAAGAAGACAAAACAAGAAGAAGAAGATAAAAGAAGAGGAAGAAGACAAAAGAAGAAGACAAAACAAGAAGAAGAAGACAAAAGAAGAAGAAGAAGACAAAAGAAGAAGACAAAACAAGAAGAAGAAGACAAAAGAAGAAGAAGAAGACAAAAGAAGAAGACAAAACAAGAAGAAGAAGACAAAACAAGAAGAAGAAGAAGAAAAAAAAGAAGAAGAAGAAGAAAAAGAAGAGGAAGAAGAAGAAAAAGTAGAAGAAGAGGAAGAAAAAGAATAAGAAGAAAAAGAAGAGGAAAAAGATGGAGAAGAAGAAGAAGAAGATGGAGAAGAAAGAGAAGAATAAGAATATGAAGAAGAAGAAGATGGGAGAAGATGGAGAACAAGAAGAAGAGGAAGAAGAAGAAGAAGTCAAAAGAAGAAGAAGAAGACAAAACATGAAGACAAAACAAGAAGAAGAAGACAAAAGAAGAAGAAGAAGAAGACAAAAGAAGAAGACAAAACAAGAAGAAGAAGACAAAAGAAGAGGAAGAAGACAAAACAAGAAGACAAAACAAGAAGAAGAAGACAAAAGAAGAGGAAGAAGACAAAAGAAGAAGACAAAAGAAGAAGAAGAAGACAAAAGAAGAAGACAAAACAAGAAGAAGAAGACAAAACAAGAAGAAGAAGACAAAAGAAGAGGAAGAAGACAAAACAATAAGACAATACAAGAAGAAGAAGACAAAAGAAGAGGAAGAAGACAAAACAAGAAGAAGAAGACAAAACAAGAAGACAAAACAAGAAGAAGACAAAACAAGAAGAAGAAGACAAAAGAAGAGGAAGAAGACAAAACAATAAGACAAAACAAGAAGAAGAAGACAAAAGAAGAGGAAGAAGACAAAACAAGAAGACAAAACAAGAAGAAGAAGACAAAAGAAGAGGAAGAAGACAAAAGAAGAAGACAAAAGAAGAAGAAGAAGAAGACAAAAGAAGAGGAAGAAGACAAAACAAGAAGAAGAAGAGGAAGAAGAAGAAGAAGACAAAAGAAGAAGACAAAACAAGAAGAAGAAGACAAAAGAAGAAGACAAAACAAGAAGAAGAAGACAAAAGAAGAGGAAGAAGACAAAACAAGAAGAAGAAGACAAAAGAAGAGGAAGAAGACAAAAGAAGAAGACAAAACAAGAAGGAGAAGACAAAAGAAGAGGAAGAAGACAAAACAAGAAGACAAAACAAGAAGAAGAAGACAAAAGAAGAAGAAGAAGAAGACAAAAGAAGAAGAAGAAGAAGACAAAAGAAGAAGACAAAACAAGAAGAAGAAGACAAAAGAAGAGGAAAAAGACAAAAGAAGAAGACAAAACAAGAAGAAGAAGATAAAAGAAGAGGAAGAAGACAAAAGAAGAAGACAAAACAAGAAGAAGAAGACAAAAGAAGAGGAAGAAGACAAAACAAGAAGAAGAAGACAAAAGAAGAGGAAGAAGACAAAAGAAGAAGACAAAACAAGAAGAAGAAGACAAAAGAAGAGGAAGAAGACAAAACAAGAAGAAGAAGACAAAAGAAGAGGAAGAAGACAAAAGAAGAAGACAAAACAAGAAGAAGAAGACAAAAGAAGAGGAAGAAGACAAAAGAAGAAGACAAAACAAGAAGAAGAAGACAAAAAAGAAGAAGAAGACAAAAGAAGAAGACAAAACAAGAAGAAGAAGACAAAAGAAGAGGAAGAAGACAAAACAAGAAGAAGAAGACAAAAGAAGAAGAAGAAGACAAAAGAAGAAGAAGAAGAAGACAAAAGAAGAAGACAAAACAAGAAGAAGAAGACAAAAGAAGAGGAAGAAGACAAAAGAAGAAGACAAAACAAGAAGAAGAAGACAAAAGAAGAAGAAGAAGACAAAAGAAGAAGAAGAAGACAAAAGAAGAAGACAAAACAAGAAGAAGAAGACAAAAGAAGAAGAAGAAGACAAAAGAAGAAGACAAAACAAGAAGAAGAAGACAAAACAAGAAGAAGAAGAAGAAAAAAAAGAAGAAGAAGAAGAAAAAGAAGAGGAAGAAGAAGAAAAAGTAGAAGAAGAGGAAGAAAAAGAATAAGAAGAAAAAGAAGAGGAAAAAGATGGAGAAGAAGAAGAAGAAGATGGAGAAGAAAGAGAAGAATAAGAATATGAAGAAGAAGAAGATGGGAGAAGATGGAGAACAAGAAGAAGAGGAAGAAGAAGAAGAAGTCAAAAGAAGAAGAAGAAGACAAAACATGAAGACAAAACAAGAAGAAGAAGACAAAAGAAGAAGAAGAAGAAGACAAAAGAAGAAGACAAAACAAGAAGAAGAAGACAAAAGAAGAGGAAGAAGACAAAACAAGAAGACAAAACAAGAGAAAGAAGACAAAAGAAGAGGAAGAAGACAAAAGAAGAAGACAAAAGAAGAAGATGAAGACAAAAGAAGAAGACAAAACAAGAAGAAGAAGACAAAACAAGAAGAAGAAGACAAAAGAAGAGGAAGAAGACAAAACAATAAGACAATACAAGAAGAAGAAGACAAAAGAAGAGGAAGAAGACAAAACAAGAAGAAGAAGACAAAACAAGAAGACAAAACAAGAAGAAGACAAAACAAGAAGAAGAAGACAAAAGAAGAGGAAGAAGACAAAACAATAAGACAAAACAAGAAGAAGAAGACAAAAGAAGAGGAAGAAGACAAAACAAGAAGACAAAACAAGAAGAAGAAGACAAAAGAAGAGGAAGAAGACAAAAGAAGAAGACAAAAGAAGAAGAAGAAGAAGACAAAAGAAGAGGAAGAAGAAAAAACAAGAAGAAGAAGAGGAAGAAGAAGAAGAAGACAAAAGAAGAAGACAAAACAAGAAGAAGAAGACAAAAGAAGAAGACAAAACAAGAAGAAGAAGACAAAAGAAGAGGAAGAAGACAAAACAAGAAGAAGAAGACAAAAGAAGAGGAAGAAGACAAAAGAAGAAGACAAAACAAGAAGGAGAAGACAAAAGAAGAGGAAGAAGACAAAACAAGAAGACAAAACAAGAAGAAGAAGACAAAAGAAGAAGAAGAAGACAAAAGAAGAAGAAGAAGAAGACAAAAGAAGAAGACAAAACAAGAAGAAGAAGACAAAAGAAGAGGAAAAAGACAAAAGAAGAAGACAAAACAAGAAGAAGAAGATAAAAGAAGAGGAAGAAGACAAAAGAAGAAGACAAAACAAGAAGAAGAAGACAAAAGAAGAGGAAGAAGACAAAACAAGAAGAAGAAGACAAAAGAAGAGGAAGAAGACAAAAGAAGAAGACAAAACAAGAAGAAGAAGACAAAAGAAGAGGAAGAAGACAAAACAAGAAGAAGAAGACAAAAGAAGAGGAAGAAGACAAAAGAAGAAGACAAAACAAGAAGAAGAAGACAAAAGAAGAGGAAGAAGACAAAAGAAGAAGACAAAACAAGAAGAAGAAGACAAAAAAGAAGAAGAAGACAAAAGAAGAAGACAAAACAAGAAGAAGAAGACAAAAGAAGAGGAAGAAGACAAAACAAGAAGAAGAAGACAAAAGAAGAAGAAGAAGACAAAAGAAGAAGAAGAAGAAGACAAAACAAGAAGACAAAACAAGAAGAAGAAGACAAAAGAAGAGGAAGAAGACAAAAGAAGAAGACAAAACAAGAAGAAGAAGACAAAAGAAGAAGAAGAAGACAAAAGAAGAAGACAAAACAAGAAGAAGAAGACAAAAGAAGAGGAAGAAGACAAAAGAAGAAGACAAAACAAGAAGAAGAAGACAAAAGAAGAGGAAAAAGACAAAAGAAGAAGACAAAACAAGAAGAAGAAGACAAAAGAAGAGGAAGAAGACAAAACAAGAAGAAGAAGACAAAACAAGAAGAAGAAGACAAAAGAAGAAGAAGAAGACAAAAGAAGAAGAAGACAAAAGAAGAAGAAGAAGACAAAAGAAGAAGACAAAACAAGAAGAAGAAGACAAAAGAAGAAGAAGAAGACAAAAGAAGAAGACAAAACAAGAAGAAGAAGACAAAACAAGAAGAAGAAGAAGAAAAAAAAGAAGAAGAAGAAGAAAAAGAAGAGGAAGAAGAAGAAAAAGTAGAAGAAGAGGAAGAAAAAGAATAAGAAGAAAAAGAAGAGGAAAAAGATGGAGAAGAAGAAGAAGAAGATGGAGAAGAAAGAGAAGAATAAGAATATGAAGAAGAAGAAGATGGGAGAAGATGGAGAACAAGAAGAAGAGGAAGAAGAAGAAGAAGTCAAAAGAAGAAGAAGAAGACAAAACATGAAGACAAAACAAGAAGAAGAAGACAAAAGAAGAAGAAGAAGAAGACAAAAGAAGAAGACAAAACAAGAAGAAGAAGACAAAAGAAGAGGAAGAAGACAAAACAAGAAGACAAAACAAGAAGAAGAAGACAAAAGAAGAGGAAGAAGACAAAAGAAGAAGACAAAAGAAGAAGAAGAAGACAAAAGAAGAAGACAAAACAAGAAGAAGAAGACAAAACAAGAAGAAGAAGACAAAAGAAGAGGAAGAAGACAAAACAATAAGACAATACAAGAAGAAGAAGACAAAAGAAGAGGAAGAAGACAAAACAAGAAGAAGAAGACAAAACAAGAAGACAAAACAAGAAGAAGACAAAACAAGAAGAAGAAGACAAAAGAAGAGGAAGAAGACAAAACAATAAGACAAAACAAGAAGAAGAAGACAAAAGAAGAGGAAGAAGACAAAACAAGAAGACAAAACAAGAAGAAGAAGACAAAAGAAGAGGAAGAAGACAAAAGAAGAAGACAAAAGAAGAAGAAGAAGAAGACAAAAGAAGAGGAAGAAGACAAAACAAGAAGAAGAAGAGGAAGAAGAAGAAGAAGACAAAAGAAGAAGACAAAACAAGAAGAAGAAGACAAAAGAAGAAGACAAAACAAGAAGAAGAAGACAAAAGAAGAGGAAGAAGACAAAACAAGAAGAAGAAGACAAAAGAAGAGGAAGAAGACAAAAGAAGAAGACAAAACAAGAAGGAGAAGACAAAAGAAGAGGAAGAAGACAAAACAAGAAGACAAAACAAGAAGAAGAAGACAAAAGAAGAAGAAGAAGAAGACAAAAGAAGAAGAAGAAGAAGACAAAAGAAGAAGACAAAACAAGAAGAAGAAGACAAAAGAAGAGGAAAAAGACAAAAGAAGAAGACAAAACAAGAAGAAGAAGATAAAAGAAGAGGAAGAAGACAAAAGAAGAAGACAAAACAAGAAGAAGAAGACAAAAGAAGAGGAAGAAGACAAAACAAGAAGAAGAAGACAAAAGAAGAGGAAGAAGACAAAAGAAGAAGACAAAACAAGAAGAAGAAGACAAAAGAAGAGGAAGAAGACAAAACAAGAAGAAGAAGACAAAAGAAGAGGAAGAAGACAAAAGAAGAAGACAAAACAAGAAGAAGAAGACAAATGAAGAGGAAGAAGACAAAAGAAGAAGACAAAACAAGAAGAAGAAGACAAAAAAGAAGAAGAAGACAAAAGAAGAAGACAAAACAAGAAGAAGAAGACAAAAGAAGAGGAAGAAGACAAAACAAGAAGAAGAAGACAAAAGAAGAAGAAGAAGACAAAAGAAGAAGAAGAAGAAGACAAAAGAAGAAGACAAAACAAGAAGAAGAAGACAAAAGAAGAGGAAGAAGACAAAAGAAGAAGACAAAACAAGAAGAAGAAGACAAAAGAAGAAGAAGAAGACAAAAGAAGAAGAAGAAGACAAAAGAAGAAGACAAAACAAGAAGAAGAAGACAAAAGAAGAAGAAGAAGACAAAAGAAGAAGACAAAACAAGAAGAAGAAGACAAAACAAGAAGAAGAAGAAGAAAAAAAAGAAGAAGAAGAAGAAAAAGAAGAGGAAGAAGAAGAAAAAGTAGAAGAAGAGGAAGAAAAAGAATAAGAAGAAAAAGAAGAGGAAAAAGATGGAGAAGAAGAAGAAGAAGATGGAGAAGAAAGAGAAGAATAAGAATATGAAGAAGAAGAAGATGGGAGAAGATGGAGAACAAGAAGAAGAGGAAGAAGAAGAAGAAGTCAAAAGAAGAAGAAGAAGACAAAACATGAAGACAAAACAAGAAGAAGAAGACAAAAGAAGAAGAAGAAGAAGACAAAAGAAGAAGACAAAACAAGAAGAAGAAGACAAAAGAAGAGGAAGAAGACAAAACAAGAAGACAAAACAAGAGAAAGAAGACAAAAGAAGAGGAAGAAGACAAAAGAAGAAGACAAAAGAAGAAGAAGAAGACAAAAGAAGAAGACAAAACAAGAAGAAGAAGACAAAACAAGAAGAAGAAGACAAAAGAAGAGGAAGAAGACAAAACAATAAGACAATACAAGAAGAAGAAGACAAAAGAAGAGGAAGAAGACAAAACAAGAAGAAGAAGACAAAACAAGAAGACAAAACAAGAAGAAGACAAAACAAGAAGAAGAAGACAAAAGAAGAGGAAGAAGACAAAACAATAAGACAAAACAAGAAGAAGAAGACAAAAGAAGAGGAAGAAGACAAAACAAGAAGACAAAACAAGAAGAAGAAGACAAAAGAAGAGGAAGAAGACAAAAGAAGAAGACAAAAGAAGAAGAAGAAGAAGACAAAAGAAGAGGAAGAAGACAAAACAAGAAGAAGAAGAGGAAGAAGAAGAAGAAGACAAAAGAAGAAGACAAAACAAGAAGAAGAAGACAAAAGAAGAAGACAAAACAAGAAGAAGAAGACAAAAGAAGAGGAAGAAGACAAAACAAGAAGAAGAAGACAAAAGAAGAGGAAGAAGACAAAAGAAGAAGACAAAACAAGAAGGAGAAGACAAAAGAAGAGGAAGAAGACAAAACAAGAAGACAAAACAAGAAGAAGAAGACAAAAGAAGAAGAAGAAGACAAAAGAAGAAGAAGAAGAAGACAAAAGAAGAAGACAAAACAAGAAGAAGAAGACAAAAGAAGAGGAAAAAGACAAAAGAAGAAGACAAAACAAGAAGAAGAAGATAAAAGAAGAGGAAGAAGACAAAAGAAGAAGACAAAACAAGAAGAAGAAGACAAAAGAAGAGGAAGAAGACAAAACAAGAAGAAGAAGACAAAAGAAGAGGAAGAAGACAAAAGAAGAAGACAAAACAAGAAGAAGAAGACAAAAGAAGAGGAAGAAGACAAAACAAGAAGAAGAAGACAAAAGAAGAGGAAGAAGACAAAAGAAGAAGACAAAACAAGAAGAAGAAGACAAAAGAAGAGGAAGAAGACAAAAGAAGAAGACAAAACAAGAAGAAGAAGACAAAAAAGAAGAAGAAGACAAAAGAAGAAGACAAAACAAGAAGAAGAAGACAAAAGAAGAGGAAGAAGACAAAACAAGAAGAAGAAGACAAAAGAAGAAGAAGAAGACAAAAGAAGAAGAAGAAGAAGACAAAACAAGAAGACAAAACAAGAAGAAGAAGACAAAAGAAGAGGAAGAAGACAAAAGAAGAAGACAAAACAAGAAGAAGAAGACAAAAGAAGAAGAAGAAGACAAAAGAAGAAGACAAAACAAGAAGAAGAAGACAAAAGAAGAGGAAGAAGACAAAAGAAGAAGACAAAACAAGAAGAAGAAGACAAAAGAAGAGGAAAAAGACAAAAGAAGAAGACAAAACAAGAAGAAGAAGACAAAAGAAGAGGAAGAAGACAAAACAAGAAGAAGAAGACAAAAGAAGAAGACAAAACAAGAAGAAGAAGACAAAAGAAGAAGAAGAAGACAAAAGAAGAAGAAGACAAAAGAAGAAGAAGAAGACAAAAGAAGAAGACAAAACAAGAAGAAGAAGACAAAAGAAGAGGAAAAAGACAAAAGAAGAAGACAAAACAAGAAGAAGAAGATAAAAGAAGAGGAAAAAGACAAAAGAAGAAGACAAAACAAGAAGAAGAAGACAAAAGAAGAGGAAGAAGACAAAAGAAGAAGACAAAACAAGAAGAAGAAGACAAAAGAAGAGGAAAAAGACAAAAGAAGAAGACAAAACAAGAAGAAGAAGATAAAAGAAGAGGAAGAAGACAAAAGAAGAAGACAAAACAAGAAGAAGAAGACAAAAGAAGAAGAAGAAGACAAAAGAAGAAGAAGAAGAAGACAAAAGAAGAAGACAAAACAAGAAGAAGAAGACAAAAGAAGAGGAAAAAGACAAAAGAAGAAGACAAAACAAGAAGAAGAAGATAAAAGAAGAGGAAGAAGACAAAAGAAGAAGACAAAACAAGAAGAAGAAGACAAAAGAAGAGGAAGAAGACAAAAGAAGAAGACAAAACAAGAAGAAGAAGACAAAAGAAGAGGAAAAAGACAAAAGAAGAAGACAAAACAAGAAGAAGAAGATAAAAGAAGAGGAAGAAGACAAAAGAAGAAGACAAAAGAAGAAGAAGAAGACAAAAGAAGAAGAAGAAGACAAAAGAAGAAGACAAAACAAGAAGAAGAAGACAAAAGAAGAGGAAGAAGACAAAACAAGAAGAAAAAACAAGAAGAAGAAGACAAAAGAAGAAGACAAAACAAGAATAAGAAGACAAAAGAAGAAGAAGAAGACAAAAGAAGAAGACAAAACAAGAAGAAGAAGACAAAAGAAGAGGAAAAAGACAAAAGAAGAAGACAAAACAAGAAGAAGAAGATAAAAGAAGAGGAAAAAGACAAAAGAAGAAGACAAAACAAGAAGAAGAAGACAAAAGAAGAGGAAGAAGACAAAACAAGAAGAAGAAGACAAAAAAAGAGGAAAAAGACAAAAGAAGAAGACAAAACAAGAAGAAGAAGATAAAAGAAGAGGAAGAAGACAAAAGAAGAAGACAAAACAAGAAGAAGAAGACAAAAGAAGAAGAAGAAGACAAAAGAAGAAGACAAAACAAGAAGAAGAAGACAAAAGAAGAAGAAGAAGACAAAAGAAGAAGACAAAACAAGAAGAAGAAGACAAAACAAGAAGAAGAAGAAGAAAAAAAAGAAGAAGAAGAAGAAAAAGAAGAGGAAGAAGAAGAAAAAGTAGAAGAAGAGGAAGAAAAAGAATAAGAAGAAAAAGAAGAGGAAAAAGATGGAGAAGAAGAAGAAGAAGATGGAGAAGAAAGAGAAGAATAAGAATATGAAGAAGAAGAAGATGGGAGAAGATGGAGAACAAGAAGAAGAGGAAGAAGAAGAAGAAGTCAAAAGAAGAAGAAGAAGACAAAACATGAAGACAAAACAAGAAGAAGAAGACAAAAGAAGAAGAAGAAGAAGACAAAAGAAGAAGACAAAACAAGAAGAAGAAGACAAAAGAAGAGGAAGAAGACAAAACAAGAAGACAAAACAAGAAGAAGAAGACAAAAGAAGAGGAAGAAGACAAAAGAAGAAGACAAAAGAAGAAGAAGAAGACAAAAGAAGAAGACAAAACAAGAAGAAGAAGACAAAACAAGAAGAAGAAGACAAAAGAAGAGGAAGAAGACAAAACAATAAGACAATACAAGAAGAAGAAGACAAAAGAAGAGGAAGAAGACAAAACAAGAAGAAGAAGACAAAACAAGAAGACAAAACAAGAAGAAGACAAAACAAGAAGAAGAAGACAAAAGAAGAGGAAGAAGACAAAACAATAAGACAAAACAAGAAGAAGAAGACAAAAGAAGAGGAAGAAGACAAAACAAGAAGACAAAACAAGAAGAAGAAGACAAAAGAAGAGGAAGAAGACAAAAGAAGAAGACAAAAGAAGAAGAAGAAGAAGACAAAAGAAGAGGAAGAAGACAAAACAAGAAGAAGAAGAGGAAGAAGAAGAAGAAGACAAAAGAAGAAGACAAAACAAGAAGAAGAAGACAAAAGAAGAAGACAAAACAAGAAGAAGAAGACAAAAGAAGAGGAAGAAGACAAAACAAGAAGAAGAAGACAAAAGAAGAGGAAGAAGACAAAAGAAGAAGACAAAACAAGAAGGAGAAGACAAAAGAAGAGGAAGAAGACAAAACAAGAAGACAAAACAAGAAGAAGAAGACAAAAGAAGAAGAAGAAGAAGACAAAAGAAGAAGAAGAAGAAGACAAAAGAAGAAGACAAAACAAGAAGAAGAAGACAAAAGAAGAGGAAAAAGACAAAAGAAGAAGACAAAACAAGAAGAAGAAGATAAAAGAAGAGGAAGAAGACAAAAGAAGAAGACAAAACAAGAAGAAGAAGACAAAAGAAGAGGAAGAAGACAAAACAAGAAGAAGAAGACAAAAGAAGAGGAAGAAGACAAAAGAAGAAGACAAAACAAGAAGAAGAAGACAAAAGAAGAGGAAGAAGACAAAACAAGAAGAAGAAGACAAAAGAAGAGGAAGAAGACAAAAGAAGAAGACAAAACAAGAAGAAGAAGACAAAAGAAGAGGAAGAAGACAAAAGAAGAAGACAAAACAAGAAGAAGAAGACAAAAAAGAAGAAGAAGACAAAAGAAGAAGACAAAACAAGAAGAAGAAGACAAAAGAAGAGGAAGAAGACAAAACAAGAAGAAGAAGACAAAAGAAGAAGAAGAAGACAAAAGAAGAAGAAGAAGAAGACAAAAGAAGAAGACAAAACAAGAAGAAGAAGACAAAAGAAGAGGAAGAAGACAAAAGAAGAAGACAAAACAAGAAGAAGAAGACAAAAGAAGAAGAAGAAGACAAAAGAAGAAGAAGAAGACAAAAGAAGAAGACAAAACAAGAAGAAGAAGACAAAAGAAGAAGAAGAAGACAAAAGAAGAAGACAAAACAAGAAGAAGAAGACAAAACAAGAAGAAGAAGAAGAAAAAAAAGAAGAAGAAGAAGAAAAAGAAGAGGAAGAAGAAGAAAAAGTAGAAGAAGAGGAAGAAAAAGAATAAGAAGAAAAAGAAGAGGAAAAAGATGGAGAAGAAGAAGAAGAAGATGGAGAAGAAAGAGAAGAATAAGAATATGAAGAAGAAGAAGATGGGAGAAGATGGAGAACAAGAAGAAGAGGAAGAAGAAGAAGAAGTCAAAAGAAGAAGAAGAAGACAAAACATGAAGACAAAACAAGAAGAAGAAGACAAAAGAAGAAGAAGAAGAAGACAAAAGAAGAAGACAAAACAAGAAGAAGAAGACAAAAGAAGAGGAAGAAGACAAAACAAGAAGACAAAACAAGAGAAAGAAGACAAAAGAAGAGGAAGAAGACAAAAGAAGAAGACAAAAGAAGAAGATGAAGACAAAAGAAGAAGACAAAACAAGAAGAAGAAGACAAAACAAGAAGAAGAAGACAAAAGAAGAGGAAGAAGACAAAACAATAAGACAATACAAGAAGAAGAAGACAAAAGAAGAGGAAGAAGACAAAACAAGAAGAAGAAGACAAAACAAGAAGACAAAACAAGAAGAAGACAAAACAAGAAGAAGAAGACAAAAGAAGAGGAAGAAGACAAAACAATAAGACAAAACAAGAAGAAGAAGACAAAAGAAGAGGAAGAAGACAAAACAAGAAGACAAAACAAGAAGAAGAAGACAAAAGAAGAGGAAGAAGACAAAAGAAGAAGACAAAAGAAGAAGAAGAAGAAGACAAAAGAAGAGGAAGTAGACAAAACAAGAAGAAGAAGAGGAAGAAGAAGAAGAAGACAAAAGAAGAAGACAAAACAAGAAGAAGAAGACAAAAGAAGAAGACAAAACAAGAAGAAGAAGACAAAAGAAGAGGAAGAAGACAAAACAAGAAGAAGAAGACAAAAGAAGAGGAAGAAGACAAAAGAAGAAGACAAAACAAGAAGGAGAAGACAAAAGAAGAGGAAGAAGACAAAACAAGAAGACAAAACAAGAAGAAGAAGACAAAAGAAGAAGAAGAAGACAAAAGAAGAAGAAGAAGAAGACAAAAGAAGAAGACAAAACAAGAAGAAGAAGACAAAAGAAGAGGAAAAAGACAAAAGAAGAAGACAAAACAAGAAGAAGAAGATAAAAGAAGAGGAAGAAGACAAAAGAAGAAGACAAAACAAGAAGAAGAAGACAAAAGAAGAGGAAGAAGACAAAACAAGAAGAAGAAGACAAAAGAAGAGGAAGAAGACAAAAGAAGAAGACAAAACAAGAAGAAGAAGACAAAAGAAGAGGAAGAAGACAAAACAAGAAGAAGAAGACAAAAGAAGAGGAAGAAGACAAAAGAAGAAGACAAAACAAGAAGAAGAAGACAAAAGAAGAGGAAGAAGACAAAAGAAGAAGACAAAACAAGAAGAAGAAGACAAAAAAGAAGAAGAAGACAAAAGAAGAAGACAAAACAAGAAGAAGAAGACAAAAGAAGAGGAAGAAGACAAAACAAGAAGAAGAAGACAAAAGAAGAAGAAGAAGACAAAAGAAGAAGAAGAAGAAGACAAAACAAGAAGACAAAACAAGAAGAAGAAGACAAAAGAAGAGGAAGAAGACAAAAGAAGAAGACAAAACAAGAAGAAGAAGACAAAAGAAGAAGAAGAAGACAAAAGAAGAAGACAAAACAAGAAGAAGAAGACAAAAGAAGAGGAAGAAGACAAAAGAAGAAGACAAAACAAGAAGAAGAAGACAAAAGAAGAGGAAAAAGACAAAAGAAGAAGACAAAACAAGAAGAAGAAGACAAAAGAAGAGGAAGAAGACAAAACAAGAAGAAGAAGACAAAACAAGAAGAAGAAGACAAAAGAAGAAGAAGAAGACAAAAGAAGAAGAAGACAAAAGAAGAAGAAGAAGACAAAAGAAGAAGACAAAACAAGAAGAAGAAGACAAAAGAAGAGGAAAAAGACAAAAGAAGAAGACAAAACAAGAAGAAGAAGATAAAAGAAGAGGAAAAAGACAAAAGAAGAAGACAAAACAAGAAGAAGAAGACAAAAGAAGAGGAAGAAGACAAAAGAAGAAGACAAAACAAGAAGAAGAAGACAAAAGAAGAGGAAAAAGACAAAAGAAGAAGACAAAACAAGAAGAAGAAGATAAAAGAAGAGGAAGAAGACAAAAGAAGAAGACAAAACAAGAAGAAGAAGACAAAAGAAGAAGAAGAAGACAAAAGAAGAAGAAGAAGAAGACAAAAGAAGAAGACAAAACAAGAAGAAGAAGACAAAAGAAGAGGAAAAAGACAAAAGAAGAAGACAAAACAAGAAGAAGAAGATAAAAGAAGAGGAAGAAGACAAAAGAAGAAGACAAAACAAGAAGAAGAAGACAAAAGAAGAGGAAGAAGACAAAAGAAGAAGACAAAACAAGAAGAAGAAGACAAAAGAAGAGGAAAAAGACAAAAGAAGAAGACAAAACAAGAAGAAGAAGATAAAAGAAGAGGAAGAAGACAAAAGAAGAAGACAAAAGAAGAAGAAGAAGACAAAAGAAGAAGACAAAACAAGAAGAAGAAGACAAAAGAAGAGGAAGAAGACAAAACAAGAAGAAAAAACAAGAAGAAGAAGACAAAAGAAGAAGACAAAACAAGAAGAAGAAGACAAAAGAAGAAGAAGAAGACAAAAGAAGAAGACAAAACAAGAAGAAGAAGACAAAAGAAGAGGAAAAAGACAAAAGAAGAAGACAAAACAAGAAGAAGAAGATAAAAGAAGAGGAAAAAGACAAAAGAAGAAGACAAAACAAGAAGAAGAAGACAAAAGAAGAGGAAGAAGACAAAACAAGAAGAAGAAGACAAAAGAAGAGGAAGAAGACAAAAGAAGAAGACAAAACAAGAAGAAGAAGACAAAAGAAGAGGAAGAAGACAAAACAAGAAGAAGAAGACAAAAGAAGAGGAAGAAGACAAAAGAAGAAGACAAAACAAGAAGAAGAAGACAAAAGAAGAGGAAGAAGACAAAAGAAGAAGACAAAACAAGAAGAAGAAGACAAAAAAGAAGAAGAAGACAAAACAAGAAGAAGAAGAAGAAAAAAAAGAAGAAGAAGAAGAAAAAGAAGAGGAAGAAGAAGAAAAAGTAGAAGAAGAGGAAGAAAAAGAATAAGAAGAAAAAGAAGAGGAAAAAGATGGAGAAGAAGAAGAAGAAGATGGAGAAGAAAGAGAAGAATAAGAATATGAAGAAGAAGAAGATGGGAGAAGATGGAGAACAAGAAGAAGAGGAAGAAGAAGAAGAAGTCAAAAGAAGAGGAAGAAGACAAAAGAAGAAGAGGAAGAAGAAGAAGAAGACAAAAGAAGAAGACAAAACAAGAAGAAGAAGACAAAAGAAGAGGAAGAAGAAAAAACAAGAAGAAGAAGACATAAGAAGAGGAAGAAGACAAAACAAGAAGACAAAACAAGAAGAAGAAGACAAAAGAAGAGGAAGAAGACAAAAGAAGAAGACAAAAGAAGAAGAAGAAGACAAAACAAGAAGAAGAAGACAAAACATGAAGAAGAAGACAAAACAAGAAGAAGAAGACAAAAGAAGAGGAAGAAGACAAAACAATAAGACAAAACAAGAAGAAGAAGACAAAAGAAGAGGAAGAAGACAAAACAAGAAGACAAAACAAGAAGAAGAAGACAAAAGAAGAAGACAAAACAAGAAGAAGAAGACAAAAGAAGAGGAAGAAGACAAAACAAGAAGAAGAAGACAAAACAAGAAGACAAAACAAGAAGAAGAAGACAAAAGAATAGGAAGAAGACAAAAGAAGAAGAAGAAGAAGACAAAAGAAGTAAGCGTTAAGATAGAGAGATAATATTGTTGATTAGTATACTCACTCACACAAGCTGATAGTCAAATCGTATTATACATACATATATATATATAATTATATTCTACTACTCGCTCAACCCTCTTCACCAGTCGTCGGGCACATTGTAATACTCACTGTCAGCCTGCAATATACGAGTATCAGTATTTCAAATTATTAGTTATATCAATAATATTCGTAAATAATAGCTTTATTGGCTGCATCTAAGCTCGCAACTTTGCTGCCGACATGTTGACAACAAAACCCGCCATTTCCACTGCACAACATTGTTGCCAACATTACATTCCAGATTCACAATATGTTGTAATTTATCTAATATTCTTCTCTGCTACAAAAGTAAAAAAAAACACGAAATTAAGGTTATTTGATTTTTTTAAATGCTATAATAGTATATCATTGTTAATAATAATAATAAATGCTATAATAATTACATGCTATAATAGTATATAATTGTTAATAAATAATAATAATTAGTATTATTTTTTAATGCTTTTGTATTTTACTTCTCCTGAGTATTAAGCAATTTAATTTTTTTTTCACAGCATCACAGTTAAGCGCTTGATCAAATATTTTTATTTTATCAATTTATTCAGCTTTAAAATTGGAACCGTTTATAAACCTTAAATTTTATGGTAGAAAAAATCGAGCTGACATAAAATTAGGAGACCTAGTAGGATAAAACATTTAAAAAAACAAATGAATCCAATAACTTAATTGCCCAAAATTAACCTAACCTAACCTAACTTAATTGCGCAAAATATAACCTAACCTACAATGCTTGATTGTTTGATTTGAAATCCAGTTTGATTCGAAATGTTTAAATCAGCTAATTTGACTATTTCATAACATTTATTTCAACACTGTTTTGACACAATCCCAAATTCTGATAGGTCTAGACTCCTGTATGAGAAAGTGACAGTAGTGTTGTAATAGCTTCATTATGACACCACTTAGATAATCCGCATAATAATGTAAGCTGTATTGACATCGCTTTCCAACACCTTTTACCTTCTTTTTTAAATAACTTAGCCATAGATAAAATGAATTTAAAAACAAATGTTACTGAAAAACAAAAGAATATACTTACATCAAAAATGTCGATAATCTCCGGATATTGTCCTGTAGACAATATTGTCTCAAAGTATTTCAGACGTTCGAGCCTGCAAATAAAATGAATAGCGTTAACTTCTGATTATATAATTGTTTATTTATTTATTTAGTGCAAAGCAAAGATGGAAGCTTACAGGCCTACGCCCAAAAAAGCTTCTTCAACACAGTTTATATGAAATCATTCAACTGTATAATCATTGTAGATAAAGATACATTTATACATTTTCCTACAACTGCTCGTAAAGTAGTTCTTTACATACTGAAAACTAATTGTAAAATATCTCTTTACTGCTCCGCAAGCGGTAAAGTACTTTACACTCGCCAGCTGTTTTCTTTACGCTTCTGTTTTGATTTTGAAGCCTTCTCATTGGTGGATCACGGAATCCGTGAAATTCACATAACCTCAACAATGGCGAACGCTAACCAAATTCGTGCATGGTCTGTGATGTTACAAACTACAAGCTTTTATTGTGTTGGAATCCAGAACTGCAGTTTTAGGAAAAATATTGTATGTAATTCGCGCGTGAAGCTTCTTTATCGCTCTCGCAAAATTACTGCGCTCCGCTATGCGTCGCGCAGTAAATGTTTTGACTCGAGCGATAAAGTTGCGCTTCACGCTCTTAATACATAAATAACTATTATGTATTAAGAGCATGAAGCGCGACTTTATCGCTAGAGCCAAAACATTTACTGCGCAATACATAGCAGAGCGCAGTAATTTTGCGAGAGTGATAAAGAAGCTTCACGCTCGAATTGCATACAGTATTTTTCCTACAACTGCTCGTAAAGTAGTTCTTTACGTACTGAAAACTAATTGTAAAATACCTCTTTACTGCTCCGCAAGCGGTAAAGTACTTTACGCTCGCCAGCTGTTTTCTTTACGCTTCTGTTTTGATTTTGATGTCTTCTCATTGGTGGATCACGGAATCCGTGAAATTCACATAACCTCAAAAAAGTCGAATGCTAACCAAATCCGCGCACGGTCTGTGATGTTACAAACTACAAACTTTTATTGTGTTGGAATCCAGAACTGCAGTTTTAGGAAAAATATTGTATGCAATTCGCACGTGAAGCTTCTTTATCGCTCTCGCAAAATTACTGCGCTCCGCTGTGCGTCGCGCAGTAAATGTTTTGGCTCGAGCGATAAAGTCACGCTTCATGCTCTTAATACATAAATAACTATTTTAAGAATATGGAAAAATACTGTAAAAGTCATGTAAAGAATGTAGAATAATAAAAGAGAGAAAAACTTACCATGAGATATAAGTACCTTATTATGGTGTAAATTACAGATAAATGTTCAGGTTGCAAATTTAACATACTGGAAAGTAATAATATATAAAAAAGTAGATCAATAAAATAGAAGAAAATTATTTTTTTGAAGAGGATGAAAAGAAGAGGAAAAGGAAAAGAGTAGTTTGAGATAAACATGAGAAAATATCATATAATTTTCAACTGAGGAAGTAGAATGCTTTCAATTTTAGAGAGTTCCGTTTTTCTACAAACATATCAATATCACTGTCATATCAATTTTACCAATCTGGGAATTCTATTGAGATAAGTATCTGTTAACAGTCCTAGACCTGGGGATAAAAAATGGCGGGTGATATCTGCGACTTAAAACTGGAATTGAGAAATAGTTATTTATGTATTAAGAGCGTGAAGCGCGACTTTATCGCTCGAGCCAAAACATTCACTACAGTAAACATTCACTACAGTAAACAGCAAACAGTAATTTTGCGAGAGCGATAAAGAAGCTTCACGCGCGAATTGCATACAATATTTTTCCTACAACTGCAGTTCTGGATTACAACACAATAAAAGCTTGTAGTTTTTAACATCACAGACCGTGCGCGGATTTGGTTAGCGTGCGTCATTTTTGAGGTTATGAGAATTCACGGATTCCATGATCCACCAATGAGAAGACATCAAAATCAAAACAGAAGCGTAAAGAAAACAGCTGGCGAGCGTAAAGTACTTTACCGCTTGCTGAGCAGTAAAGAGGTATTTTACAATTAGTTTTCAGTACGTAAAGAACTACTTTACGAGCAGTTGTAGGAAAAATATTGTATGCAATTCGACCGTGAAGCTTCTTTATCGCTCTCGCAAAATTACTGCGCTCCGCTATGTGTCGCGCAGTAAATGTTTTGGCTAGAGCGATAAAGTCGCGCTTCATGCTCTTAATACATAAATAACTATTTTAAGAATATGGAAAAATACTGTAAAAGTCATGTAAAGAATGTAGAATAATAAAAGAGAGAAAAACTTACCATGAGATATAAGTACCTTATTATGGTGTAAATTACAGATAAATGTTCAGGTTGCAAATTTAACATACTGGAAAGTAATAATATATAAAAAAGTAGATCAATAAAATAGAAGAAAAATATTTTTTTGAAGAGGATGAAAAGAAGAGGAAAAGGAAAAGAGTAGTTTGAGATAAACATGAGAAAATATCATATAATTTTCAACTGAGGAAGTAGAATGCTTTCAATTTTAGAGAGTTCCGTTTTTCTACAAACATATCAATATCACTGTCATATCAATTTTACCAATCTGGGAATTCTATTGAGATAAGTATCTGTTAACAGTCCTAGACCTGGGGATAAAAAATGGCGGGTGATATCTGCGACTTAAAACTGGAATTGAGAAAAATACTTTAGAAATACGGTAAGGTGAGTCTATTCTATTATTGAGAATGCTATGGAAAATCAGAATGGATGCTACATCACGCCTGACCTTCAGAGATGCTATTTGGAAGAGATTGCGGAGCTCTGATGTAGGAAAATCAATTACACAGGTCTGATTAAATATTTTATAATAAATGTATCTTAAAAATTTATTTTGAATCCTCTCTAACTGCGTAATTGATGTAATGTGGTGCGGATTCCAAATGGGTGCTGCATATTTATTTATTCAAATATTAATAATATACAGGGTGTTTCGGAACTCTCTACCAATACTTATAGTCAGTGTTTCTGGACCACTAACAAAAGTAAATATCGTAATAAAATTTTTCTAAAATCCCCAGTTACTCACACAGCCGCCATTTTGTTTTTTCACTCATTATTTTTTTATTCGAACACCATTAAACATATAATTTTGAAATTTTGCAAACAGCTTTATAATAATTAAAACAATCTTAAAAAACTTAATCAAAATTTTCCGACATCACAAAACAAAATGATGGTCATTTAAAATATTTGATTAGGATTTAATTAATAATGGCTGATGATATCAAAATTTGACTGGAATAACGTTTTTTTAGATATTTTTATTGCGAATCCAACGATACCTCATTTTCCAAGATTGGCCAACAATTAACAGAGATATGCTACTTCTTAGGGTGTGCGGTGGTTGGAAGCGAAAAACTGCAACCCGTTCTCAACCACCGCACACCCTAAGAAGTAGCATATCTCTGTTAATTGTTGGCCAATCTTGGAAAATGAGGTATCGTTGGATTTGCAATAAAAATATCTAAAAAACGTTATTCCAGTCAAATTTTGATATCATCAGCCATTATTAATTTAATCCTGTTCAAAGATTTTAAATGGCCGCAGTTTTGTTTTTTGATGTCGGAAAATTTTGATCAAGTTTTTTAAGATTGTTTTAATTATTATAAAGCTGTTTGCAAAATTTCAAAATTATATGTTTAATGGTGTTCGAATAAAAAAATAATGAGTGAAAAAACAAAATGGCGGCTGTGTGAGTAACTGGGGATTTTAGAAAAATTTTTATTACAATATTTACTTTTGTTAGTGGTCCAGAAACACTGCCTAGAAGTATTGGTAGAGAGTTCCGAAACACCCTGTATAATAATATTCTATTACACTTCTGACCAGAGCCTTATACAAGTACAGTATAGCTTCCCAGCTCCGAAAACATGCACATGTTCTGCATATGAACCCCATCATTTGATTACTTCTACTGATATGATAATCAATATGGTTAATCAATACGATATCAATGCTAATCAATAATATAATAATGGTAATCATTGATATTAATGGATTAATCAATATGGTATCAATTTGGTAATTGATACCAAATATCAGAATTTCTAGAAAAAGGTTTAGAGACAGCCAGCGTCCACAATGGAGAGATTGCGCAAATCACTGCTAAAAAGATACTAAATGAGTTCCAAGCCACTTTTACACTTGATTTACTGCAAAAAATCAACGTCCTTTCCAAGCATTACATTCTCAGGTGTAGTAGAGCTCAAGAAACTTGGATCGATCATAAAATATACAAGTACTGAAATCCATTTTTATTCTTCTAATGAATTTGTTCTTCGTTAACAAAACAAACACAAATACTCATTATCATATTTAAATAAAAGTACATAATAACAATTAATATTTACATGTATGTATTGTAGCGAATATGAAATTGGAGTGAATAGAGAGGAAGAAGGCACAGTGGTTCTTGGCGTTATCTGCTATGTAAATATTTACTTTTAAGCAATTAATTACTCTACTTTTGACACATTTATCTACGACCATGTCATAATGTATACATTACAGTTTCACAATTGATGCCAAAACAGCTGTCTTTTCGAAATGCTTTTTGGAACCCGTTGTATAAAGAGCTCATTATAGTACAGGTTCTACATTATAACACGGGTTCTGGACCAATCAGAAGCATTTTTGATGGAATCAATATCGTAATTCAATATTGTGAAACTATCAGCTGATTTGATCAAACTGCTACACCAGCTGCTTTAACCTAACAATCTACTATAACTTCTCGTATTTGAGATGAGAGGTTAGGTATCTCTGACAGTCACAGGTAAAATGAAATTGTTTTAATTAAATGTATACTAGTGGTCGTAGATAAAATAGTGTATGCAACGATTTTATTTGGCCATTAAAGCACTCGAGAGATATTTATAACACTCGCATTCGCTCGTGTTTAACTTACATCTAACTCGTGCCTTAATAAGGGTCAAAATAAAATCGTTGCATAATCACTATTATAGTGTTTACTTGGTAATTTGTAGAATGTTCTATTTGTTTGATTAGACATTAATGGAATCTTTCCGAATATTGTAGAAAGTGCTAGTTTCTTTATTTATTTATAGAAGATGATAGAAAAATGTAGGAATTGCTCGATATTTGAAAAACCTATTTAAGGCGAACGCATTTGTGTAAATTAGTTCAGTTGTCTTTGAAAATTCGTCGTGATAAACAAATTGTGTCAGTTCTATATTGTGTCTATATATAGTGATAATTCTTTCTCAGTGACTATATAGATAATTCTTTTTCCTGTTTAATTCATACCAGTGAGTTACTAAATAGTTTTTATTGTATTACGGACTAGTGCTACGTAAGTTAAGTGTTCTTTTTCGACGTTTCTTTTTGAATATTATTGGACAGTTTATTGTACAGTTATTAATTAATATTTGATCGGCCTTTTAACTTTTAGTGATTGATTTTTGTACGGTTTATTGAAAACTCATCATCAGTTGAACAATATTGTGTTATCTGTTTTTAATTGCTTATTTTTCTGTAAGACATTACTGATCAGTGTGAGTTGTGAATTATTTGTGTAAATAAAGTGCGAGTGATAAATTCAAGTGTTGCCAGCGTTATTTTAGACTTAGAACCCGTAACAGCATGTATGTAGTGGCATAGAGGTGACTCTTTACATGAAGCAACAAATTTTTAAAGATGTTGATTTTATTTTTAAAGAACAATTTATGGTTAATAAATAAAAAAAAAAAAAAGAATAATAAAAACATTAGCTAATAAATGTTTAGCATTCAAAGTCTGTGCAAACCCTAGATTGTTGTATTACGCAATCTTGATCATTTTATTTATTATAAGAAAAAGAAGAACAATAATAGAGAAAAGGTGAAGTGGAAGTTGAAGAAGAAGAAGGTAAAGGGGAAGAGGAAGGGGAAGGGGGAGGGGGAGGGGGGTAGGAGGAAAAGGAAGAGGAGGAGAAGGAGGAGGAGAAGAAGAAGGAGAAGAAGAAGAAGATGGAGAAGAAGAAGAAGAAGAAAAAGAAGAGGAATAAGAGGAAAAGAAGAAGAAAAAGGAGAAGAGGAAGAAAAAGAAGAGGAATAAGAAGAAAAGAAGAAGAAAAAGGAGAAGAGGAAGAAAAAGAATAAGAATAAAAAGAAGAGGAAAAAGAAGAAGAAGAGGAAAAAGAAGAAGAAGATGAAGAAGACAGGAGAAGAAGAAGAAGAAGAAGAAGAAGAAGAAGAAGAAGGAGAAAGACAAAAGAAGTAGGAAAAAAGAAGAAGAAGAAGAAGTAGAAGGAGGAGGAGGAGGGGAGGAAAATATGAAGAAGGAAAAGAAGAAGAAGATGGAGGATGAGAAGAATAAGAAGACAGAAGAAGAAGATGGAGAAGAAGACAAAAGAAGAAGAAGATGGAGAAGAAGACAAAAGAAGATGAAGAAGAAGAAGAAGGAGGAGGAGAAAAAGAAAAAGAAGAATAAGAAGAAAAAGATGAGGAAGAAGAAAAAGGAGAAAAAGAAGGAAAAGGAGAAAAGATGAGGAAGAAGAAAAAGGAGAAAAAGAAGGAAAAGGAGAAAAGGAGGAGAGGGAGAAAAAGAAGAAGAGGGGGGAAAAGAAGAAGAAGAAGACAGAAGAAGAAAAAGAAGAAGAAGAAGAAGATGGAGAAGAAGACAAAAGAAGAAGACAAAAGAAGAAGAAGAAGAAGAAGAAAGACAAAAGAAGAAGAAGAAGAAGAAGAAGAAGAAAGACAAAAGAAGAAGAAGAAGAAGAAGATGGAGAAGAAGAAGATGGAGAAGAAGAAGATGGAGGAGGAGAAGAAGAAGGAGAAGATGGAGAAGAAGAAGAAGAAGATGGAGAAGAAGAAGAAGAAGAAGAAGAAGAAGAAGAAGAAGAAGAAGAAGAAGAAGAAGAAGATGGAGGAGAAGAAGAAGAAGAAGAAGAAGAAGAAGAAGTTGGAGAAGAAGAAGAAGAAGAAGAAGAAGAAGTTGAGATGAAGAAGAAGAAGAAGATGGAGAAGAAGAAGAAGAAGAAGAAGAAGAAGAAGAAGAAGAAGATGGAGAAGAAGAAGATGGAGGAGGAGAAGAAGAAGAAGAAGAAGAAGAAGAAGAAGAAGAAGAAGAAGAAGAAGTTGGAGAAGAAGAAGAAGAAGAAGAAGTTGGAGAAGAAGAAGAAGAAGAAGAAGAAGAAGTTGAGATGAAGAAGAAGAAGAAGATGGAGAAGAAGAAGAAGAAGAAGAAGAAGAAGAAGAAGAAGAAGAAGAAGAAGAAGTTGAGATGAAGAAGAAGAAGAAGAAGAAGAAGAAGAAGATGTAGAAGAAGAAGTTGAGATGAAGCATCAAGTTTTGACTTACCGGTGAGCTCTGGACATAGCCTCTGCTTGTTTTAGAGCCTCCACAAATCTCGGCGTGTTGGGGGCAATCAGCGCCTGCTTCTCTCTCTTGGACTTTGCCTGCAACAACCCCAGTTGGAATAGAATATGACATTTTCTCAATTTCAAAATGTTCAAATATTAATAATATACAGGGTGTTTCGGAACTCTCTACCAATACTTATAGGCAGTGTTTCTGGACCACTAACAAAACTAAATATCGTAATAAAATTTTTCTAAAATCCCCAGTTACTCACACAGCCGCCATTTTGTTTTTTCACTCATTATTTTTTCATTCGAACACCATTAAACATATAATTTTGAAATTTTGCAAACAGCTTTATAATAATTAAAACAATCTTAAAAAACTTGATCAAAATTATCCGACATCAAAAAACAAATTGGCGGCCATTTAAAATCTTTGAACAGGATTAAATTAATAATGGCTGATGATATCAAAATTTGACTGGAATAACGTTTTTTAGATATTTTTATTGCAAATCCAACGATACCTCATTTTCCAAGATTGGCCAACAATTAACAGAGATATGCTACTTCTTAGGGTGTGCGGTGGTTGAGAACGGGTTGCAGTTTTTCGCTTCCAACCACCGCACACCCTAAGAAGTAGCATATCTCTGTTAATTGTTGGCCAATCTTGGAAAATGAGGTATCGTTGGATTTGCAATAAAAATATCTAAAAAACGTTATTCCAGTCAAATTTTGATATCATCAGCCATTATTAATTAAATCCTAATCAAATATTTTAAATGACCATCATTTTGTTTTGTGATGTCGGAAAATTTTGATTAAGTTTTTTAAGATTGTTTTAATTATTATAAAGCTGTTTGCAAAATTTCAAAATTATACGTTTAATGGTGTTCAAATAAAAAAATAATGAGTGAAAAAACAAAATGGCGGCTGTGTGAGTAACTGGGGATTTTAGAAAATTCTTTTTACGATATTTACTTTTGTTAGTGGTCCAGAAACACTGCCTAGAAGTATTGGTAGAGAGTTCCGAAACACCCTGTATTTAAAAGTAAAGGCAACCAGGCCTTCTTCCATAGGAAACATATGATTTTTTAAATAATCTTCTCCATCGAATGCAATTGGAATCGGATTTCAAGATGGCCCTCAAGCCCTCTCATTCATCTGGTTGAGTCAAGTTATTATTCATGGAAAGTAACATATTTGTTTGAGAGAAACAAATAATTTCTAATATTTCAATCAAGTGATTACTAAATAATTGAAAAAAAATTATTAATATTGTTTTGTAAAAATTCATTCACCAGACATGTGAAATCTGATCTGATTTGAACTATCAGCTGTCTCGCAAATAGAAACTCAAACTTTGTGACGTGATCAACTTTTTGTGGAAAACAGACATGAAACAGACTACGCAAATTGAATCAAGGAGTAGGAGTAGGGAAGTGAGGAGGGAAGTGATAGCCGCGAGCCGTAGCAGGTATCTGTTCAATCAGATATAGATAAGCTGCGTTCTCGTAGGTCCTGTTTGTAACGGTGACCGATTCCATTGGCCAGCAAAAAAGACACTGTTCTCTGCTGTAAAATCACTTCCCGGTGGTTCGGAACCCACCTAAAACTGTAGGTCCAACTCATCAATCACCATCATCCAACTCATTACCCACGCACAGGTCTCAGACCTATGTGGGCTTTATCCTCCAAAAACAGAAAAACAAACAAAAATCCAACATTAAAACACGTATTGACAAATTACAACAAACTGTAATTTTTTTGTATCTACTTACTTAAAAATTAGTAACGCATTTCGATCCTGCGGAGAATCTTCATCAGCCAATCATGATTGATGAAATTAGATTGAGCGGCCGTTATGCATCCAGAAATTGGTTTGGATTTGAATAAATATGTAAGATTTCATGGTTTTGTCCCGTGTGTGGAGTTTCAGTATTTCGAATAGTTCGAGTTTGTGTGTTTTTGTGATGCATGTAGTAAGTTTTCATGTCGGTTGGAATATTTAATCTGTGTCTGACCAGAGTTCTTGTAATTTTCGCAATAATTGCGAACCCACCTTAAACTGTAGGTCCAACTCATCAATCACCATCATCCAAATCATTACCCACGCACAGGTCTCAGACCTATGTGGGCTTCATCCTTAAAAAAAAAGTATTGATTGTGTTTAATGTGAAGATGGCGGTTACCGTTGAGTGCAAATAGTTTTTTGCTCGGTGCAAGCATCCACCCCGACACATAGTTTTATAGTGGGGAATCATATTTTTTTTAAATTAGCAATCAAATCGCTGTGTTTTCTATTTAATAATATGTTGTAATGTTCGAGCTTATATCAATTAAACACATCCAGAGGAATTATTCTAATTATCCTTATTCTTGGGCGTGATATCTACTGTTCACTAATAGTAATGGAGAAATGGACCAATTCTGATCTGAATAGAAGCGAAACGAGTACTCACACGAGGTTTCTCCCATCTCAGAAAGAAGTCGTGCGTCTCGTAGGGCTTTATTGCGGAAAGCCCCACGTAGCTCCACTGAGCGCGTGAGCCGAACCAGCGGACGAACACAAAGTTACGTTGGACTCCGTTCTTGCATACTGAAAAAAAGACCCAAAACCATTAATACACATCACAAAACAGAATAAATAACAATAAGAAGCAGTAAGAGGAGGAGGAGGAGGAGGAGGAGGAGGAGGAGGAAGAGGAGGAGGAGGAGGTGGAGGAGGTGGAGGAAGTGGAAGACAGAAGAAGAGGAGGAGGAGGAGGAGGAGGAGGAGGAGGAGGAGGTGGAGGAGGTGGAGGAAGTGGAAGACAGAAGAAGAGGAGGAGGAGGAGGAGGAGGAGGAGGAGGAGGTGGAGGAGGTGGAGGAAGTGGAAGACAGAAGAAGAGGAGGAAGAAAAAGAAAAAATTAGAAGCAGGAGGAAGAAGATGATGAGGAGGAGGAGGAGGAGGAGAAGAGAAAGAAAAAGAAAAATTAGAAGCAGGAGGAAGAAGATGAGGAGGAGGAGGAGGAGGAGGAGGAGGAGGAGAAGAGAAAGAAAAAGAAAAATTAGAAGCAGGAGGAAGAAGATGAGGAAGATGAGGAGGAGAAGGAGGTGGAGGAGAAGAAGTAGAAGAGAAAGAAAAATGAAAAATTAGAAGCAAGAGGAAGAAGATGAGGAGAAGGAGAAGAAGTAGAAGAGAAAGAAAAATAAAAAATTAGAAGCAGGAGGAAGAAGATGAGGAGGAGGAGAAGAAGGAGGAGGAGGAGGAGAAGGAGGAGGAGGAGGAGGAGGTGGAGGAGAAGAAGAAGAAGAGAAAGAAGAATAAAAAATTAGAAGCAGGAGGAAGAAGATGAGGAGGAGGAGAAGAAGAAGTAGAAGAGAAAGAAAAATAAAAAATTAGAAGCAGGAGGAAGAAGATGAGGAGGAGAAGAAGAAGTAGAAGAGAAAGAAAAATAAAAAATTAGAAGCAGGAGGAAGAAGATGAGGAGGAGAAGAAGAAGTAGAAGAGAAAGAAAAATAAAAAATTAGAAGCAGGAGGAAGAAGATGAGGAGGAGGAGAAGAAGAAGTAGAAGAGAAAGAAAAATAAAAAATTAGAAGCAGGAGGAAGAAGATGAGGAGGAGGAGAAGAAGAAGGAGGAGGAGGAGGAGGAGGAGGTGGAGGAGAAGAAGAAGAAGAGAAAGGAGAATAAAAAATTAGAAGCAGGAGGAAGAAGATGATGATGAGGAGGAGGAGGAGGAGAAGAGAAAGAAAAAGAAAAATTAGAAGCAGGAGGAAGAAGATGAGGAAGATGAGGAGGAGGAGGAGGAGGAGGAGGAGGTGGAGGAGAAGAAGTAGAAGAGAAAGAAAAATGAAAAATTAGAAGCAAGAGGAAGAAGATGAGGAGGAGGAGAAGAAGTAGAAGAGAAAGAAAAATAAAAAATTAGAAGCAGGAGGAAGAAGATGAGGAGGAGGAGAAGAAGAAAAAGAAGAAGAAGAAGAGACAGAAAAATAAAAAATTAGAAGCAGGAGGAAGAAGATGAGGAGGAGGAGGAGGAGGAGGAGGAGGAGGAAGAAGAGGAGGAGGAAGAGGAAAAGACAGAAGAAGAGGAGGAAGAAGAAGAGGAGGAGGAGGAAGAGGAAAAGACAGAAGAAGAGGAGGAAGAAGAAGAGGAAGAAGAAGAAGATAAAAAAGGAGGAAAGGAAGAAGAGACAGAAGAAGAGTAAGTAGAAGAAGAAGAAAAAGGAGGAAAGGGAGAAAGGAAGAAGAAGAAAAAGGAGGAAAGGAAGAAAAAGAAAAAAAGCGAAGAAGAAGTAGAAGATGGAGGAGGAAACGAAAAATAAGAAGAGGTGGAAAGGAAGAAAAAGAAGAAGAGGAAAGAAGAGAAGAATAAATTTTTAATTTTATTCTGAGGAGGCTAAGGTTGAGATTATGGCAAGCGAAGCGAGTCTGTCTTAGTTAAAATAGCTGATAAGAATTGCTAGTATCAAACTAATTTGGCTCTCAAATTAATAATTCTTAAACCAAAATAATTAAAGACCCGAAAGGGCCTTACTGAAATCGGGCCGTTGTCCGTCCGTCCGTCCGTCTGTGCTCTAGCACTTGTAGTGAAGATTCTATTCACTTGAAACTTAGTGTGAAGCTTGCTCATAGTCCAAATGAGATCGCTATTGTTTTTGAAGAGAAAAGGGTCAAATATGAAAATATTTATGATGTGAAACAGATCGCCACTATAGGATCTAGATTAGTTTTGGCTAGCTAAAATCGAAACATTGGATAGCTGGTTCATTTAAAAAATTCAACTATATTACAAAGGTTGCTGCTTAGCCCAATTATCCACTTTATTTTCATAATAGCAGCTACCCGTCCTTCGTACGGATTATGTTTAGAAATAAGACTAAATATGTTTCGGCTTTTTTGATAGCAACGATCATGAAGTTGTTAGCAGCTTAGTAAACAACTTAGAACGTAAACAATTCAGTGACAGTTATCAGAGAGAATATTTGAGAACAGCTGATTGATATATCATGATAAGTTCTTATGTGGCAATAATAAAACTTAGAAGAAATGTATCCAAAATCGCAAAATACTTGGTTTTTAAACGTTTATTATTCTGTTGAAAAAAAAGTTAATTTAGTTTTTTATAGCTAAAGACATTGTCAAAAAGGTTTTCTATACTTATAAATAACTTTAATCCCGATCGATGCTCTCGTTTTTCAGGAGAAGGCCGCGTAAAATGTATCCAAAATCGCACAATACTTGGTTTTTAAACGTTTATTACTCTGTTAAAAAAAAGTTAATTTAGTTTTTTATAGCTAAAGACATTGTCAATAACTAAAATCCCGTTCGATGCTCTCGTTTTTGAGGAGAAGGCCGCGTAAAATGCCTTTGGGGCCGTGACAGACAGACAGAAATTGAGATAAGACTATTTTCGGCTTATTTAATGTATAAGATGTAAAAATAACCAAAATATATATAATTCTGATAAATGTACACACAAAACTCTAATTTTATTTATATAGATAGAAGAAGAAGATAGAAGATGCAAGCAACATTTTTGATTGTGTTGAAATAATTGTTCACGTGGGCCACAGCATGATGTGCAGTAGAAAGCTACAGTCAGCTGATTAGCACGACTTTGCCTATCTTTTGCAAGCCAATTTGCTTAATTTTATAAGTATTTTTCTCAAAATATACACGATTTTCGAAAAGCTTGGACGTCTTCTATAGTTTATGTTATATTTAACTGTCAATCTAAGTTACATCATTTTTGATACGATTATACAATTATTTAATTCAGAGTAGGTACTTGATAAATCAGTTTGAATAAGTTAAAAGACGATTAAAATATTCAAATACCCAATAAGATCTATCCTTTTTTTTGGAGGATGAAGCCTACATAGGTCTGAGACCTGTGTGTGGGTAATGAGTTGGTTGATTGTGATTTATGAGTTGGACCTACAGTTTTAGGTGGGTTCCGAACCACCGGGAAGTGATTTTACAGCAGAGAACAGTGTCTTTTTTGCTGGCCAATCTAATCGGTCACCGTTACGAACAGGACCTACGAAAACGCAGCTTATCTCTCTGATTGGACAGATACCTGCTACGGCTCGCGGCTATCACTTCCCTTGATGTGATTTTCATGATATAACATTATCAAGTGCTCTAAAGTTGATAATCGTAAGATCGTATTGAAAGCACCATAGATTGAATTGAATTTATTTACATTCCAAACATTTGTTGCAACAAACTGAGAGTGAGTCAGTACATGCAGGTCATATTCATACAGTCAAACCATGTCTACCATGAACCATAGACGTCCAAGTTTATTGAAAAGCATAAATATCATGAGAAAAATACTCATTAAATATGCAATTTAGCTTGTAAAAGCCGTATTATACAGAGCCACTACAGTCGCTGTTGCGCGCGACCGCCACAAATGCTCAGACAAGCATTTAATCTGCTTACATAAAATAAATTTACCCTACGAACTAAATAAACCAACAAAGAAATACCCACTTGATGCGATACATGCAATATACATGGAGCTTATTATACTAGACCACTAAAGTCGCCAACAAGCGCCACAGTTTCAAGGTCATATATAGTCGGCCATGACAGTTCTCTACTAGCTTGTCATCATTTGGAGGTTATATTTGGTCCATGCATAATACATTGATATTGTATGTTCATTAGCATTGGTTGTTGGTATGTGTTTAAATATGATTATTAGTTTCAGATTACCGATTGACCTTTAGTCACCTTTAATTATTTATTTCTATAAATTGCTAAATGCTAGCAAGTTAATTAGGGCTATTTGCATTCAACATTCACGCCAATGATGTAAAGGTTTCTAGACAACTATTTTGTAGTATTTTCTATAATTGTAAACTTACATAGGCAATAAAAACTTTAAAAACATTTTAACATCATACATAGGCTACAGCCTATATCGTTAATGAAATTTATTCTGTCAAAAGCAAAAAGAATATTTTTCAACTAAATTAACTTACAGGAATTAGAGTTGACTACATTATCCAGTACTTGTGGTCAACTTGAGATTTAAAAAATAGTATGGTAATTAAAAAAAGTACAATTGAATTTTGAGTCCAGCACTTTTAAAAACACTCCAGTCACCAACCAGTACTGCAGTTTAATGGCTTTTTCTTTTTTGTAGATTACATCTTGGAGACTCCATTTAAGGAGTATAAGACAAGTCAGATTAATACAATTATACACTAGTTACCATAATTACTATATCAATTAGTTGAGGCGAGGCTTAATTTTGATGTGAAAGGAACTCTTGTACACTATAAAAAGCTTTTATCAACTAAATATTTTTTCAATTGTTTTTTTAATATTTCTATATTTTCAAGACTCTTTAAAAACTGCGGTAGCTTGTTGTAGAATTTCCTACCAATATTACTAGGTTTTTATTTGAATAAGCTACTATTGTGACTCACCAAGTGATAATCGCCTCGGCTTCTTGTATTATAATCATGTACGTCAAGATTTTGGTTAATATCATTCTTTTTTGCATATAAAGTAGCTTCATACACATATAAGCAGGGTACAGTTAGGAGACCAAGACTCTTGAACAACGGCCTACATGAATCTAATCTATTTACTCTTTCTATACACCTAACCTCTTTCTCTTGGATCTTAAACAAACTTATATTCTGCCATGACAGTACTCTACTAGCTTGTCATCATTTGGAGGTTAGGCTCATATAAAAGCATTTTATATTTGTATTTATCCATTAAATTCAAATATTTATAATCATATGTAGAGCAATAAAATCACAAATTTCTTCAGCATGTTGTATGTTCTTCAAAAAAAGATATTTCGGTAACTTTTCTTTCAATAATTAGAAATATTAATAGTATTTTTAATTTAAAATTTCCTCATCTTTCCTTGATGATATTTTGAATACTAATGAAAAATGATGTGGCTTGCATGGGCGACAGCAGTCGCTTGCACAGGCAACTGCTGTGGCGCGTGACAGCGACTGCAGTGGCTCTGTGTAATAAGGGCCTAAGAGGCGGAGCGACGGAATGATGATGTCATTGTTAATCCTCTCTTTGGCCCCTCTGTCGCTTCACCTAAAAGATGGGCGAAATTATGAGAAGAGACCCGGATGACGTCATTGAATCAGCTGACACAGCTTGACAGATAAGCAGAGATGCGCGCGTAAACACTACCTTGCCTTCTAATTACCTTGAAGTGAGTAGAATATTTCAAGATGTACTTAAGTTAGTACTCACTCTGACTTTTCATTTCTTTCCCAGTAGCTGGATCGAGCATTACTAGGGCTGGCCAGTACTTCTTTCCCATTCGGGCATAGACCACGTCTCCTGAAATGTCCAAACAGAAAAAAATATTAAATTCAAATCATATTGGAAAAATTGTTCATTGCAACAAGCTCAAATTGAAAAACATGCATTAGAATACATTGCCACGAGAAAAACGACAGTCGATAATAAAATAATAATATTTAAGAGGACAAGGAAAAAGAGGTGACGAGGAAGAAGGAGAGGATGGACGAAAAGGAGAAGGGAAAGTGGATGACGAAGGAGAAGTAGAAAAAGAGAAGTAAAGAGTAGTAAAGGAGAAGGAGAAGGAGGAGGAGGAGACGAAGACATGGAAGAAGCAGAAAGTAGCAGGAGTAATTAAAGAAGGAGAAGAAAAAAGACATGGGAGCAGAAGAAGAAGGAAGAGTGAAAGAAGAAGATAAAGAAGACCATGGTGGTGGAGTACGAGGTGCAGATGTGGAGAAGAAGGAGGAGGAGGAGGAGGAGGAGGAGGAGGAGGAGGGCAAGAAGAGGAATAAGAAAAAAGGTAGAGGAGCAGAAGAGGTTGATAATGAGAGGAGACAAAGAAGAGGATGAGAAGACAGAGGAGAGAGAGGAAGTGAAGGAGAAGAATGATTAACTCCTAAAAGAGAAGGAAAAAAAGAGGAAAAGGGAAATGAAAAGAAAAAAGGGGTGGGGGAGTCCTTCTTCGCCCCCTTCTTCCTCATCATCTTGGAGGTAAATAGGAGAAGGAGAAGTGGCATCTTCTTTTTCTTCTTCTTCTAGAGGAAAAAGAAACGGAAGAGGAGATGAAGAGGGATCCTTCTTCTTCTGCTTCGCCTACTCCTCCTCCTTCTCCTACTCCTCCTCCTTCTCCACAATCTTCTAGAAGAAACAGATGAGGAGGAGAAGGAAGAATAGGAAAAGGGGGAGTAGAAGTAAAAGATGGAGGATCTTTATTCTTGTTCTTCTTCTCCGCCATCTCCTTCTCCATCTTACCCCTCCCCACCCTCTTCCACAACCACGATCCTCTTTTTCTTCAAGTAGAGGAGGAAGAAAAACAAAATTACTCAAGTTAAGGAAACCGCAAGGTGAGTTCTATAATAATAATAATAATAATATCGTGCTGGCTCAGGTCTGGTGCCAGACTTATCAGGTCGCACCTGAATACGTTCAGGGCCTCTGACGTAAATTAACGACTGTTTTTAGGCAGCAAGGACCGACAAACTTAACGTGTCCTCCGAAACACGGGAGTGGCACGAGTTAAAGCTGTTGTTGGCAACTACAGCGCCATCATTAAGTGGCGCAAATGAGGAGAAAATCGAATTGCAAAAAACAAGGAAATCAAATACATTCACAAATAATCTAACATGAAAACTGACACTGTATTTCTATTCAAATTATAATTTTTACTAACTTATACTGGAGGAATGCATTTCGCTTCTAAAGAGAAGCTCCATCAGCATAATATCAAAACTGACACTGTATTTCTATGAAGCTGCTATAACCTAACAATCTACTATAACTTCTCGTATTTTAGATGAGAGGTTAGGTATCTCTGACAGTCACAGGTAAAATAAAATTGTTTTAATTAAATGTATACTAGTGGTCGTAGATAAAATAGTGTATGCAACGATTTTATTTGGCCATTAAAGCACTCGTGAGATATTTATAACACTCGCATTCGCTCGTGTTATAACTTACATCTAACTCGTGCCTTAATAAGGGTCAAAATAAAATCGTTGCATAAACTACTATTAATTGGTTTGGATCTCATGTAGACTGCATACAATCTACAAAGAAAAACTTGTCCACGATTTTGCAATAAACTCAAGTGCTTGTAATATTAGTTACTACTTACAAATCTGCTTCTTTGAGAGGGCATGAAACCACAAAATAATGTACTTAATGTATATGATACAAATACATATTAGTATATTTAAATAAAGTATACTGGTTGTTGAGACTAACATGATGGAGAAGTCATAGCCGTGAGCCGTAGCAGGTATCTGTTCAATCAGATTAGATCAGCAAAATGACACTGTTCTCTGCTGTAAAAAATCACTTCCGGTGGTTCGGAACCCACCTAAAACTGTAGGTCCAACTCATCAATCATCCAAATCATTACCCACGCACAGGTCTTAGACCTATGTAGGCTTTATCCACAAAAAAGTGAAAGGGGTGTAACATACATTCATATATCTGTGACTCCATACCTATAATTATATTATTTATTATAATGTTCTTGGTGTTGGTAATAGTGATATTGTGAGATATTCAAAAATTTAAAGCACTTTAAAAATTAAAGAGATTCACTATATTATTATTGATCATACCAAGAGAGGGCTCAGTTTCAAGTCGACCATTTTGCATTTGCCTGTCTGTAACGTATTTACATTAAACGTGTGGAGCAAATTACATTTTGGATCGTCCTTTAAGGAATGCCCAGCGATGCATGTGTAAGGATTTTGGAAATTTGCTTGGATTTAAACGATATTTGAAAGCGGAAAAAGAAAGGCACTCAGGCCTTCTTCTACAGGGAATGTATGATTTTTAAAATGAGCTTCTCCATCATAGGATGTCATCAGTCATCTGGCTGAGCCTTCATATAAATCATCATTCATAATAATAAATATTCGAGAGAAACAAATCATTTTTAATATTTCAATTAAGTATAATAACAAGTGATTACTAAGTAAATAATAATTATACAAACTCAATTAATATTGTTATATACCGGTACTTCAAACAGACGTGTGAAATCTCATCTGGTTTGAACAATCGGCTGTATAGAAAATAGAAGCCCAGCCTCGGTGATGTGATAGTTACTTTTTGTGGAAAACAGACATGAAATGGACTACGCAAATTGAAATGCTGTTAAGGTCAATTTTGCGATGGTGATTATCATTGAGTACATTTCTCTGGGCAAGTACCCTTATTCTTGGGAGTGTGGCCTACTGCTCATAGAACTGTACCTACATAGTGGGAAGTGATAGCCGCGAGCCGTAGCAGGTATCTGTTCAATCAGATATAGATAAGCTGCGTTCTCGTAGGTCCTGTTTGTAACGGTGACCGATTCGATTGGCCAGCAAAAAAGACACTGTTCTCTGCTGTAAAATCACTTCCCGGTGGTTCGGAACCCACCTAAAACTGTAGGTCCAACTCATCAATCACCATCATCCAACTCATTACCCACGCACAGGTCTCAGACCTATGTGGGCTTTATCCTCCAAAAACAGAAAAACAAACAAAAATCCAACATTAAAACACGTATTGACAAATTACAACAAACTGTAATTTTTTTGTATCTACTTACTTAAAAATTAGTAACGCATTTCGATCCTGCGGAGAATCTTCATCAGCCAATCATGATTGATGAAATTAGATTGAGCGGCCGTTATGCATCCAGAAATTGGTTTGGATTTGAATAAATATGTAAGATTTCATGGTTTTGTCCTGTGTGTGGAGCTTCAGTATTTCGAATAGTTCGAGTTTGTGTGTTTTTGTGATGTATGTAGTAAGTTTTCATGTCGGTTAGAATATTTAATCTGTGTCTGACCAGAGTTCTTGTAATTTTCGCAATAATTTGGTTTGGATTTGAATAATTGTGTCTGATAATTGAAAACTTTGCTGGTTTTGTCCTGTATTTTGATTTTTGAATATTGAAAATGTTCTGAATGCTGTTTTAAATTTGGATTTTTGGAAGATGTGTGCTATTTTGATTCTTTGTTGAAATATTAATTTACTTGATTGGAACTTGATTCGATGTGATTTTTTGTTTATATTTATTCATATAATTTGATACAAACTATATGGAAGCATAAAGGTATACGCCCAAAGCTGCTAACTTGATAAAGTTGTAATAAAATCATCTAGCGGTAGAACTAATAAACTATATTAAAAAGTTTAAAATAAAGTAGGCTATTTACCTTAGACTGAGAAAATTTTAAATTTCATACAAGTAATCTTTTGAAGTCGGCGCCAAATTTCCCATAAACTTCTAAAATATAACAGAATTACTCTGTGATGTTTTCCATGACGAAATAATTGAACAATCTAATATCAAAACTGACACTGTATTTCAGTAAAAGTGAGTGTAAATCACATATTTAATTGAAAAACAGTGTTAGTTTTGATATTAGATAGAATTTCTTAACAATCACTTCCTGGTGGTTCGGAACCCACCTAAAACTGTAGGTCCAACTCATCAATCACCATCATCCAACTCATTACCCACGCACAGGTCTCAGACCTATGTGAGCTTCATCCTCAAAAAAAAAATTCATAAAATATTTGGCGCCGACTTCAAAAGATTACTTGTATGAAATTAAAAATGTTCTCAGTTTAAAGTAAATACTTTATTTTAAACTTTTTAGTACGTGAGTATTTTATCATCTCACTGAAGTCGGTTTCTTTTTTTGTTTTAAAATATGTTTTATTACAGCATTAACCAACTACAGCACAGCTGAGAATGTGGCGGCAGGAATGCTGCGAAATCATAGAACTGTGTCAAAATAACTCAAGTGCTTTGACAGCATCTTACTTTTTAATTCACATTGCAATGCTACTGAATTTTTCTCTGATAGCAATCAATAAAAAACAATACAATGAAATAAAATAATACAATATATGGGTATTAATAATAATAATAATAAGCGTATGGCTTTTAATGGTGGGGAGACCCTTACGGGTAGTTCCACCTCGCCGTTTGAGCCATGTTACGGGGAACATGGTGGACCTACTATTTTAGGTGGGTTCCGAACCACCGGGTAAATGATAATAAAGCTTCTAACATCAAGTCATTGAAGCACGGTCACCCATCCAAGCGCAGTCTTGAGCGGTCGTGACTGAACATCACGACCACTTGAACACCACGCTCACCGCATGACCAATCACCAATATGGGTATTGATTGGTCATTTGTTGAGTGTGGTCTTCATGTGATCGTGATGTTCAGTCACAACCGCTCAAGACTGCGTTTGGATAGGTGACCGTGTTAATATGACGACGTTATAAGCATTAACATTTATTCGGTGGTTCAGAACCCACCTAAAATTGTAGGTCCACCGTAACATGGCTCAAACGGCGAGGTGGAACTACCACGTAAGGGTCTCCCCACCAATAATAGCCATACGCGTATTATTTCCTAATTTGTTCTTGTCATATAACATTTTCATATATTTACTCTTTTTATTCCTTCATTTTCTTTATTGCAATATTCTCTAATATTTTAGTACTTTAGCATTACGTTTAGCATAAGATATTAGAATCTTTGTTTTTCTTTATATTTCTGAATTTGTATAGACAAGTCTTGAGGTAAATGAGGTTTGTTTTGGCTTTAAGCTGTAAGCCTATATTGGTTGAGTACGGTATTTAATAAATAAATAAACGTTAATATATATCTGAAGGTTGGTTTACGGCAGGTTTTTGACTTGTGTTTGTTGTTTAATTGTGATTGTCTAAATGGTTAAATATGGTTTGATTTCTGTATGCTCTAAAATCTCAAACAAATTAAAAATTATATTTAATCTCTTTGGACTGGTTTAGAACTGAACTTCTAAATTGATATTTTTGTTTTGGAAAGAATCAGTAGTTGTACTTCAAATTGAAATTTCTTGTTCAAATTGGACATAACCTAAAATTTGGATTTTTCATTTAAAAATCTGTAAAGAAAACAGTAGTGGGCTGTGCCTGCTGCAGCTTATTCGAGTGTGTTTTGTGTAATACATAAATTAATGAATAAATAAATAAATAAGTTGGATGAATCAATGAACGGTAAATGATAAGTGTAAGTGTAATGATAGGTCGACTTCCAGTTCTTACACTAGTAATTCACAAAAGATTGCACGTCTATGCAGTCAAATATTCAAGTAAAAAATATTAGAGTAACTAAAATATTTCAATTTTCTACTCAAATATTTTACTGCAAATTCATGTAATCACACATAAATTACTTGTGATTTAGTTTGTTATTGTGAAATCTGTGAAAAAAACTATAAAAACAAATCATAAATGAAAAAATAATGGAAAAAATGTAAATAATAAACAAAAATTATAATAAAAAATATGAAATAATAAATAACGAAATTTAAATAATAAAAATAAAATAATTTTAAATAATAAAATAACGAAATAATAAATAACAGTAGTGTAACAAGTTGTTCTAGGCCGCACACAATGGCAAAAAATAACAATAGTATATTACGTTACAAGTGCGGGAAATGGTGTTTAACATACGAGTATGATGAGTTAACGCACGAGACGAAGTCGAGTGCGGTATTATCGTACGAGTATGGTAAACATCTTCACGGACGAGTTACGTACGATATTTTTCGTCATACAAGTCTAAAATAGCAGATAAGTTGAAATAAGAAACTATAAATCATTGTTATACAAACATAACCTCAACACACCAACTCAAGGTGAAATGTGGCAATAATGGTTCTAGATCAGCTGATCTAGCTTTCGACCAAATGGTTTTTCAGTGAAGTGGTAGCCACAACCACCCATAGAGTGCGGTAATAATCATTTGATGATTTTTACCACACAGTGTACGGTAATAATCATCAAATTACATCAGCTGTTTTTGATTTCTGTAAACAGCTGTTTACCACATTGATTGCTTGACTGGTAAACTGTCCATAACCTACAAGTATGACGAAAAAATAATTACTTTTTATTAATTTGTATAATTATTTGATAAAATAATTCACTTATTACTGAAATAATTAATAAGTAGAACTACTTATTCAAAAACATCCAGTTTGAAAGACAAACAGACATCCAGTAGTGCTTAAAATAGTGTTGGGAGATATTATCAAATACCAGAAAAGTGGTCTATCTTGGGATTAGAGAAGTAACAGCGTGAGCTGTAGCAGGTTCAATCAGATTAGATAAGCAACGCTCTCCTTGGCCCTGTCTGTAAGGGTGATCGGTTGAATTGGCCAGCAAAAAAAACCTCTGTAATATCACTTCACGGTGGTTCGGAACCCACCTAAAATTGTAGGTTCGCCATGTTTCCAATAACATGGCTCAAGCAGCGAGGGTTTCCCCATCAATAAAAGTCATACGCATTTACTCAGGACTCAAGTCAATTTTGACTTGATATTTTTAAACCTATTTTAAAAATTTGTTTTTATTTACACTCAAAATTTAGGTCTCATATTAAAATAGTATTATTTTTCCAACCCATTTGCAAACAATTCAATTAAAATATAGTTGGAATTTGAAGGAACTACTAAATATGCAGAACCTAATTTACTAATTGAACAAGCGCTATCAATATTATACTGAAGACTTCCGCAATGACGGATATTGACAACAGCATTGACGGAAATCGATGAACGCTACTGCACAAAAATATTTAATCACCGCCATAAATCGAACCACGGACCTCCCAATTGCCGGTCAGACGTCTCAACCACTAGACTATAATAATTGACAGCACTCAAGAAAATCGAAATTGATAAATAAAACATAATAACACATTTCAGACACTTACAATAAAAAAGTAAGACAATGTCCCAAGTTACCCAGCTCAGGTCAGCTGAGTGAGTTATTTCTTGTTGAAAAAGTCAAGTTGGTATCAGTGACGCAATGGCAGAATACGTTTTGTAGAAAAAATAGAAAGTTGATTTTAATAACAATTGTATATTAATGAGAAAAGTTCTGAATAGCTCACCTTGTAAATTGAAAAAAGAAAATTCCATCAATGTTGAAAAAACAACTTGTTAATCAGATGCTCAAACTTCTATTAAATTCCTAGATTTCTTGTTCCATGACGAGCTGCGTTGTTAATATTAACGTTTCAAGTGAATTCAACGACTTGCAGTCAAATTCTTATTAAAATAAGTAGTATTTCACTTACTTCTGTAGGCCGAACGTTTTCGAGAAGTTAATAACAATTAAGCCTTGAAGATGGGTTTTAAAAACTCGAAAACGTTCGGCCTACAGAAGTAAGTGAAATACTTACCTATTTTAATAAAAGTTTGACTGCAAGTCGCTGAATTCACTTGAAAAGTTTCTATTAAATATATTCAATGATGTGTTTGCTAATTTCGAATTCCTTCAATTATTATAATTTAGCGGTTAGGACGTCTGGCCAGCAATTGGGAGATCCGTGGTTCGATTCCCGGCGGTAACTAAGGGTCGTATATTTATGAACGTAACTTAAAGCGTTCTTATCTAACTAAGTACGACTTGGAAAGGCTCTATTACATTGAACGTGGTCACAAGCTAAACTAAAATCGAAACGTAATTTCAGACACTAACAGACATAAATTAGATGAAAAGATAAAGACACAGTGGATGAAAAGATGAAGATAATGCACCATATACAAATTTACAGTTATTGTCATGTAACTATTATCACACCAAACAGAGATATTTTCTGTTTTCGAATTTGAAAAAATAATGGAATTTTGTTGTAGTGTAGTGAGCGCTATCTGACAGCAGACCAAAGAATTTTCATCCATCCCACTTATTTATCATGGGTGAGATGAAGAATTTATAGGTTAGAAGTCGATTTATACAAAGAATGTAGAAATAGTAAAGAAAGTTCGAAGTTACTGACAATTGAACAAACTGACAAATTTACTTAAACAGAATTTATTAATTTCGAATTCCTTTAGGTGCTATTAGTTTATACTGAAGACTTCCGCAATGGCGGATATTGACAACATTATTCAACAGCTGATGGAAATCGATGAATGCTACTGTACAGTATAAACTAATAGCACCTAAAGGAATTCAAAATTAATAAATTCTGTTTAAGTAAATTTGTCAGTTTGTTCAATTGTCAGTAACTTCGAACTTTCTTGTGAGATACGAGCCGATATGGCCAAGTTAAAAATGAATGCTGCTGTGCAGAAAGGTCTCCATGGTCTAGTGGTTAAGGCGCCCGACCGGCAATTGGGAGGTTCGTGGTTCGATTCCCGGTGGTGACTGATATTTTTGTACAGTAGCATTCATCGATTTCCATCAGCTGTTGAATACTGTTGTCAATATCCGCCATTGCGGAAGTCTTCAGTATAAACTAATAGCACCTAAAGGAATTCGAAATTAATAAATTCTGTTTAAGTAAAAATAGTGTCAATAGGTCCAATAAACAATGAATTACATTGCAATGGTGCAAAATTGGAATATTATGATTTAAGTTTGATGAACCAATGCTATATTTAAAAAATTAAGTCAAAATATGATAGAACATAATCTCAAGAACAGCTTCAAGGTAGCCCTCTACCTAGCTTAGCTAAGAACGGATTTGAGATACCGATTTTAAGAAAGCCTTGACTTTCAAGTTGAGAAGATCTTTAAGTAAGGTTCATAAATACGAATTCAAATTGCAGCATTGATTATACTGGGCGAGTTTACTATCTGACAAGTCAGGTAACAAGCTGACCCAGCTTCCCCTACCATATTTATGTAGTGTAAATCTTTAAATTAGAATTGTTCAACATAATTATTATCAAATTATTTATCAAAAGTCAGGCCTTTGTTGGGGGAGTTGGGTTAGCTTTTAGTGTTATAGCTACTCGCTGGCTTGCCACTTCGTGAACCTGTAAGTAAAACTTATCGCCACAAAGTAAGACTTAACCAAGTCTTTCTTTCTAAGAAACGTTTCTCAAACACGGTACTTGATATTTTTGTGCAGTAGCGTTCGTCGATTTCTATCAATGCTGTTGTCAATATCCGCCATTACAGAAGTCTTCAGTATAATTTGATGAAATCGAAATAAATCAATAATGTTCTGTATTCAGTCAACAAAACTGTAAATCCCTTCAAATAAAACTTATGATGTATTAGCAATACTAGAGCTCGAATTTAATTGCAGTATCAACTACCTCGTATAATAACATTGTGCATAATTTCTAGCCAGAGATGGGCAAACTTTTCAAGGAGAGGGCCAGTTGAAATGAGAAATTATGTGAGCGGACCAAAAAAAATTGATCAATTATCATTAAACTCGTTTGTTTACTTACATTTCAGTCATCAATTTAAATTTTTTACCTCAATGATGATTATCCTTAATAATTGAAAATATAGTAGGTACTCTTGTTTAGCTCACGAAGAGAGGCAATGATTCAACTGAGATCAGTTTTTCAGCAATCTAACTATTAAACTCATTCTTATCAAAGCGGAGGGGGGTTGGTTCGGGGGAAATGCTTGGAAAATTGACACTATATGAATTCACTCATTTTGACTCAGATTGGAATTTTTAACCTCACCCAAAGTGGATGAAATTAATTAATTGCTCATATTATATTGAATGTCTCACTAATAATCATGATAGTTATTTCAATAGATACATTTTTATATTTAGTTTGAAAACAAACCAATAAGATTGTTTTCGTTGTTTTGACTTTCACTGACATCTGGTATTTTTTTACTAAAAAATTTAAAAGCTTAATTACTTCCTTTTTGTTCTGGATAAGAATAATTCCACAATTCCATTCAGACCAAACAATCAAGTTGAACATTTTTTATTAAAATAATAATACTAATAATTTTCAATGTGAGGGACTTTTAGTATTGAATGATCAATAATGAAACTAGTTTATGTTTGCAATTGTTGACCAATTTCAAGCATGTATTGGTTTCAACATATGACAACTTATCCATTGAAATCAGTGAACAGAGGCGCGAAACTTATGACAATTATGACTCCGTCATCATAATTCAACAGCGAAAATTCAATTCAAATAAAATTTGAGTCCTTCTCCCTGTCGATGTTCCGTTGTAAGCTGTACCTACCCCAATTCATTAATAACACATACACATTAATAACACTCTCAACGCAAACTCATGAGCGATAATATATTTTTAAATTCAGCAACGCAAAACGTATATCTCGCATTATATTATATATATTTTTTTAATATATACATACGAGATTTTATTGTGTACTCAAAAGCATGTTGCGGGCCGGATTAAACCAGATCGCGGGCCGTAGTTTGCCCATCACTGGTCTAGCACTATTAAAATAGCTGACTGCAAGTCATTAAATTTAATATTAATATTAAATTTGATGTTAAAAGTTAATATTAACAACATGGAACGTTATGGAACTTTAGGGAAGTGATAGCCGTGAGCCGTAGCAGGTATATGTTCAAGATAGAGATATGTTCAATCAGATAGATAAGCTGCGTTCTCCTGCGCACTCTTTGTAAGGGTGACCGATTAGATTGGCCAGCAAAAATTACACTGTTCTCTGCTATAAAATCACTTCCCGGTGGTTCGGAACCCACCTAAAACTGTAGGTCCAACTCAACAATCACCATCATCCAACTCATTACCCACGCACAGGTCTCAGACCTATGTGGGCTTCATCCTCAAGAAAAAAAACAAGAAATCCAAGAATTAAAATAGCATCATCCAAGTTTGCTATAGTCTCTGTATGATGTTGATAATTTTGTTTTCAACCACTCATATGCAAAATTTTCAATTTACATGAATCAAGAAAGATAATCTAATCTAATCTTATCTGAGTCACCAACTGTTGAAATCGGCTATGGTACTGTACGTACACATACTTACATAACAGCAATAAGAAGCGTATAATGATTATGAAAAAGGAATCCTAAATACCTTCAACGGGTATATCCATGTAAGTGGATGGTCGTGGGTGCCGCCGTGGCGTTTCGACTTCCACCACTGCTGGCTCCGCTTCTGCTTGGGGTAGGCCTACCTCCTCACTGGAAAAAAGACCGAACAATTCAGATGGTCTACATAATAATGTAGCAAATATGAATTTGAAGGGAATAGAGAGAAAGAAGAAACAGTGGTTCTCGGTGTTATCTGCTATGTAAATGTTTACTTTTAAGCAATTAATTATTCTGCTTTTGACACTTTTATGGTGTTTACTTGGTAATTAGTAGAATGTTCTAGTTGTTTGATTAGACATTAATGGAATCTTTTCGAATATTGTAGAAAGTGCTAGTTTCTTTATTTATTTATTTAGAAGTTGGTAGAGAAATCTAGAGATATATAAATTATGATAAAGTATATAAATAGAGGAAGTCTCTTGTAAATGAGTTCAGTCTTGTTAGAAATTCGTCGTGGTAAACAAGTGTGACAGTTAAGTAGTTCAGTGGCAGTAGAGACAGTTCCCGTTAATACAGACAGTACAATCCTGTTGGCGCTATTACAAACCGTCTAAGGAACTTTTATTGTCTGTAGTGATAATTCTCTTGACAGTTCAATAGTGATAATTATTTTACCTATTACTTGTGCTACGTAAGTTAACTGTTCTTCCTCGACGATTCTTTTTGAGTATTATTGGACAGTTATTGTTTTAATATTAGATCGGCCTTTTGACATTTAGTGATTGATTTGTGTACAGTTCATTGAAAACTCATTATCAGTTGAACAATATCGTGTTATCTGTTTTTAATTGCTTATTTTTCTGTAAGAAATTACTGAACAGTGTGAGTTGAAGATTATTTGTGTTAATAAAGTGAAAGTGATAAATTCAAGTGTTGCCAGCGTTATTTTAGACATAGAACCCGTAACAGTATGTATGTAGTAGCATAGCCGTAGCAATAGGATTAACTGAGTTATTTTTATGCAGTCTTGAGAGACCTATTGCATATAATTTACAAAATATACAATTTACAAAAACAATAGCTGCAGTCAGCAAGACAAAAATTGACTAAACTAACTAGAACTAAGCTAACAAAATAAACTTCAACTAGATAAAAGGTAATAAGAGAAATATATAAAAGAGGAGTAAGTAGTTATGAACAAGAATGATGCATGATAATGAATAATGAATGGTGATGAAGAATGATGATAAAGAATAATGAATGAAAATCATGACTAAAATATCATTTCTCCAATTATTCAATCATAATACATATAAATAACCCAGTGCTTACACCTATTTTACTCAGCACGTTAAACCAACGACCTACTTATCAAGCCACAATTAAAAATAAACACACAGTGGAATCCCTCCTTTCAAACTGTGTACATACTGAGGTGTTTATAGAGTCTTCTTTTGAAGATGTTTAATGTGCCAGAAAAGATAATGTTATCAGGCAGCTCATTCCACTCTCTCGAGGCTGAAGAATTATTAATAATAATTTAATTATTAATTAATAACCACAAAATAATTATTAAAAACTCCAGTGCGGTGCAATGGTATCTGGAGCTTATAACGATGAGACCTTGTCCCTCGACCAGGATTCACACTTGTCATCAGTGTGAAAGCGTCTCGAAGATATGTTGGACCTTCCTTCTTAACAAGGATTTTGAAAGTTAGACAAAGAATGAAGAATTTTCTGCGCTCTTTCAATCAGCTTTCAGTCAGCTTAACTCACTATAAAGTGGTGTACGTGTGAATCTCTTCTGGCATCAAAAATGGATCGTACAGCATAGTAGTGGTAAAGAATAATCGATAGTTATCGATAGTCAACACCTTTACTATCGATAGTTTTCGATAGTTCACCTTTATACAACAAAATGCATTATCGTACAGTTTAAAGACCTTTGCAACCGTTCACTTAATTCATTTGAAAAATCATTGTATACAATACAGCAGTAGTGAAGAATTGGAACTATCAAAGCATTCACCAGTGTGACTTCAACAGATCTTGGCAAATAATTTTTAATTCTCTTGAGCTGATGCATGCCAGCAAAACCTCTGTTGCATACATGTGTTGCCTTCTCCCACCAACCAAGAGAACTATCTGTTTGAATGCCAAGGATTCTGACACACTGCGAATAAGGAATCACATTACCATCAATGACAACCTTTCTTCAACTGGCAAGATCTAAGCTATTCAGAATTCTAGGGTTCTATGAGAGAGTAGAGGTGTGTTTGTTTAAGTGTGTGTGTTTTTTTTTTTTTGTCTTAAGCATTTCAAAAAACGGCAACGATTTAAAACACTAAAATGTTCAATCATTTGACGGCGTTATTTACACTGTCTGGAACGCAAAGACTTTGCATGTGTCGTGTAGTCGGAGCCTTGCAGTCATGTAGGAAGCATATGACTGGGTATGATGAAATGTAATTATGCCGGGTTAATGACATCTGTTACCCAATGCAGCTAGAAATTTGAAATGTAACCTTAGTGGGAGGTGGCGAATAATAAAATCAAAACCCTAGCTTCTACCCTAATAGTCGCAGGTTTTAATTTAAAATGTTCCTTCATTCAGAGGTGGTGAGTAAGAAAACAGCGAAGGAGGCCTCTCTGATCAGCTGGAAGAGCCCTAGGACTAACTTCTTCCCTAATAAATAGTCTTAGGAGGTTGGAATTTGAAATGTAACCTCAGTGGGAGGACGTAATTAATAAAATCAAGGGGAATTTTTTATGAGATCGCAGCAACGCGCGTCGGGCCAGCTTGTTTTTTTATAAATTTATAAAATTTTTGGTGCCACTTTCAAGAAGTTTGAGAATTGTATCAAATTAAAAAGCAATTGTTCGATTAGTGTCAAAACACTATTTTTTTTAATTTAAAAATCTGACTGAAATAGTTAGATTTAGGCAATGGTAATTAGTTGATAAACTAATTAAAAATCTACTATTTTATATTGAAGGTAGAATAATATATTAAGGAAAATTATAATAGCGAAATGCTTCACAGAAATGAAATTAATTTCGTCATTTTATAATTAGGCCCCTATCAGAGTATAATTCCACTGAAAAATTAATAATTAGAGAATTTTTAAATTAAATTCAAGTAGACTAAACTCTTCCACAGTTATAAGTAGTCTACACTGAAAAATTGATAACGGATAATTTTTTTTTTTTTTTTTTTTTTTAATTAGACTATACCCTTTTACAGTTGTAACTATACTGAAAAATTGATAACTTTCGAGATCACGAAAACATTTTTATGGTACATTTTTCGGCCTATTCACACAAAATCCAAATGAGCATGTTGATGACTTTGGGCTTGGTATTGGGCTGAGTGTTGGGCCAACCCTTGCAAATCTTGAATGGGACTACCGCTGACTGATGCTTCATCATTTGAAAAAACAATTATTTAAATAGATTCAAAAGCGATGGGGTAATTGATGTACAAACATGAAAAATAAAAAACCAGGACGAATAAACACCTCCTTTTTTGTCTGTTAAAAACATTTAATTTTTATTAAATTATTTAAAATATTCCCAATTTTAAAATATTTCAATACTTTTCCTGAGTACCTATTTAGCAGTTCAAATTTTTCTCCAAGCATAAAATTTGAGAATTTCATCAGATCTTTTAATTTTGCCAATTCATTAGCTTTGAATTAGATTGTTAATAAATCCCTCAAATTTTATGGTACAAGAAAAATTCAAGTTGGTACGTAATCAGTAGAGTAAAAATAAAACATGATGAAATTTAAAAAAATTCAAATATCTCAAATGTTATGGTTTTTACTTTTGCAGTGGGAATTGAATTGATGTATTGCCATAAAGAAGATACAATGCAAAATATATACAGTATAATATATATTACAATGCAAACAATGACAAAAATAAATAAACTTGCTCACAATGATCATCACTAATTCATTGCAATATAAAAAATATGGATTGAATTGGCACCAACCAGCAGAAGGATAAAAAACTTGTTCGCTGAACTGAAAGTCAAGATTAATTATTTTGTTTCAAAACTGTCCTTTGCAGATTCAACAATTCAACACTATTACTGTAGATCCAACTCAACAATCACCATCATCCAACTCATTACCCACGCACAGGTCTCAGACCTATGTGGGCTTCATCCTCAAGAAAAAAAACAAGAAATCCAAGAATTAAAATAGCATCATCCAAGTTTGCTATAGTCTCTGTATGATGTTGATAATTTTGTTTTCAACCACTCATATGCAAAATTTTCAATTTACATGAATCAAGAAAGATAATCTAATCTAATCTTATCTGAGTCACCAACTGTTGAAATCGGCTATGGTACTGTACGTACACATACTTACATAACAGCAATAAGAAGCGTATAATGATTATGAAAAAGGAATCCTAAATACCTTCAACGGGTATATCCATGTAAGTGGATGGTCGTGGGTGCCGCCGTGGCGTTTCGACTTCCACCACTGCTGGCTCCGCTTCTGCTTGGGGTAGGCCTACCTCCTCACTGGAAAAAAGACCGAACAATTCAGATGGTCTACATAATAATGTAGCAAATATGAATTTGAAGGGAATAGAGAGAAAGAAGAAACAGTGGTTCTCGGTGTTATCTGCTATGTAAATGTTTACTTTTAAGCAATTAATTATTCTGCTTTTGACACTTTTATGGTGTTTACTTGGTAATTAGTAGAATGTTCTAGTTGTTTGATTAGACATTAATGGAATCTTTTCGAATATTGTAGAAAGTGCTAGTTTCTTTATTTATTTATTTAGAAGTTGGTAGAGAAATCTAGAGATATATAAATTATGATAAAGTATATAAATAGAGGAAGTCTCTTGTAAATGAGTTCAGTCTTGTTAGAAATTCGTCGTGGTAAACAAGTGTGACAGTTAAGTAGTGCAGTGGCAGTAGAGACAGTTCCCGTTAATACAGACAGTACAATCCTGTTGGCGCTATTACAAACCGTCTAAGGAACTTTTATTGTCTGTAGTGATAATTCTCTTGACAGTTCAATAGTGATAATTATTTTACCTATTACTTGTGCTACGTAAGTTAACTGTTCTTCCTCGACGATTCTTTTTGAGTATTATTGGACAGTTATTGTTTTAATATTAGATCGGCCTTTTGACATTTAGTGATTGATTTGTGTACAGTTCATTGAAAACTCATTATCAGTTGAACAATATCGTGTTATCTGTTTTTAATTGCTTATTTTTCTGTAAGAAATTACTGAACAGTGTGATTTGAAGATTATTTGTGTTAATAAAGTGAAAGTGATAAATTCAAGTGTTGCCAGCGTTATTTTAGACATAGAACCCGTAACAGTATGTATGTAGTAGCATAGCCGTAGCAATAGGATTAACTGAGTTATTTTTATGCAGTCTTGAGAGACCTATTGCATATAATTTACAAAATATACAATTTACAAAAACAATAGCTGCAGTCAGCAAGACAAAAATTGACTAAACTAACTAGAACTAAGCTAACAAAATAAACTTCAACTAGATAAAAGGTAATAAGAGAAATATATAAAAGAGGAGTAAGTAGTTATGAACAAGAATGATGCATGATAATGAATAATGAATGGTGATGAAGAATGATGATAAAGAATAATGAATGAAAATCATGACTAAAATATCATTTCTCCAATTATTCAATCATAATACATATAAATAACCCAGTGCTTACACCTATTTTACTCAGCACGTTAAACCAACGACCTACTTATCAAGCCACAATTAAAAATAAACACACAGTGGAATCCCTCCTTTCAAACTGTGTACATACTGAGGTGTTTATAGAGTCTTCTTTTGAAGATGTTTAATGTGCCAGAAAAGATAATGTTATCAGGCAGCTCATTCCACTCTCTCGAGGCTGAAGAATTATTAATTAATATTAAATTAATTATTAATTAATAACCACAAAATAATTATTAAAAACTCCAGTGCGGTGCAATGGTATCTGGAGCTTATAACGATGAGACCTTGTCCCTCGACCAGGATTCACACTTGTCATCAGTGTGAAAGCGTCTCGAAGATATGTTGGACCTTCCTTCTTAACAAGGATTTTGAAAGTTAGACAAAGAATGAAGAATTTTCTGCGCTCTTTCAATCAGCTTTCAGTCAGCTTAACTCACTATAAAGTGGTGTACGTGTGAATCTCTTCTGGCATCAAAAATGGATCGTACAGCATAGTAGTGGTAAAGAATAATCGATAGTTATCGATAGTCAACACCTTTACTATCGATAGTTTTCGATAGTTCACCTTTATACAACAAAATGCATTATCGTACAGTTTAAAGACCTTTGCAACCGTTCACTTAATTCATTTGAAAAATCATTGTATACAATACAGCAGTAGTGAAGAATTGGAACTATCAAAGCATTCACCAGTGTGACTTCAACAGATCTTGGCAAATAATTTTTAATTCTCTTGAGCTGATGCATGCCAGCAAAACCTCTGTTGCATACATGTGTTGCCTTCTCCCACCAACCAAGAGAACTATCTGTTTGAATGCCAAGGATTCTGACACACTGCGAATAAGGAATCACATTACCATCAATGACAACCTTTCTTCAACTGGCAAGATCTAAGCTATTCAGAATTCTAGGGTTCTATGAGAGAGTAGAGGTGAGTTTGTTTAAGTGTGTGTGTTTTTTTTTTTTGTCTTAAGCATTTCAAAAAACGGCAACGATTTAAAACACTAAAATGTTCAATCATTTGACGGCGTTATTTACACTGTCTGGAACGCAAAGACTTTGCATGTGTCGTGTAGTCGGAGCCTTGCAGTCATGTAGGAAGCATATGACTGGGTATGATGAAATGTAATTATGCCGGGTTAATGACATCTGTTACCCAATGCAGCTAGAAATTTGAAATGTAACCTTAGTGGGAGGTGGCGAATAATAAAATCAAAACCCTAGCTTCTACCCTAATAGTCGCAGGTTTTAATTTAAAATGTTCCTTCATTCAGAGGTGGTGAGTAAGAAAACAGCGAAGGAGGCCTCTCTGATCAGCTGGAAGAGCCCTAGGACTAACTTCTTCCCTAATAAATAGTCTTAGGAGGTTGGAATTTGAAATGTAACCTCAGTGGGAGGACGTAATTAATAAAATCAAGGGGAATTTTTTATGAGATCGCAGCAACGCGCGTCGGGCCAGCTTGTTTTTTTATAAATTTATAAAATTTTTGGTGCCACTTTCAAGAAGTTTGAGAATTGTATCAAATTAAAAAGCAATTGTTCGATTAGTGTCAAAACACTATTTTTTTTAATTTAAAAATCTGACTGAAATAGTTAGATTTAGGCAATGGTAATTAGTTGATAAACTAATTAAAAATCTACTATTTTATATTGAAGGTAGAATAATATATTAAGGAAAATTATAATAGCGAAATGCTTCACAGAGATGAAATTAATTTCGTCATTTTATAATTAGGCCCCTATCAGAGTATAATTCCACTGAAAAATTAATAATTAGAGAATTTTTAAATTAAATTCAAGTAGACTAAACTCTTCCACAGTTATAAGTAGTCTACACTGAAAAATTGATAACGGATAATTTTTTTTTTTTTTTTTTTTAATTAGACTATACCCTTTTACAGTTGTAACTATACTGAAAAATTGATAACTTTCGAGATCACGAAAACATTTTTATGGTACATTTTTCGGCCTATTCACACAAAATCCAAATGAGCATGTTGATGACTTTGGGCTTGGTATTGGGCTGAGTGTTGGGCCAACCCTTGCAAATCTTGAATGGGACTACCGCTGACTGATGCTTCATCATTTGAAAAAACAATTATTTAAATAGATTCAAAAGCGATGGGGTAATTGATGTACAAACATGAAAAATAAAAAACCAGGACGAATAAACACCTCCTTTTTTGTCTGTTAAAAACATTTAATTTTTATTAAATTATTTAAAATATTCCCAATTTTAAAATATTTCAATACTTTTCCTGAGTACCTATTTAGCAGTTCAAATTTTTCTCCAAGCATAAAATTTGAGAATTTCATCAATCTTTTAATTTTGCCAATTCATTAGCTTTGAATTAGATTGTTAATAAATCCCTCAAATTTTATGGTACAAGAAAAATTCAAGTTGGTACGTAATCAGTAGAGTAAAAATAAAACATGATGAAATTTAAAAAAATTCAAATATCTCAAATGTTATGGTTTTTACTTTTGCAGTGGGAATTGAATTGATGTATTGCCATAAAGAAGATACAATGCAAAATATATACAGTATAATATATATTACAATGCAAACAATGACAAAAATAAATAAACTTGCTCACAATGATCATCACTAATTCATTGCAATATAAAAAATATGGATTGAATTGGCACCAACCAGCAGAAGGATAAAAAACTTGTTCGCTGAACTGAAAGTCAAGATTAATTATTTTGTTTCAAAACTGTCCTTTGCAGATTCAACAATTCAACACTATTACTGTAGATCCAACTCATCAATCACCATCATCCAATTCATTACCCACGCACAGATCTCAGACCTATGTGGGATTCAACCTCCGAAAAAGAAAAAAATTACTCTAGATTACTGATATAAAAAAATAATGTCTCTTCAACCATGACCTGTGTTCCACATTCAGACAATACTTTCCGTTATTCACAACGAACAGAAATTTGGAAGGCATCAGTTTTATCAACTTGCTACTTTGATATCCTGTTTGTTTTCGTACAGTCATAACCAAATCGGAATATTCAGTTTTGCACTGATTTATAGAGTTATTTCTTAGGCTATACACATTATTTGCCACATAGGAATAAAAGATAATGAGTCACGTCCTCATCAGTCGCCTACTGTGAAGGGTCATTAAGAGTGACCGACCGGCTTGTCCAGCAAAAAGACTCAGTTCTCTGCAGTACAATCACTTCCCGGTGGTTCGGAACCCACATAAAACTGTAAAAAATAGTTGTAGATAAATTATTTTGTCATTACTCACAGCCTTGCTCGCTTGATTGCGAGTCTTGCAGAGCGTCGTGGATGTTGTTTCTCTCCTTCATTTTCTTCATCATCATCTTGCCAACTTCTCTTTCTTTGCGCTGGTGGTGAGAGGTGTGGTAGTGGTGGCGAAGAGGTAGGGGAGCTAAGGTAGAGGTGGTGAGATGAACAAGTAGAATTCGAAGGAGAAGGAGGAGGAAGAAGAAGTGAAAGAGGAGGAGGAGGTGGAATGGGGGAAGGAGGAGGTGGAGTGGGGGAAGGAGGAGGTGGAGTGGGGGAAGGAGGAGGTGGAGTGGGGGAAGGAGGAGGTGGAGTGGGGGAAGGAGGAGGTGGAGTGGGGGAAGGAGGAGGTGGAGTGGGGGAAGGAGGAGGTGGAGTGGGGGAAGGAGGAGGTGGATTTCCTGAAAAATAAAAACATCATTTTTGTAATCAAAGTTAGAAATTCCCAAAGACAAATCCTATAAATATAAATATATCCTATGTAATAGGAAGCTACTTCTTGCTGTTATCAGCCGACGATACTCTAACGCTGGAGAAAAAGGAATTGAAAGAGGTGGTGAGGAAGAGGAAGATGAAGAAAGAGGAAGAGGAATAGTAGGAGGAGGAGCGGTAAGAGTAGGAGGAGAGGAAGAAGAAAGAGGAGAAGGAGGAGGATGAGGAGGAGGAGGGAGAGAAGATGGGAAGATAGAGATGAAAGAGGAGGAAAATCAGAGGAGAAAGGGAAAAGAAAAAAAGAGGATGAGAGAAAAATAGATGAACAAAGAGCAGAAGAAAGAGATAGAAGATATTTAGATTCAATTCAATCAAGCTACCTACTAGTCTAATAAATATAATATAAACGTCTTCATGCTGTCCTCTGTCGATAGAGCAGTAGATCTGGCGAGAGAAAAATTAACGTTCTACCTTATACAGAAATTCAATACTAAGTCTTTATTAAAATGAGATAAGATTGCTTTATTCATGATAAATTTACAACATTTTTTGAACGGGTGCTTAAGGCTGTACGCAGGGTTTTTGTGCAGAATTTTTTTCTCGTAGTTTATTGTATTGGATGTTATTAGGGCTTTGCAATGTTATCTATTGCTGTGCGTGAAAGTTTATTTCATCAATTATTTTTTGAAATGTGAGAGTTCAAAGTTGAAATTTTACGGTTTTGGGGGGCAATTGATCTCATTTATGAGTGATTTTAAACTTTTGATAAATTTTCTATAACTAAGTCACCTCGACAAATATAATGACATATTGGTTTCTCCAATCAAGCAATTCGTTTTTTCAAAATATAGCCCACATGGAAAACATCACAGATTCATGACTCTACCTTTTTCTGAATTCAAGGAAGATTTGGAAAGCTTCTTTTTTTTTAAGAATGAAGCCCACATTTTAAATCTGTAAACAATTACTATTTTTCAAAGAAATATTTTAAAAAACGATTTGTAAGATTGATATAAAAAATTCCTCAATGTGTCTTTTAGTTTAAAATGAATTTATCAAAAGTTCAAACTCACTCATAGGTGAGATAAATTGCCCCCCAAAAACCGAAAAATGTCAACTTTGAGCCCCCACATTTCACAAAATAATTGAAGCAAAAAACTTTTCCTCGCAGCAATAGATAACATAGCAATGCCCTAATAATATTCAATACAAAAAAACTTCGGAAGAACATTATAACCAAAAACCCTGCGCACAGCCTAACATCACATAAAATATACACTGGTACTATTTTTGGAAATATTATCAGTGATCTCATGGTTAGAGCCAATGAATGAGATTTCAAGTGATGCATTTACATGAAAAGGAGAAGTTAGGACAAAAACTCGTCCATTTGAGCACTTGACCAACAGAGTGCGGTTTTACTAGCATTTGGTTGAAGTTATTTTTTAATTTAGCAAGATATTTATCAACTTTAGATTATACAATGATGATGAAGCTTCTCTTTAGAAGCGAAATGCCTCCTTCCAGTATAAGTTAGTGAAAATCATAATTTTAATTGAAATACAGTCTCAGTTTTGATATTAGGCTGATAAAGCTGATTTCACTTCTTTAGAAGTGAAATGAATCCCTCAGTATGAGTGAGTGAAGATCATAATTTTTATAGAAATACATTGTCAGTTTTGATTAGTTGCTCAAGTATTTCATCATGGAAAACATCACAGATTCATGACTCTACCTTTCTCTGTATTCAAGGAAGATTATTTTGGAAAGCTTATTTTTTTTAAGAATGAAGCCCACATTGGTCTGAGACCTGTGCGTGGGTAATGAGATGGAGTTGAACACACTGTTTTAGGTGGGTTCCGAACAACCGGAAAGTGATTGAGTCAATGCTTTTCAAGTCTCCCTTGAATAAAGGAAAGCAGGTTAATAAAAACATTTTCAAATTAAATTTACTTTTTGAAGTGAGATTAAAGCACACTTATCAATTTTAATACAATTAAACTGGAGTGATGCACTGTGACAAAATTTTGCAAAACAATAAAAAATGTCACATTTTCAATTCAACAGTGTTCTTTAAGATGGGTCTATTTTGAAAGCTTTGCCTAGACAAAATAAAGTAAAAATTCTACACTACCAAAAATATAAAAATATAGTAGACTATAAACTAAACAAGAGTAATAACTAATAAATAATATAATAATACTTACTACGCTTATACGGCGCAACGCGATTTTTCGTTCTTCTCGATTTCGGCATTCTGAAATAATTTGATAAAAAAATTAATAACTTGGATAGTATATACATAATTATATATAGTATTGTATATATTATATTCTTACGCAGTGTTTCAGGAGGAATAGGCCAAACTTGTCTCTTCAAAACTAAGACAAAATGTTCATTGGTACAGAGATGTTATTAAAAATTTCTTGTTATAGAAATAAAGATGGCAGAATTTGGGAGTTATCCCCATCATTTCAATCAATTAAAATTTTCTAGTCTTCATTTAGGTGGAGAATTGAATACGCTAGAGGTTTGATATTTATTTTATTTTATTATTTCGTCGCATTGAAACCGTATTCAATGAGCATAGCTCTAACGGTGTACGACATGTCAAATAGGTTCCACCACGCGGTGAAAAAAAAAGAAAAAATTGCTCATAAATCTTAGTGCAAAATTTCGAATTAGCCTTAAAAAAAACCAATTATTCGGCAATTCAATGAGCATTGGAGAAAACCTCATAGCACTCTCTCAATGAATACGGACAGCTTTCAGTTAATATTTGAGGGCTACAATAAATTTATTTATTTATTGTGACAAATTTACAACGAATGTGAAGGCGCAACAGACTCAAGTCCAAAACTGCTCCCTTCACAAATTTTGAATAATTATGTTACATTGTCCAAAGCATTAAGGTTAACACAGACTAAAAATTCAAGATTTGCTGAAAAATTTCACTCAAAAAAGAACAAAATGAATTATCTCACTTAACCACTATTAATTTAAAAGTTCACTTCAAATGAAACACTAAAAATAGTTTATAATATTAAATTTTTTTTTTAAACTTTTGGGACAAAAAATATTATTTTGCTGCTATTTAAACTGTTAATATTTTTCAGTTCATCTGTCAAGCAATTGAAAACCCTGAGTCCCGTATAATGTGGTCCCCCCCCTCCAGCAGTGAGAGTCTATGTGTAGGATACTGTAGAGTATTTTTATGTCATTTTATGGCTAGTGGAGTATGTGTGAAATGTTATTCTCCATGAATTTCTGTTTGTTACTAAAAACAAAAGATGCATTATCCAGAAAATAAAGGGCCGGAATTGTTAGCAATTATTGGAGTCTTTTAAAAATTGGTCTACATGACACCCTAGAGTTAGCCCCCTCAATCACCCTGATTGCATTCCGAAAAATCGTCTGAAGGTTGGTAACACTGCTACCCCAAAACAAAACACTGAATCGGATGTGAGACAGAAAATAGCCATGATAAACAAGCTTGATGCAAAACAAGCTTACAAATCAATCGAATAAAGCATGCTGCACATCTGTAACTACAGTTTGACAGATACAGTACTGTAACCGTAGAAAAAAATATAGATAACTGTAAAAACAAAATAACTATAGAAAGTTCAAAGTGATTTAACTTCAACTTGATCGATACGCCAATAATAAAATGATAATAAATGTAACAATTTATTGCGTATTACTATTGATATTTCAATTTTTAATCACACAATAGCTAAAACACGCCTGAAAGTGATAATTCGAAATTATGTCTACTTTCTTTGGACGATCACCTACTTCTTTACTTCTTGAGTACTTCTTTTACAAAGTTTAATTCTAAATTAATATTCTAGAATTGGGAAGAATCGGCCATTTTTATTCAGTGGAATACCTTGTGAATAATTGGCATAGGCTAACCTAACATTAGCATTCTTCAGAGTTATAAATTTCTTCAGAGTAGATTTTGTAGCCTCAGAGACAAACCATTTCCAAAACACTTGTAACATCAAACACTTGTAACAACAACTTGTAACATCTAATTGTAACATCAAATAGTGATCTCAAAAACAAAACAAATTCAACCTATTTTTAGAATTGTGGAAGCTACCTATCCAATTAATCTATTGATACCTAAACTAAACTGATTATCATGAAATGTAGCCCTCGAAATGTCATGCCGTACTGTGTTCATCAGTTAGCTTAAATGGGCTGGAGTACGTATGTACTTATGTAGTATATGAGTAATTAGTATTTCCCATGAAATAATAATTAACAGAATCAATTATTTTGAGGAAAGCGTTAGTTGCAAACTACCCCACTTCTCGTTTGCATAGTACGCTCTATGGAGAAAAACAAAATTTGAGGTCTGAAAAGTCATCTACAGTAAATCGGCTGTATGGTACCGTACTACAGCCATAGATAAAACAGCCTACAAGTAACATGGATTTGAAGGAACTGAACTTGCAAACCGCCAAACATACATGAACATAATTTATTAATTTCGATGGCGGATATAAAAAACTTATTTATTAACTAAATTGTATTCCAATTGTTTTGGTTGATTTTTACTCTAAATGAAACTGATTGGGCTAAATCTGATTGAATGCGAACGTAAGCACTAACTAGAAAATGGGTACTTGCATTCGAATTATTTTGTTAGCGTCACAAGAGTAGCAGCAAAACCCCGCGAAAATGGAAACACCGCATAGAAGCATTCTAATGTTTTAGGGTATAATATTCTTCAAGATTGACATAGAAACTGATAAAATATTAAAATCATTTACCTCCTTACCTGTATCTTCACATACAAATTCAAATTCACTTTACACATTTACACATACAGCGCGAAGGTAAAAGATGCAATGGTCCGTTTTCTAATTACAACGGACTGGGAGCAGCTCTGTCTGCACGTTTGTTCAACATTAGAGACGCTAAGCTAACGAGACCAAGAGACAATTTTGCTGCACTATGATTGGCTGCTGAGATGGCGTGATGCGCTCTGAAAATGACAATTCAGTCCCCGACGACGGTTGTGGAATCGAGCGGTTAATTTGAATTACGACTGGAACTCATATTTCAAATATTGAATTTAATTTTCAAACTGCTGATGACGTAAATATTTATATTGATATTAACGATTTGCAAATATTATTCATAAAATAAAGTACACATTTACTCAATTGTCTGGAGCATTCAATTTATTCTCAAGAATGAATTGAAAGTATGCACAGCAAGGGCGTAGTCAAGAGTGCAGGGGGCGCTGCCCCTCCCACAACACCAAGGCAGATTCAGTCCAACTTTAAATATTCTAATTTGGACTAGCACAGTTTTTCAAAGGTGTGTCAAGTTATTAGAAGTAGTGATAAATTATCCATCTAGGAGTACAAAACTAGACAATATGAATGTTTTCGGTTCTTTTAGAAGAAGAGCTTGAGTACCGTTCTGTTAACACAGGCTTCAATTGCATCCTACTTCTGTAGCGACGATTAGGAATAGTGCACAGTGGCCCTTCCCTTTCAGAGAAAATTAAAAAAAGAACATTATATTTCTTTATTCACTAAGTTAGTTCATCTGATTTTTTATCTTACCGCCCCTCCCCCCCCCCCCCTTAAATATCAAACAGTCAATCTGCCACCTCCTGACAGTAAAGCGCCGACAGTTTTACTGCTATAATTTCAATTTCAAAATTGCAAAGAATATATATATTTTTTTTTGAGGGATGAAGCCCACATAGGTCTGAGACCTGTGCGTGGGTAATGAGTTGGATGATGGTGATTTATGAGTTGGACCTACAGTTTTAGGTGGGTTCCGAACCACATAATATTCTCTTTAAAGAACAACAGGATTGTAAATTTGGTCTAATGATACATTGCTTAGGGGTAAAATAACACTGATTCTGACATATTATATCAAATTATAAGAAGTCCATTCCTTAAAAGGTGTAACTGACAACCATAGGCTCATCTTCATGGGCTCAAGAGAATTCAGCCCCCCCCCCTCATGTTACAGCCAAAGGGAAATAAGGCCTTGGCCTAAAGCCATTTTCAGAATGAAATCTGCTTCAAATCGTTTAGTGTTTGGTTTTTTATTTCTGCAAAATAATTTTTTGAACTTTTATTTGCAGACCTGGAGAATTGTATGTGGTGAAGTTAAGATTTGGTTATTCTTAATCTGTTCATTTGAATTGTACCGTATCCTGTTCATGGGAGTCCTATTAGTTGAATAAGTTTAAATTATCAGTGTGTAGTGGCGTATCCTATATACTTTCTACTCAATTGAATGCAAACGTAGTTTTGACACATAATCTTATTTTAGTTTTGATACATTGAAAAGGATTAGCTTCGGCACTATTTACAGACCTTCCCTCTGTTACACAGCCTTTATTATCCATATCTTTATAATTTGCAAATTTTCTAAAGAGCAGATAATTGCAGATTGATTTTTCTATTAAAGCGATTTTTGGTAACACTTTGTTATGTTTCAAAATAATAATTGGGTTTGAAACATTTTCGGAGACTAAGATTTTCATAAGATAACATTTTCGGAGACTTAAGAGTCCTCATTGTAATCAACTAGTTCGCTCATTTTCTTCTATATAAAACAGATCTAACAGTCTAAATATATTCCAAGAATAAAAAACAAATAAATAACATTTATCAGAAATTCATTTTAATAAATTGCATAAAATTTAAATTCTCAAAGGTAATTTAAAGTGAATTGAATAAGTTCATATCATAAATAAGGATTGGATAAAAACCAATTGAAGTAAAGACTATAAAAACTGTTAATTAAATCCAAATTCAAAATGCCTTCAAATATTATTTATCAGGAACACTGAATTTTCGATGGTCATTAACTGGAGTATGCTCAGCAAATATTTTTTAATGACAACTTCTTTTGAATACCACATTTTCTCTTCATTGCAAACAATTGAAATCAATGAGTAGGCCTCAATCCATGGCCAAGGAAGAACTAGAACAATGTGGAATGGCCATCATATATACATAGTGTTCACATTCACTATAATAGTACCTATTACATTATTAATTTATGTTTAAATGGAATCATTTGAGAAAGCAAGCAATGTGTAATAGATATGGAAGTTAATTATATCCAATAGCCTTGCTATACTGAGCGACTGTAGTTGTGGTCGCGCGCCACAATTGAGGCTCAATTAAGTCAGCCAAGCGCTTTTGTCAGCGTTTGGTTCCTTTACCCTGTATGAATATTGTATAATATGTATTATATTTATATTCTGAGAGATTTATATTTTTTTGAAGGGAGTAATATGTAAGAGTGATTGACCGTGGGAGGGGTTAGTAAACCCCCACCCCCACCCACTGAGTCAACTCTATTTACTCCACTCTACTTTGTTCACTGCTCCCAGATGACTCACACAGATTCGTGTGAACCTGTTAATTCCATCAATTACAATCTAAAAACTCAAGGGTCTTTGGTGCGTTGTGCGATGAAATGGAAAGTGAGCCAGTGGCGCACTTAGGGGAGGGGCATTAGGGGGCTTTAGCCGCCCCCCCCCCCCCCAATAACCCGAGCTCTTTGAAAAATTGTTAATAATTTTTGAGAAATTTTGTTATGGATAATATGTGCTGTAGGCTGATTAGTGTTGGTACATGTCATGTATTCAGCTTTTTAAGTATAATAATGTTCATAACTAGTGGCTTGACATGGGGGGCTTTGGGGCTCAAGCCTTTCCCTCAGGTCCTGAAATCCTTATCAAAACGTTGATAATTTTCAAGCGAATTGGCTGTTTGTAATATGAATTCTAGGCTGTACATTTCAAACTTGTTTAAATAGGATAGTGTTAATAGCAATTAACAATATCGATATACTATTAAAAGGAATATTATGAGTGACTACCATAGGTGGAAATAGAGTTTGTAGCCTGGCAGAATTAGATTTGACCAGGCGGCTGGGTAAAGATAATTCTTCTCACTCATATTAATCTGGCAATCATTTAACCAATAAGTACAGGACCTCTAGCCTCTAGAACCTCCTAAACCTGTAATACATTTAAAGTTACAGTAGATTAATAATATAATATTTTTCGGAAGGTGAAGCTCAGATAGTTCTGAGACCTGTGCGTGGGTAATGTAATGTGTTGAATGTTAATGTTTGATGAGTTGGACCCACAGTTTTAGGTGAGTTCCGAATCATCGGCAAGTGGCTTTATAGCTGAGAACCCTCTTTTTTGGTGGCCGATCTATTCGGTCACCCTTACCATAGGAATTTGCATCTTATCTTATCTGACTGAACAGGTACCTGTTATGGTTCGCGACTAACAATTTCCTAAAAAAGGTTTACAGGTTTTTGCGAAAAAAATCAATACAATTGCAGAAGTTTATTCCTTCGAAAACGCTTCAACACAGAAAGTAATACAGCAGAAGAGTGAAGTTATGATTTTCAATAAGAGATCAATAAATTAGCACTCATTCAGAAAACTTTAGGCTTCTAAAGCCCTCATTTAGGTGGTGAACTGAATGCATTCGTTGTGAAATGGACTGTAAATTTAATTAAAACATTAAGTACTGCGATTATAAAGTTATATGAAATATGCAAAAAAGGCCAAAAGAAGGCGTTTTTGAGATTGAAGGTTATGAACTTGGTTATTGATTGCGAATAAAGCACCCAGAGTTTACAAAACCAGAATTTAAATTGGATCAAAAACAGAAGAATAGCAAGAGGAAAGCATCTGTGCAAAATCAGTATGCTTTGATTAAAAAAAACTCGACTTTATAAAATTTGGGACCATTCTTGACTATTGACTACATTCATATTTAATTTAAAAAAATGATTTGACAAGGTCTGATGGAGAAATTGAACAAAATTTTTGGTTCATTGGCAATTTAATTGGTTAACCACTAGGCCGACAATAAAAAAACATCATTATATCATGTTAATTTTGTGAATTTTTGTAAAATATCAATTGAAATATCAATATCAATAATTTGGTAATCTCGATTCGCGTTCAGACTGGCATTTTTTGTTCACTTTATTATCAACACAAAGGTCTCATATGAGCATCATAAAAATAAATAGTAGTGAATCTTGTAGCACGTTTCAGATAATTTTACACTGGTTCCATTTAATTCACGCCATCTATATGAAGACCTTCGTCATTTCTGAATGAATGATGGAATAGCTGTAATCTTTCGCCTTCTTTATTTCTGTAACAAAGCGTTCCGGACCTACATTCATTCTAATTTTTTTATCCTCATGAGAAGTTGCTTATGCAGTATGGCAGAATCATTTTAAACTCTTGAAACACTCTGTACAAATAAACTCATGATGGACACATTTTGTTTACCCATTGCTTATTAACCAATGCATTTCAAAAAGTCAAGTAATGAATCAATAAGAGAACACAATAAACTTTATTGCCCACACATACACTTTATCAGGCAACATTCTTGTAAAAAGAGCTCTGAAAAATCATAATTTTAACCCCCTCCCTTCCCAAATTTTACCTGGTAGGACAGGTAAGACCCCCCCCCCCCAAACCAAAAGTCTAGGTGCGCCCCTGAAGTGAGCACAAGCAACTACTCCTGCATTGTAAAGTCCATTGACTATCCATAGGAAACGTTCTTGCCAGGTTGATTCAGGCTTCATGATAATGTACGGTTGTTCGTTCGTATCACAATAATTGCAAGTAGGAGAGTTGAAAGCTCTTGTCTTTTTTGACAAATGCCTTAATGATGAGGTTTGGTTAATAAAGTTAGCTTACTTAGAACTTAGCGTATATTCATAGTTCTCTGAAAACTCTTAATTTGACCTTAAGAAAAAGATATTCACAAATTATTTGTGCAAGACAAAATTGATGCTACTATCAAAGAGATACAATGGTGGTCCGATAACATTTAAAAAATGTATTATTTGATGACTTATGACTTCTGAACGATTTTTTGGATGATAAAATTATTACAGAACTATCAAAAGTAAATAAACAAAAGTCCAAAATGATCTATGATCATCTTAAAGCCTTGGCTTCTGAACTAAAACACTACTTTCCACTCATAGAAGAAGGAAAACAATGGATTAAAAATCCATTTGATGAGGACAACAAACTTAAATAATCTCAGCCTTACGACCTCCCAGTTACTCTTTTGAACCTTAAAATATTACAGTAACTGAACATTTCTTACACATTTTCTCTTAACAATTTGAGTTATTAAACTATTCACAATCGTAGTATGTAAATGCATCAATTTAAAATATTTTAACAAAATTAAATTCTTTCTAAAAATAATACTGTATTCATCAATTTTTTTATTGCAAAATAAGAAGTCTGTTCTGTGAAGTTTTATATTCAAATACTGAGTTTAAAATGTGTGGCTATTTTAGGTTTCCCTTTATTTTTTGGGTGAGTTTTTTGAAAAACCAGTAATTAATTATTTTACAGGAAAATGAGCTCATTGAACTGCCGCGATTCTATAATTTAATCAGGCTATAAGGAGAAAGATTTAACATCATTTCGGATGATGACGAGGATAGAATATCCAACAATATCCGTAATTGCGATGAGATTTCTGATGGTATTCACCGCCCAGGGGCGTATTCAAGGAGGGGGTCCCCGGGTCCGGACTCCCCCCCCCCCCCCATATTTGAGATGACTAAGCACTAGATAGAATGCTTTTTTGCTGTAGGAAAGGTTCTTGAGAATAATTCTATACCAGTGATAATAATTCTAGTGGACAAAATTTAATCTAGTCGGAATTAATATTACAATATTGGAGTGTTGAGAACTGAGCATCGCGGCTGTTATTGTATTCATTATTGTAGCATGTTTAGACTATCTTTATACGATGGAGGAGAGAACTTTAATGTATGGTACATTATCGAGAAAGAGTGGGTTAGAATTTCATGACAAAACTGGGAGAAGTCTAGAAAAAACGTATTATAGCATAGCTCGCAAATGTTGACATAGTGAATTCTTTTTCCATGATAAAATAACAAAATGATTTTATAGACTTCAATTTGAGCTTCTCAACTGTCCAGAAGCTCAGTTTCTGCGTGGATCACGGTCGGTGTTGAAGTAAAATTAATAATTTCGTTCTCGGTTCTGGTATATACAATGCCATACAATCTTGCATTTATACAAGTTTTAATAGAGAATAAAATAATTGCTGCCATTTAATATTAGTTTTTAATTTTTCAATTATTGGATTTTTGATTTTTCGTTTTAAGTTTGTTTTGGCTGAAAAAAGAAAATATCCATTTCTTTTATGCAAAAACAGCTAAAACATTAATAATTAAAGAAACATTGACTTCATCCTCAAACAGTAGTTGTGATAGTTCAGAAATCAATCAAGTGTGGGATTTATTCATTTGTTGAAACAAATTAATTGAATCCAATCTCAGAGACTTGACTCATAATTTCTTTGAGAAATTCATGAGTCTTGCTGGTGAGAATTGGTAAGTACACATAAATTTAAAGATTTAACACCATTTTCTGCAAATAATAAATTGAAAACGATATTGATTTTCCCAATATTGGATGGTGCACACACAATTCAAAAGTACACTGTGTCTCATTTGTTGCTTTCTGTTCTTCTCATTTAAATACTTATCAAAGTTGATCAGTGGTAGTTTTGATATGTGCTGTTTCAAGTTCATTTTTCAATACAGAGACAATATGATTATTTTTTCAGACAACACTATTATTATCAATCCATGAATTGTATTTCGAATCAAAGCCCAACCATTTCACATACAATTTGTTACCTTTCTTCTCTAGTACACTCTCAATAACATACACATCAGGGTACTTGGTTTCTTCATTCCATACTCATAGAATGCACACTTTTAATGTATCGTTGTCTTCACCTATTCCCTTCACCTTTCATCTCACATGAGATGGGTGTCGAAAAATATGTTTTCTTTTTAAAAACATGGAGTTTGGAAATTGTAAAATGGGTTTAGCAACTTTTTAATATTAAAAAAAAAAAACATTCGTATATGTATTGTGTAATAAGTAGTACAGTATAATACTTAATTAATAAATTGAAATAGGTTAAAATTGGTGAACTACGGCTGCTGTGATACAAAGTGAATAAAAGTTTTAGAATTTGATTGCCGGTGTGGAGGGGGGGATTGTAGTCAAGGAGTGTTGTATGTAGGTAAAGTGGACCCCCCCTTGAAAAATTACGCTTATGTCACCACCATATGAACGCCCTTTTTTTAATTTTCGCTTTCATAAAAAACAAATACGGAAATCAACTCAAGGTTGAAAGTGACTCAAGATTAAAAATACCTTCATTCAACCCTGACATTGACGTTTTAGTGCAAACGAAAAAGTCTCGAATACCTCATTAATCCTCATTACTTAATAAACAGCAATTTGACTTATTAAAAGGTTGTGATAACAATTTTCTTAACTGTAATCATATCAAAGCCGTATTAATATATTTTGATTAAAAAATGAAAATGGTTTTTGAGTAAGCCTACTTTTATAATATTCTAGTTCTTTTTCTCACCTATATAGGAACATTTTTTAGTGAGTAAGAAATCACTTGTTGCATATATTGCAAGCATAGGGGAAAGTGGAAGAATACCGTGCAGTGGGGTAATACCGTGCACCCTACTTTTGAATCTTCTGGTAGTAGTTAGTAGCACGTGATGACATTCCACAATAATTGCTTTAATGGGAGTGAGCCGCTTCGATACGCAACACACATCACCACATACAGCAGCCGACTGTGACGTCATATTACAAATAATCTACAAAAATCGATTACTCCGTTGGGGTTGATGTATTAAATTAATAATTCAACTGGACACACAACTCAATATAATTGAAACTTATTATAGGTACTACTAAGCACATACATACCAAAGAGTAAGTTGAGTTACCCCACCACTAGTAGTTCTGTGAAGAGTAGTCCTCACGCAATAAACCCTTCAAATATCTGAAAGATATTTTGCAAAATTTTACCCATTGCCACTTCATATTAGGGGGAGAACAGGACAGGGGGAGCTGATTTTTTGGAGCATTTTGTTAGCTTTAACTTTGGTGAGAACAGAGAAATTGATGAATCTTAATTATCGTTTTCAATGTATAAGCGAAAAAACGAAAAATTGTACCCTTTTTAAACCTGACTTGAGTTTTGACTTTTGTAGTTATGGTTTCCAAGTTCTCTTCGAAATCGTTTAAAAACCTTATTTTAAAAAAAAAACCTAAATCTTATTATTTTGTATATTATGTAAAATAATAGGACTATGTGCATTACTAACTATGCTCAAATGCGTTTAGAATGCACAAATTCAAGTGTAACTTTAAAAAATTTCCTGTGGGGGGGAACCCGAACCCCACTTTTGCTGGGAGGTAAACCATACCCCCAGACCCACGGTAAGTTACAGCTCCGGTACTTCTCAATTCAGAAATTAAGCCTTGCTCTGGCATGTATGTACATTAGTAGTAACATTGTCTCAAATGACCGGTCTATGCTGATGTGTCATTAACCGAGTTACAGCCAATTAATTTTCGTTGACCCAAAATTTAATTGGCTATAACTTTTTTCTGAAAGCATCAGAAACTTTACTTTTCATGGCATTGAGTAGCAGAAAGTCAACTGAAAATCTTGACATATATTGAATTGAAATTTTTGAAGTGGGTGGGGCTGGTTAAAAATAACATTGGTTTAAATGGCAAAATAGTTTTTGCTATATCTTTTTTGCTGGTGTAGCTACGGCTATGCTGTTAGTGTCATTTGATAGCCACTGTTTAGCAGTAAAGATTGACATGTAGCCCGTTATTGTAACATGTATATTAACCGAGTTACAGCCAATTAGTTTTCATTAACCCAAAACTTGAATGGGCTATAACTTTTTTTCTAAAATCAGCAGAAACTTTATTATTACGGCATTAAATAGCAGAAACTCAGCAGAAACTATTGATATATGCTTTATTAAGTTTTGCAAAGTGGGTGGGGCAGCGTGATTCTGGCCCCACCCAGTAATTAACTTTTTTAAAGTTGAATAACTTTTTTCCTGAAAACAGCAGAAAATTTATTTTTGCGGCATTAAATAGCAGAAACTCTGAAGAATCTCATGATATACAACTTATAGTTTCTGCCGTTTTGGGTGGGGCCAGCTTCACGACGGTAGATATATCTGCTGTTTGCACTCAGCATCAGCCATAATTTATAATGCTCATTGCTCAAGCCTGCCGAGTTGACAAGTCTGGATCAGCGGTCTCATTCATCATCTCAATACCTTTTTCAACATTACAACATTCGACCTTCTTTGAATGAAATGCTGTTTGAATTTCGCGCCTCACTTGATTTCGCGCGCTCATTACTCCTTTACGATATTGCATTCAAGCTATCGTAATAATTACGATGTATTCAAGCAATAGGCTATTCTGGGAGCATTTAAATAATTGCCAAGTAATTTGTAAGCTCATACTACATTATTTTACAACAATATCGAACCACATAATTCCGTTGGTACCGGGTTTCATTCCCGACAAGGTCTGTCATTCTTTTTAATCCACAGTACTTTCTCACTCACCACAAATTTCGAACGAATTTTATAGGAAAATCATTCGCTATTGAAACATTCCCGTTATTGCCAGGTTTGATTTGATAAGACTTCTATCAACATACTTTATTCTCAATCAGCAAGCTTGAAATCGAATTAGAAAAATTAAGTCCGGATTTCGTTATAAATTCTTGAAAAAGTCTATCAAACTTACACTTTTTTCTCATTTCTTGAAATTGTTTAAGCAACTTACTCTAATTGGAAAAAATTAAAAATAAATTAATTGGTATTAACAGTAATTTTTTTTTAAAGCGTGTATGATGTGTGAATCTGTGTGTGAATGTAGCAATTAGAAAAAAATTTAACTCCTACTTGCGTGCAAATTGTTTAAATTTAGCAACTAGTACTTTTTTGTTTTGGCATTACATTAGTTTGTTATTATGAGACAGTTTTGTCCAGTTTTTGTTGTTAAAATTATTTTTCTTGCTTAATTATTGCCTGTAACCAGCAAAATTGTTTCAATTAATTGTTTGTGATGTCAAAATAAAAAATTATTTGATTTGATTTTGATTAATGTAGACATACATTTTGCAAAGTGGAAACACACTTTCTGTCATCAATAATATTAAGGTGGATCATTCGGTATATAAAAAAAATTATTCATTTCGGTAGCTCATCACAAGTTTTAAACACATTAATGTACTGTAATAAGATCCTTCCTCATGAAAAACGAATTCCGAGTTTGATTCCTGACAAGGAGTGAAAATTTTACGTTTTGGAAGAATGGTATGTTTCAAACATTACATTATAATATGTTATGTTATGTTATGAAGGGACGGATTCAAAGATCCAAAGATCCTCAAACGTCAACCGAAGCTTATTGTGTGTCCCTAGTACGTTAGTTGGGCAAACTACATTATAATAGGTTTGGCTATTAAAAATCTAGATTCTCGGTAAAAATCCAATTTCAGCGAGTCACAAGCTGCGGAGAATATTCCCGTTGGTAACAAGTGTGATTCCTGACAAGGTCTGGCATTCTTAAAACTTGAATTTTCATATTTCTGCTGCAGTTACCCACAAGTTTTTTTGCTTAGTTTCAAACAAACTAAATTCGTTCATTGTTTAAAGAAAATAGAGATTATGAAACATCTATGTGATGAACAAGTTCAATTCCCGGTGAATGTCAATGAGCAAGTTTGGAATTCAATATTGAAAAGATAATAATGTAGACGTCTATTGTTGACAATGTGGCCATAATTATTGTGAATTATAAGTAAAAGAGCATTTGAGACTGGTGGTGCTTCGGCAGTGTTCGGTATCGCTCGGGACTGGTCGGCTACACCCAGCACACTGTTGCCAAGTTGTTCAGTCACAGTCAGGCGGCGACTTGTGCTCTTGGGTGACCACGTGACCAGCCTTATCCACTATCCATGTACCAGAGAAGGTGACTGGAGAGATAGGATAGCACAATAATTTAGAGTACAGTACCACGTAATTTCTTTTAATGAACCCAATTATGCAAGGAAAAGATTATCCAGTACAAAAAATATATCTGAAGAAACAACTGGATCAAAATCATTCAAATAGACAGTCTCTTTTCCCTTCAAGCCAAGATTAGGCTACCCAATTAATTCCGCAATTCGACAGAACATCACATCAAATCATAATTAATTAATGAACAATAAAAATTAATAAGAACGTACGTTACTTTAGCTGCACAGGCAATCAACTTAAATAAATAAAAAAAATAACTACACAAATAAATTCAAATAATACAAAAAATTCCGCAAATCATACTAAACTCAATGTTCAATCCATTAATTAAATCGTAATAATTGATTCGAGATTCACATAAAATTCCTCAATGTTACAACAATAATAATACGGCAATATTTATTAGGTATTCTAGAAAATACTCAACAGCAATTATTATTATTATATTATCATTATTATTTTGATGATTTTTTTATTTTTGATTATTATTATTGTTCTTACTATTATTACAACTATTTTTTACTCTAACATTAAAACTGACACTGTATTTCACTTTTAAATAATGTTTTACTCACATATATTTGAGATGCTTGAGGAATGCATTTCACTTCTGAAAAGAAGCTTCGTCATCAGCCTATTTTTTACTATTATTATTACTATTTTAATTACTGTTATTGTTTATATTTTTATTACTATTATTATTATTATTGTTATTATTAAAAATATTAATAATATTATTATTATTATTATTATTATTATTATTATCACTATTATTATTATTATCATCACTATTATTATAGTGATTATAATTATTATTATATATAATTTTATTTTTGATTATTATTACAACTATTTTTTACTATTATTATTACTATTTTAACTACTGTTATTATTTATATTTTTGTTACTATTATTATTATCATCATCACTATTATTATGATTATGATGATTATTATTGTTATTAACTATTCACAGCTGAAGCAGAGTAGCCAACCTATTTTTGAATGCAGAATAGGGAACCTGCGTATTACATGCTCACTATTTTGTGTTGTTAGGTTGCAAATTTGGAGTGCGGAAAAGTACATTCTCGCACTGCAATTTACTTTCCCGCACTGGTGCAGGAATAGACTATTTTGCGTGCTTCAGTTAGTGCAAAAATAGGCACTTTTTCGGGTCACTGTAGGAAAAATTAATTATTATTATTGTTATTATTATTGTTACTATTATTATAACTATTTTTTACTATTATTATTACTATTTTAATTACTGTTATTATTTATATTTTTGTTACTATTATTATTATCATCATCATCACTATTATTATGATTATGATTATTATTGTTACTATTATTATAACTATTTTTTACTATTATTATTACTATTTTAATTACTGTTATTATTTATATTTTTGTTACTATTATTATTATCATCATCACTATTATTATGATTATGATTATTATTATTGTTATAATTAATTATTATTATTATTATTGTTACTATTATTATAATTATTTTTTACTATTATAATTACTGTTATTATTTATATTTTTATTAATATTATTATTATCATCACTATTATAATATTAATTGAGTTAAGGGGACAAAATTCTGAGTGACAAGTGCGACACATTTTAGAACTGAAGGGATGAGGCCAGGCCGATGCCTGAAACTTGGCAACGCTTTAGCTACTCGGCCGTATAGTGCTTGGCTGTGATTGGACGGGCTGTTGGAGATTCACCCGAACCGACCCGAATCACATCGGCTGATTTCGCCACAGCACCGTGCCAGTACTCTTTCACTTTTTCTCTTTTCCTTCCTTTCGACTTTACTTCCGTATTACAGATTACAGTATTTATTTTTCCCAAGAAAGGTGGAATGAATACTCTCTCTTATTACTCACTCCTTCTTGCTCTTCGATCACTCACTCTTTCTCTCTCTCTCTGTCTGCCTCTCTCTCCAAACAGACCTAGTAATTATTAATAGTACACAGTATAACTTTATCAAAACATTTTAACAAAACTTCATCTTTTTAATATTGCATTCCAAATTTGCTCATTGACATTAGGCCACACTTCGCCTGGAATCGAACTTGGTCATTACATAAATTATGTTTCATAATCTCTTATTTCATTTTTTTTAACGAACGAATTTAGTTCGGAATACGTTTTACATGAGTAAGGATCTTCTTATTACAGTACATTAATGTGTTTAAAACTTGTTATGAGCTACCAAAATGAATCATTTTTTACAGCGAATAATCTACCTTAATAATAATACGGATTTGTTTGATCAGGTCCATTTTTGAGCATGCTAAGGTCAGATCTGTAGAACAAGTGGAGGTATAGAGTGGTCGATATTTGTCAAGCTTAACAAGCTTGAATAATAACGGAAAGTTATGCTAGAAATATCTACTGTGGATATGGTAAAATCTATTTAAATAATCTTACTTTTTGTCTCAAGGTTATAAGAGCCTGTACAATATTATAATAATTCTTAAAACGCGGGTAGATTGCTCTCTACCAATACTTCTAGGCAGTGTTTCTGGACCACTAACAAAAGTAAATATCATAATAAAAATTTTCTAAAATCCCCAGTTACTCACACAGCCGCCATTTTATTTTTTTCACTCGTTATTTTTTTATTCGAACACCTCTAAATGTATAATTTTGAAATTTCGCAAACAGCTTTATAACAATTGAAAAAATCTTTAAAAAATTAATCAAAATTTTCCGACATCAAAAAACAAAATGGCGGCCATTTGAAATATTTGAACAGGATTAAATTAATAATGGCTAATGATATCAAAATTTGGCTGGAATAACTTTTTTTAGATATTTTTATTGCAAATCCAACGATACCTCATTTTCCAAGATTGGCCAACAATTAACAGAGATATGCTACTTCTTAGGGTGTGCGGTGGTTGAGAACGGGTTGCAGTTTTTCGCTTCCAACCACTGAACCTCAAAAAGGTTATCATTGATTAGAGTTAGATAGATAGATTGTTGACTGTATCATGCATTAGCGGTGAGCTTCCTATGTTTAGTATCTGCTGTTATACAATGATACGGAGCATTCCTGCATAGCATAGAATGCTATACTACTATGATACACTCCCCAGAGCCCGGCTTCAACCCAAGGAATTTAATAGGCTGACCATTGACAGTGGCGTAGCCAGGGGGGGCCCAGGCCCCCCCAAAATTTCAGAAATAAAAAATTCTCAAATAACTAATAGATAAGGACTTAGGAGGACTAAGGACTTAAGGATAGATAAGGATTGAAGCCGAAGGGTTCTATCTGTTTTGTAGTATTATAACAAACAGAATACAGAAACCCTGATTGTTTAATAGAATATAGCTACAGTTATAGTCAGATTAATGTATTTTTCAAATATTTCCTCAATATTTACTGATATAGAAACTTGTAGACTCTTTATTTAGGTGTTCAAATGGATAATTTTGATTTAAATCGAATAAAACATGTTAGAAATTGTGACTACCACAATTATTGAAATATTACATTAAATAAAACGCAATTTTTCAAGTTTAAAGTGGATTAACTTAGTTAATTATTGATAAATCACCTTTTTGAATAAACTCATCTTGTAGAAAATTTAGTTTTGAAGTTAAAATTCAGTATAAACCACTAGCCTAAACGCACCCAAAGTTCATGAAATCGGGATTTTATAAATGAAAACACACAAATAAATGCAAGTTCTATGCAAGCGTGTAAAATCAGTGTGCTATGATCAAAGAATTCAGATTTCATGATCTTTGGGTTGGGTGCGTTTTAGGCTAATGTCATAAATTATATGAAACTTATAAAAAGGTATGCTTTATTCATATAGGCCTATACTTGAGTCTTGAGTTGAATTTTTAAAATCTTTAAATGCAATTTATTATCATTGTATTAATTTTGAGATTCAGTACATAAGTTAAGTATGGTTAGTTTCAATTCAAGGGTTTTGACTCAAAATAGTCAGCACAGATATTAGTATATCAAACCTGGCCACCTAGGTTCTTGGGTAGTAATTTTTCAAAAATTTCTTTCGAACTTTAGAGCCCAACAAGTTGTCTAGATTAGCTTTTTACACCACTAAATTTAAAAAAAATCCGGACGCTCCTACTCACCAAACCCCCCCCCCCCCCCCCCCCCCCCGGAAATCTAATCCTGGCTACGCCACTGACCATTGATCATTAAATTTACCAATAATGAACCAGAATTTGGAATTGAATTTTCTGTGACACTGACACAATCTTCACTTGACACTGCTGATATACACTCACTGTGACAGCTGAGACACAACACAATTCACAATTTTACTTGAACCTTGACTTCGGGTAGGTGATAAATACTGACAGTATTAAAAGTAATAAGAAAAAACTTCATACTGAGTAAGTAAGTATACGTTATTGGACACAACAATCGAAAGCCACTGTAGCCGTTGCCTTCAAGGAATATTCCTCAAAGGCAACGCTGTAGCCTACTCCAAGCGACAAGTTCACATCACCACAGCTCACGACCATGAATAATTTCACATGAAAAGTAAATATTAACAACGCAGTTCGTCATGGAACAAGAAATCCAGGAATCATGAATAATTTTCAGTATTTTCATAATCCATGTCGCTAGATACTATGGTTAAGGTTGTTGAATAAAATGACTCAATATAGCACGCATAGAGACTGCACGCATGAGACTGACTCACAGATAGGGATGGGTATCGATTAGTCGATTAATCGGAATAATCGATGTTTTGCTGAAATAATCGATTATTTTTTAATCGATGTTTAAGAGCTTCGATTAATCACAGCACCGATTATTTCATAACGATTAATCGATTGATGGCATTTTTCTCATTATTCAATATTACAAGATTTAGGGACATAAATATGTAAATAATTATTGTTTCAAACATATTTCAAGATTAATTTCTGATATTAATGACAGAGCTTTTCCTTTATTTTACGTTTTCCGCTTTTTCTTAGTTCCTTGCCATCCTTCACAAGCCCTGTCTAATATAACCTCCAAGTCATAGGGTGGTCAACCTGCTGACAGTTGTTGACAGGCTTGAAATAATTTGCCTTTTTCGATCAACATGAGCAATAACCTGGAACCATCATTGTTTCTTGTTTTTCGCCAAGATGCCTCCAAAAAGTGTTGTTTGGGACGCTATTTGGTATTATTTTGGCCTGTTTTTGCTATTTTCAAAGACTGAATTAATCTATGTTTGAACACCGATTAATCGATGTTTTCAGTACCGATTAATCGGTGTATCGATTACTCCCTTACAAAAAATAATCGATGTTTTGTAGTTCGATACCCATCCCTACTCACAGACTGACACTGACATAAAAGCAAGAACCTTCGAGATGATGCCATTCAAGCATCAACATTCGTCCGACACAAGCAGGCTGCCAACATAGTAGACAGAGATTTCTAAAATAATAATCGACAATAATAATAGGCTACTATTAACCACATAAATCATTTATTGATTGTAGTTGGGTAAGATTATACTGATAAAATTGAAATGTGTCTATATCGCCATTAAAACTCAAAACGTTTCATCAAGCACTGATTTAGAATATAATTGAACGAGCGAAGCGAGTTCTTCCTTTTGACTTGAGGCTCGATGCGTTGTGTGTTCCACGATAACTTTCGAACGCCTTTATCAATCAACTTCAAATTTGAAACACAGATTCTTGGTATCTTTAGACAGGTCAAGTTCGTTGGCCAATAAAATTAACCGACTCCTTCATCCTTTTTGAGGCGAATCAAATAGGCCCTTCATTGATATATATATCTATATATAACTATATATAGAAAATAGTTGTTTCTACGATTCTACCATATGATGGCATTTGCAATAGATTTAAAAATATATTTTGAGTCATTATCAGCTGTAGGTGAATATAATAATGTGATCAGGTATTTTATAGAATCTCTATCAGCTGATATATACTAATTTCATTGCCCTGGTATTTGGATATAATTATGAACAGCTGTTTTTTATGTGGAAAATATATCTACTAAATATATTCAATTGCCCTAATATATAGGTATATGATTACGGTAGGTATTTTTTGTGGAAAATAAATCTGTGTATCAGAGCAACAATGAACTTGAACTTAAAGTGATATGTCTTGTGAACTTAATCTTCAAAGCAGCCGTTTTTCGTTGCCACCTTCCCCTACGATAAGCTTTCCAAATGAGTTTCCCTTTCAAAAATTAATTGTTTGCAAGCGAGTTCTCCAGCCCGTTGGGCTCACTAGTTGTAATAATAAACAGAATAATCACACCAAATAGTCAGGGATATAGATTCGAAAGTTTTATACAAAAAACCCAAGTTTGTCAATTCTATGAGTCATTTAAAAAAATTTAATTCCTTTTTTCTACAAATCCTTTTCAAAGTTCTCCTACATAACTATAATTATGCAATAAAAAAATAAAAAACACTTCTATGTGGAAATTGTGACTCACGGTATGGCGTGACGGCCGTTTCACTCTGACGATGCTCTCAACATCAGAGTGAAACGGCCGTCACGCCATAACGTGAGTCACAATATCCACTTGAAAGTGTTTATTAAGTTTTTATTATATATTAGTGGAATCAAGATAGATCTTCAACACCATTAATAGTTGTTGTTCACCATAGCAACCAGATAATATTTATTGTTGTGGTTATCCATTTTTCGTGAACTGCAGTAGAACTATTCATATGTATTATCTTGCTGTGCAGAACTGACCTTTTTTGAGTCGCGGCGGACGCGTTTCGAACTATGTTGTTCTTCTTCGGCGCTTGGTTGCAGACTGACTAGTTTTCTGGTATGTAAGGTCTGGTGGTCGTAGGAAGGTAGTGGGAGGAGTGGATGTGGTGGGGGAAGTGGGTGTGGTGGAGGTGTTTTTAGGAGGGGTTTGTGATGATGTTGAAGAGGGTATGAGATTTGAAATTAAGTTGGTCATTGAGTATGACTTGAGGATGTGAAATGGAATGTTTGTAAATTTCGAATTGTTCAAGAGTATTGAGTTTTTGACTTTTGGGGGCAATGTGAAGGATGTGGAGGTTTTGATCAATGTTGGTGAATTAATGATTTTTTGTGAGAAGATGATCAGCATAATTTGATTTTGTCTGTGGTTGGGTGAGGGCTTTTATGTGTTCTTTGAATCTGGTTGTGAAAGATCTGCCAGCTTGTCCAATATAGAAGCTGTCACATTCGTTGCATGTCAGTTTGTAAGTGCCAGAATGATTATGAATGTTGGTGATGGTGGTGGTGTAGTTGGTGGTGAGTTTTCCTAAGGTGTTGTTGGTTTTGAATGCGACTGTGTAGTTGAGCTTTCTGAAGGTATTTGCTATTGTTTGTGTTGTATGATTGATGTATGTTAATATGATGTATTTGGAGTCTGGTAGGGGTTGTGTGGATTTTTGTTGTTTGTGAATGATTCTTTGGAGTTTTTTGTCAATGATGGATGTGTTGTAACCGTTTTTTTATGCTATGTATTTGATGGTATTGAGTTCAGTTTGGTAGTCAGTGGAGTTCATGGGTATGTTGATGAGTCTGTGAATCATGATGTTGAGAGCTGCATGTTTGTGTTGGGTTGGATGGTTGACCTACATCAACAAAATCCACCCCAATCTCACATTCACCTTGGAAACTGAAATTCATAATTCTCTCAACTTTCTTGACCTCACAATCACCAAAACAAATCATCACCATACATTCAAAATTTACAGGAAACCTACCTCCACAGACATGATAATTCATAATCACTCCAACCATAACTGACATGCAACGAATGTGACAGCTTCTATATTGGACAAACTGGCAGATCTTTCACAACCAGATTCAAAGAACACATAAAAGCCCTCACCCAACCACAGACAAAATCAAATTATGCTGAACATCTTTTCCCGACCAGTAGACACCTGAGTAAATCACAGTACATTTCGCGAGAAACTCGTGATTGCATTGCCGCAAGTCCAAAATTTTCTGGAACAGTGCTAGTAGTGAACTGAGCCAAAATCGGACATTTGTCCAAACTGTATCTACGCGTTACGTTTTGTCCTATCAGTTATCGCAAATCTATGCTTCAACTGTCAGTTCTGCAATCTGACCTTGGACTTCATTCCGATTCGACAAAACGTACGTTTTGCTGTTCGCACGCAACATTTTATAGGATAGGAGTTATCCTATCCAGTAAAACGTGCAATAAGACGTATCGTGTAAACCGGCCTTAACATTCATGCACTCTGCAGTTGAAGAGAACATCGATGATACGATGATCGATACCTTGTAATTATCGACATATTAAATTATGCTGATCTTTTCAAGGTAGTTTTGATGAGGAACGATCTATCGATATACCGCAAATATCGACTTGCGATTTGCAACCCATGTGAAAATTGTTTCTGCTTTCTGCTATTCCGACGAAGTTGAAATTAGTTTAGTTCAAAATTAATTTGTGGATTAATTTTAGTAAAGTTCTACTCCACTCACTCATTATCAAACCAGTGATATGTTAACAGATCTTGTCATCGAATCAATAGCAAATTAATTTTATTGAAATCTGATGAGATTGATTACCTGCATTGAGGTTGAGTATCAAAAAAGCACATCTATTTTCATTTTCTCAACTTATTTCATAATGAATTTCTTAGATAAATAAAACTTCAAGTTGTCATAGATTTATCTCAACTTGTTTCTCTGAAACAACATACTTTTTTATGTAATTGATATGGATTCGCATTCACACATGTGCCTATTTTAAATTACAAAATTTGTATTCTGTATAGTATTTCAGTTGAGATTACAAATTAATAAGAGGATACATTTTTAGGGCTGTTCTGCCAGAACTGCTTGTATTTTTTTTAGACACAGCCGACGTATGTGAACTAACTTGCGTTAGTAAAGGCCTTCGTTTCAACATTTCAACTTGAGCCCAAATATGGAAAAAAACAAATTTTATCTTAGCTCTTTGGGTTTGGTTAGGTCTATCAATTCTCTCAGTCGATTATTTCACGAGAATACGTACGGATGTGCAACCAAAATGAATTTAAAATTAAATGATCCAAGAACATCAGTTGATTGTGATTCAAAGTTATGATTGTATTCCTGGATTTCTTGTTCCATGACGAACTGCGTTGTTAATATTAACTTTGGTAATTGTGCCGCAGATGTTAGCAAATAAAAAATCACTTGAAACCTTCACCAAATTGTAGTATTATGTCTCCTGATCACAATTATCAAGTTTTGAAGTGTCGGTCTCAATTAAATAATTAATTATTCAATATTAAAAACTCACCTTTTGAACATAAATACGGCTCTGAAAAGCCTTTATAGTACCTTAAGCATAACATCATAGACGAACAGATAGAGCAATGGAGTGCCATCTACATCAGAACATCAATGGAAACTGGAATGGAACTGCATAACCAAACCTTTCCTAAACTGGCTAGATGTAATCATCCAACACAACACAAACACTCAGCATTCAGGTCAATGCTACACAGACTCAACAACATACCGCTATCCACCGACAATTACAACACTGAACTAAATACAATAAAATACCTAGCACAAGAAAACGGCTACAAACACGACCTAATTGATAAACTCAATCATAAAATAACAAACAAAAAACAAAACACCAACACCACTGACAAAAAATACATCACAATGACATACATTAATCCACAATCACACAGACTAGCAAAATCTTCAAAAAAGCCGGCCACACCATCTCATTCAGAACAAAAAACAAAATAAAAAATGCACTTACACTCAAAACCACACTGAACACAAACAAATACGATCTCCCAGGGATCTACAAACTGAACTGCTCTGATTGTAACAAATTCTACATAGGACAAACAGGCCGCACATTCAAACAACGTTACAAGGAACATTTTTAAGCCCTCAAAAGCTGAATCGAATTTCGCCGACCATATAATTCAAACTGGATACACTTTTACTGACATCACTACCAACCGACACATTCTACATATAAAATCTAAAGGACACGAACTCCCACCTATCCTTGGAACAACAGCTATCCCACCAACACCTTGGAACAATTTGAAATATACAAACACACCACACACGATAAACAAAACATCCTCAACGAACAACTAAATTTTAAATCACGCAAACATTTTGACCACATTATACAGAAACCACAGTTCTTCTAACCAACATCGATATTTAGGATTCCTTGAAGATGGGTTTTAACAACTCGAAAACGTTCGGCCTACAGAGTAAGTGAAATACTACTTATTTTAATAAAAATTTGACTGCAAGTCGTTGAATTCACTTGAAAAGTTAACAGTTGATTGTGATTCAAAGTTATGATTGTTACTTATATCCTATTACAGAATGAGTCTTCTCACTTTACGTGTAACAGGAGATAAAAAGCCTATCTCCAAGAAGAGCAATTGGGAAGGCACAAACTTGAAGGAAATCGTTGAAGAATGCTGTGAGTAGAAAAGCAATTTTCATTACTACCTTTGTTATGGAGCTGTTTTTATTACGTCACTAGCTGACCCGGCGAACTTCCCGCCAAACAGCCAAAGATAGAGCTAATTTATGCTTTGAAAAATGTATACAAAATGATTTCATCTACAAATGATTGACAACCGAAACAGGCATATTTGTTAACACTTAGTTTATTCATTTTTAATTCCATAACTGGTATTACTTCCTGATGCCCCAAGTATATTGGACAATATTGAAAGCGAACCATTCTCTAGAAGCACCGCCAAATGCATAACAGTAGGATAACGTTCGTAACATTTAACTCCAACAATAGATGATTAAATGTATTTAGGAATATTAACACGTTCAAAGTTAATATCTCGGACTGTATAGGAAGTAGCAAAAATATTTATGTAACTTACTTGTAGAGACAGGAGATTCTCAAGATTGTCGTGAAAGAGACGTGCGGAAAGAGACGTTGTAATCCGGTACCTGACGAGACGACGTGAGACTGAGTGACTGTCAACGGCGGGAACGACTCAGTGACTGTCAACGGTCAACGGCGGGAACAGCAGCGGTAGAGGAATGTGGAAAAGGGTGGTGGGGGAAATAACCGCCGCTTGCGGGAGGACACCACTAGGTCGACTGTCGTTCACAGCGAACTAGTAAACAAAGGTCGTTTTCTTATTCGTCTTCTTCTTGTTCGTCTTCTTTGGAAATTGAAGGCATTGGAAATTAGTAATGGTCTTTGTGCCCAATAAACGTTTTGCGCGCGAATAATGAATGTTTTAAAATTATTAAATGTTATACATCTGTCACGAGCAATCCTTTAAATGTTTCTTCAATCTCTGGGTTAGGTCGTCCTAGAGGATACCACCCAATGAAAGTATGTAGTCTATCTAGTTTTTCGCTTATATCTCCTAGACAACGCATCGTAGCTTAATTTAGTTGAGAACCTTTTTTGTAGAAGACAAATTTTCCTACAAGTTAATTATTCAAACATGCTTCTTCATCTAATAATAATGAAGTTACAAAGCTTTGAAAGTGATAAATTGGCATTTGGAACGGAAGATTTCTCAGTTTTTTATGAATTCCAGAATATACAAGAAAATATTTCTAAACATAATTTGTTGCTCATTTTATCCTCTACAAACTCTGTAACGTTCATTTTCCTTTCATGTTTTTTGTCAATTATTGAAAAATTATAAAATAATTGCTGCTATAAAAAAAATATTATTTTTTGTAGCCAACAAAATTTCCTCTAAGATGAACCAACTTATTGCCTACAGTAATTTTCGATTTCAACCATCGGCACCGATAACACAGAATTTGTTTTTTTTAAGAGTTGTGGCTTTATAATACTAAATGAGATTTATTGTAAGTTTTATTCTCTACAAATTGTATCCTCTTCGTTTTAGTGATATAATTAGTGATAAGGTCGGTACGGTATTTCTAAAATACTTTAACAATAACACTTTCGATTTCGATCATGAGCACTTTGAACGCAGGGTATTTTAGTATTTAACGAATTGCGGCTTAAATCGAAAAACTACAAGAAAATATGTTATAACACGATTTTTAGCCCGTTTTATTCTATACAATTTTTGTTCTATACATTTTTGCGCTATATTAAACGATAAGGCCAGTATATTCGAAAAACTGGAACAATATCAGGTTTAGTTCCATTTACACCGCTAGATGGCGTTAGCGTTCACTTTCGTAATCCATCAGTCTATTGCATGGATAGAGCTGGGACCGTAGTTACTCGTACTTCTGGAGCAGAGACATGAAAGTATGTAGTTAATCTAGTTTTTCTCTTACAGCTCCTGAACAACGCATCGTAGCTTAATTTGGTTAAGGAACGTTTTTGTAGAGGACAAATTTTCCTACAAGTTCATTATTTAAACATGTTTCTTCATCTAATAATAATGAAGTTACAGAGCATTGAAAGTGAAGAATTGGCATTGGGAATGAAAGGTTTCCTCAGTTTTTGATGGATAGTGGCTTAAATCGAGAATATACAAGAAAATATATATCATAGCATAATTTGTTGCTCATTTTATTCTATACAAATTCTGTAATGTCCATTTTCTTTTCATGTTTTTTGTCAATCATTGAAAAATTATGTGCTATTATGCGATTTGTTGTTCGTTTAATTCTCTACAAATTGTATCCTCTTCGTTTTAGCGATATAATTAGTGATAAGGTCGGTATTTCTTAATTACTTTAACAATAACACTTTCGATTTCGATCATGAGCACTTTGAACGCAAGGTATTTTAGTATTTAACGAATTGCGGCTTAAATCGAAAAACTACAAGAAAATATGTTATAACACGATTTTTAGCCCGTTTTATTCTATACAATTTTTGTTCTATACAATTTTGCGATATATTGAACAATAAGGCCAGTATATTCGAAAAACTGGAACAATGTCATGTTTAGTTCCATTTACGCCGCTAGATGGCGTTAGCGTTCACTTTCGTAATGCATCAGTCTATTGCATGGATAGAGCTGGGACCGTAGTAACTCGTACTTCTAGAGCAGAGACATGAAAGTATGTAGTTAATCTAGTTTTTCCCTTACAGCCCCTGAACAACGCATCGTAGCTTAATTTGGTTAAGAAACTTTTTTGTAGAGGACAAATTTTCCTACAAGTTCATTATTTAAACATGTTTCTTCATCTAATAATAATGAAGCTACAGAGCTTTGAAAGTGAAGAACTGACATTGGGAACGGAAGGTTTCCTCAGTTTTTGATGGTTAGTGGCGAGAATATAAAACAAAATTTATATATCATAACATAATTTGTTGCGTATTTTATTCTGTACAAATTCTGTAACGTTTATTTCCCTTTCATGTTTTTTGTCAATCATTGAAAAATTATAAAATAATTACTGCTATGAAAAATTCTTTTTTTGTAGCCAACAAAATTTCCTATAAGGTGAACCTACTTTTATTGGTGTTCATTTTCTAGAAAAATAGAGTAAGTGTGCTTGCACAGTGCAGCATCCAATACTCGATGATAATCACCACCGCAAAATGAAACACCTGCTGTGGAATGATGGTATTCACGGGGCTACAATTCGTGATGCATCATTACACAGCATGTATTTCATTTTGCGAAGGTGATTATCATCGAGCATTGGATGCTCCACTGTGCAAGCACCATAACAACGTTACTTTTGGTTTTTATGATGAAGCACACATGGGTCTGAAACTTGTGCGTGGGGGATGAGGTAAATGATAATTTTTTTGTAGATTACGTCTTTGAGACTAGTTAAGGAGTATAAGACAAGTCAGATTAACAATTATACACTAGATACCATAACTAGACCTACTATATCAATTAATTGAGGTGAGGCTTAATTTTGATGTGAAAGGAACTCTTGTACACTATAAAAAGCTTTATCAACTAAATATTTTTTCAATTGTTTTTAAAATATTTCTATATTTTGAAGACTCTAAAAACTGCGGAAGCTTGTTGTAGAGTTTCCTACCAATATAACTAGGTTTTTGTTTGAATAAGCTACTGATGCTATGAATGGTGGACCTACAGTTTTAGGTGGGTTCCAAACCACTCATTTATCAAACGGTCACCAGACCGTTTATATAGTCACTTAAAGACTTATAAAGGCTTCTTCTCCTCTTCCTAATTCTCCTCTACTTCTTCCAACACCTCCTCCTTCCTCGTCCGTTTTCTTCTTTTTTCTTCTTCTCTTTACCATTCTTCTCCTTCATTTTCTCCTCATTCTTCTTCCTTTTCTCCTTCTCATTCTTCTTCCTCACCACCTCCTCCTCCTCCAACCCCTTATTCACCAGCGTTAGAGTTTTTTCGTCGGTAACAGCAAGTAGCTGTTTTTTATATATGCTAAGGAACCTTGAAAACTTTTACCAAAAGATGATATAAAGCTTTATAGGGTCGTATTTATGAATGTTACTTTAAGTGTCCCTTGACTCGAGGAGCCCTTGAAATGCCTATATAAATACATTTCATTTCAAGAGTCCCTCGAGTCAAGAGAAACTGAAGGAACGTTCATAAATTCGGCTCTTATACTTTGAAACCGTATTCATTAACCTACCTCGAAGCGTGTTCTATCCAAGGAGGACTTGAAAAGCGTCTGGAATAAATAATGCTAAGGTCTTTCCCAAGTCAAGTAGACCTTATAAATACGAAGCAATATGAAGGAACGTTCATAAATACGGCCCTTAGACTTCGGACCAATATTTGTGAACCTTCTTCAAGGCTTCATTTTCTCAAGGAAGACTTGAGAAACCTATGAAATGAATGCTTCCCAAGTTTCCCTTGAGTCAAGGAAACCTTATAAATATGAGTTCTTACTCAAGTAGCAATAAAAACATCAATAATTTATTTCTTAAATAGGTTTTATTTTAAAACTGCACATCTAAAAGATAGACATTTACAATATTAGGCGAATATTGTTAATTCTGTTGTTGTTGTTGTTGTTTCCTTTAATAATTTCAATCCGGCTGTACCCGGATTGCTTATGCAGGTAAAGTTGGTGACTTACGAGATGGCCAGTCAAGGAGAAACAATTACCAGAGTCGGCCACTTTTTCAAATAAAGTCTTGAAGAATGTCTTTCAAATAGTCATTAATTATTTACTATAGAACTATAGTCAGTAACTTGTCTGAAACGAGTTTTTTTAGATTTAAACCCGTATTCATGAACTTTCCTTCAGTGTCTCTCGACTCGAGGGATTCTTGAAATGTAATGTATTTATATACTCGGCATTTCAAGAGTTCCTTGAATCAAGAGACACTCAAGGAACGTTCATAAATACGGCCCTACGTCTTGAAAGGACTTTCTGTACATGTGGTATAAGACAAGTAATCAAACTATTTATACAGAGTGTTTCGCATAGTTACCAATACTTCGTAAGGTTGTACTCACTGAAATAATGGTAAAAGCTCATATAAACAGGTCCGGGAACGCTTTATTACAGAGTTAAAGATGGCGGAAGTTAACAACCCATCAATTTCTCATTCAGAAATCTGTAGTGTCATTATTTAACTAGTAATTTTGTAAGGTTCTGTATAAAATGAGTTGAACAATCAATGAGTTCTCTACTATAAAATCACTTCCCGGTGGTTAAACCAACTAAAACTTTGGGTACAGCTCATCAATCACCATCATCCAACTCATTACCTACGCACAGGTCTCAGACTTATGTGGGCTTTATCCTTGAAAAAAATAAATAAAACAAATAGAAAACCGGTAACTACAGTAAGTTTTTAGATATTAAATTTTACCAAATATGCAAAAAAATCCCAATAGCTTACTTTTGCTATCTTTAACTCTATAACGAAGCATTACCTGACCTATGTTTATTAGAACTTTTCTTATCGTTCAAGTGAGTGCAACAATCCTAGGAAATATTGTCAATTCTATGTGTAACATTATGTATATTCATAGTCATCACCCAAGATCTATTAAAATTATACTGTATTGAATTCAATACTTATTTTTATAAAATCGTTTTGAACGTCAAATTCAATTATTATTTTTATAAAATAATTTTAAAATTCGAAGCCTAGACTGGCCATCTCCTTAGTCAAGTACGTCAGAACGTTTCAATATAGGTTTTATTTGAGAATACAGTAATTTATTATAATATAGTTTCGCTATAAAATAAATTATTTGCATCAATGCATTCAAAGAATATGATAATAAGCTCACAATACAGGACATCCAATATGAAATTAAAATATTGTACAGGTCTACAATGGTTCAAGATTTTTTAAATGAATTTTTTTTCAAATAAATCTTATTTTTATCCATTTTTCTTATCTTTGTTCAAATAATCTTTCTTTCTGTTTTTTAGTTTTACTTTCTTTTTTCTTTAGTTGCTTTTTTGCTTTGTTCAGTACGAACATGTTGTTTTTATTTCGCCCTAACAGTTTTAGTAACCTATGGGCTTATTTTCCAGAAAAATTTTAAGTTACTTGGTTAATTTGTAGTTAAGTATAGGTATAGCACAGTACATATACAGTATATTATTACGTTGTTAATACTACAGTAGAGATAGGATGATTATTTCATGTATAGATTGTGTTAAGTGGAAATAAATTTAATTTGATTTGATAATTTGGTATTTTCTTTTTTTTTTGTCAAAGTATGATCATTTATTTGATGGAATTCTTTGAAAAATAATTCATTTGTATGCACTCCTACTGAGAAATTTGTGTTTCTAGTTTAAAAAGCTCAATAATCATCACCTGTGAAATCTGTAGCTCATTCATTTATTTCTATAATATCAAAACTGAAACTGTATGAAGTATGGCAGAGAAGTATCTAAAAAGAAGCTTCATCCGCCTCAGGCTGATAATTACCTGATGAACAATATAACATTAAATTTATTATTTGGTTTTATTTAAAATATAATTCTACTCACTTAAACTGAGTAATGCATTTCACTTCTGAAGCTTAATCAGCCTTCTCCACAGAAGCGAAATGCATTCCTTCAGTTTAAGTGAGAAAATCATAATTTGAATAGAAATCGCATTGTCAGTTTTGATATAAGATAGATCATCAATAATTATTTCTTCATAGTAAACATCAGTCATTCTTCTCTGATTAATATCATGGGAAGGAGAGTGTATTAGAAAAAATATAATTGATAAGATAATCTGTGATATTTTCCATGACGAAATACTTGATGGACAATTTAATATTACAACTGACACTGTATATTTATTTAAATTATGATTTTCATTCACTTATACTGGAGGGATGCATTTCACAAAGAGAAGCTTCATCAGCCTCAGGTGTATAATTACCTGATTAACAATCTAACATTAAATTTATTATTTGGTTTTGCGTTTACTCAATTTAAACAGCAAAGTTCCATAAATAATGAGTAAAAACCAATAAGGAATATAGTGTCACTTTTCATGTTGGAATGTTATAATTTTTTTTCACATTTATCACATTTGTTCTATTCAATTACGAGCTGTTTGGTTGAAATTGATGGTAAGAAGATAGATAATATTTCAAGAATAATGAAAATGATAGATTATTTTCTATAAAAACCTGTTTGACAAACAAATTATAAAATTGAATTAATTTATAGATTTTATTCTTCAATTAAACCACAAAGCATGAATATGTTTCATATAAGTATACATCATTTTTGGGATAATATCCATCGGAATATAATTCCCGTATCTGTGCTTGAACGTTGTAGACCTTTCAAAAAATCATTACAATCTCTATTCATAATGCATAAAACAGCACTACACCGTGTATTATAAAAAAATCTTTACATATCGTAGTTTCTTTTTGTAGAATTATACAATTAGAACTATTACTGGAGATCATTGATCAACTTAAAAGCTATTAAAACAATTAATCTGTCAATTATTTCAACTGTTATGAACTACACAAAACAAAATAATAGAAAAGCATAGCAGTATTGCACTCAAAATCAATAAATTGTAATATTATTATTTATTGTAAGTAATATCTTATCTATATCCTATATAATTTACAATATTTTCAAGCTTAGAATACTGATTAAGTTTAAAAAAGTAATTCTACCTTGTCGTAATTCAAAGTAGGTATGAAGTTTGACAAAAATCGGTTACCTATGTATAGTATGATTCGTAGTAATCACTGTTTCAATCCCTGATAACTTTCTAATATTATGTACACTTTTCTAAAGGTTTTTTATTGATAACTTTTTTGAAGACCATGTTCTTCGTCACTCAATAAAGGTCGCAGGAAATTTATTAACACAAGTTATTTATCACATAAAGCTGCTCTTAAATATACCCTTTATAAAACACGTACATTAAGTTTTTCTATTAATTATTTCACATTTTCTATCAAGAAAATGTAACTCCTTCATATTGTATCGAGTTTTGTAGAAATACGTACAAATATTTCATGAATCGACGGGAACAATTATGTTTTAGTCACAAATCAAGCTCTTTTTTAATGATTATTCCAAATTTTTAATCAAAAACATGTCACTTTCATCATTTTTTTTTTTGGTTTTGTTGATGTTACTACAAATATTTCAAAATTCGACGGTGCATATTTTGTTTCAGTCACAAATCAAGCTCTGTATTTCAAGCGTAGTTTTGAAGTAACTTACAATTTAACAAACTGAAAAATCTACAGTAACAGAGTTTATTAATTTTGAATTTAAAGCACTTTGAGGAATTTTAAACTAATCAATTCTCTCTCTGTATTTCCTTCAAAGAGGAATTGTTTTGAAAAGAACGTTTTTCATTCACATTTGAAAGCGTATACGTTTTGTAGTTTTTACGAATTAGGTACCATTTTATTTGAAAATTAGCCAGTTCATATTATTCTGTTCATGAATCTAGCTCTGTCAATTAGATTAAAGAGACATGTAATTAAATTATTATAATTTTGGAAAATATCGAGTCCTTGAAGGGAATTTGAGTCACTTATGTTCTGTAACTGAATAATAGTTACCTTAATTAATTTACACGCAAAACTTTTTTATAAAAATGTAATCTTTGGTAGTTTTAGTTATGTAGTGTTATATGTTTTAGTTATTATGCATTTGTTTAGATTTAGTTTCAAATGAAATCAAAGATTTATTTATTTTCTATTTTTTATGTTAATAGTTACCTACGAACCTGTAATCTCTAACTGTTACCTAGACCTGGAAAATTCTTTATGCAGCAACCACGTTCATTTTTTTTGAAACACACACTTCTCACATAGAAGCGAGGTTGAGTTGCAATTCAATACTGTTGATTCTTTTAATCAAACTCGCTGCTGTTTGTATAGCTCCATTTAAGTCTGTGCTTCACAAAAATAAACGCCGTGTCTTACAATCAATTGGACATCTAACTCGCTCCTGTTTGTGACGCTCTATTTACTTCTGTGCTTCACAAAAACGAACGCAGTGACTGCTTAGTGAAAGCTGCTGTCTACTTGCGCTATACCTCAATTTTAATTTTGTTTTACATTTAAAATTTTGGCCATCTCCTCAAAAAAGCAACAAATTAATCACCAAAGTACAACAAAAACCAACACGGGGGTAACTTTCATCGAAGTTCGACATCAAAACTTCATGTCTTGTGATTACTTAAAAAAAGAATAGATTAAGAGAGTGTTTGCCATTGATTTTCCATCAAGCACTCTTGCTTGCTTACTTATCGTTCCATCTATCTATCAATTACGTTATTAGACTTAGAAACCGATAATGGACTTAGAAGGGCGACTTGATAAGCAGCTCACAAAGTACCTCTAAATTATTAATAACGGGAAATGAATTTCGTGATATTTTTCACAAAGCTCGTTGGAGGAGTAACGAAAGAATAAATGGATGAAAAAGAGAGATAAAAGATAGCGGAGAAGGGGAGTATGACAAAGAAAGATGTGGAGAGAGTAATCGAGTCACTTAACCTCAGTGTACACATGTCTGCTATACAAAGAAGAATACGGTAGGTTTTCTGTTGTAGAAATATATATATAGAGTAGGAATATATAGCTATACTATTTATAGTAGAATGATTGGCAGTTTATTATTGAGAGATTGGTTGGTAAAATATTCATGAAGGAAAGCCATTATCTCAATTTACCGCAGGACGATTTCTGCTTGGGTTTTCTTCTTTTTTTGGCAGCCATTGTTCTTTTACCGATCGTTATCGGTGTGTAATCTTTGAGGAACCTTTATTTCTCGTCTATTGTTTCATCATATTGCACTTATTGTGGTTTTGGTAGACTGTTTTCATTGGGAAATATTAAAAATTGTTGATATTTGGCTTGTGATGGAGCTAGTAAATTTTGTTAATTTTTTTGAGGATGAAGCCCACAAGGTCAGACCTGTGTGTGGGTAATGAGTTGGATGATTGTGATTGATGAGCTGGACCTACAGCTTTAGGTGGGTTCCGAACCACTGGGAAGTGATTTTACAGCAGAGAACAGTGTCTTTTTTGCTGGCCAATCTAATCGGTCACCCTTACAATTAGTGCCTAGGAGAACGCAGCTTATCTCTATCTGATTGAACAGATACCTGCTACGGCTCACGGCTATCACTTCCCTTTCTTTTAGAGTTGGCTTTATCTGCTACTTTTGTAGATTTTATGGCAATTTATTTTCGTCTTTCAAGATGCTAGTTTTTCAATAGTTTCGCTGGTTTCTTTGAGTGTCTAAATGTGCTAGTTTTGGGAACTTTCTGTTGACTTCTTCAAGAATTTTATAAATTTATAGTGAATTCCTTATGGGGAACTCCCAACTTTTGTTAATTTTTTTGGGGGGTGGAAGAGTTTCAAAGTCTGTTTTATTGTTTCACTTTAGTTTTCAAATCTGCTACTGTTATTAATTTTTTTCCAAATTCTCTACGAGAATTTTAAAAATTTACTTTAGTTTCCAAATCTGCTACTTTTATAAATCGTTTTTCAAATTCTCTATGAGGTTTATAAATTTATAGTGAATTCCTACTGGAGATTTTCAACTAAAGAGTCGCTATTTTAGATTTTATTCGACTATATACTATTATTTCCATTAGGCTATTACTGCTATTAAATTTTTAAAGCTCATATGAAAATCTTGTAAAAATTCATAAATTTGAGAACTAACAGTTTGAGCTAAGAAATTGATAATACTTGAATTGAAACTCAAGAAGGGTTTAACTCTTTAATTAATATTGCCAGGGTATAGAAAATATTCATAAAGCTAAAAAACTGTTGTTTCTTCTTGATTTATTTAACTTTTTTACTGCTATCGAATGTTCTCAACCTGAATTCGAGTGAGAGTTGATTAAATTATTATCTTTTATTTTCAGAATGAAACCCACATAGGTCTGAAACCTGTGCGTGGGTAATGAGTTGATGATGGTGATTGTAGATGTTCTTAAAAGAACAACTACGAGAAAATATGTTATAACATGATTTTTAGCCCGTTTTATTGTTTAAAATTTTTGATCTATACATTTTTGCGATATAATGAACGATAAGGCTAATATATTCGTAAAACTGGAACAATATCAGGTTTAGTTCCATTTACACCGCTAGATGGCGTTAGCGTTCACTTTCGAATCCATCAGTCTATTGCACTGGGACCGTAATTACTCATACATTGTGGAGCAGAGAAAAAATGAAAGTATTGTAGTCTATCTGGTTTTTCGCTTACAGTTCCTGAACAAAGCGTCGTAGCTTAATTTGATTAAGAACCTTTTTTGTAGAGGACAATTAATTTTCCTACAAGTTTATTATTCAAACATGTTTCTTCATTTAATAGTAATGAAGTTACAAAGCTTTGAAAGTGACGAATTGGCATTGGGAATGGAAGGTTTCCTCAGTTTTTGATGGATAGTGGCTTAAATCGAGAATATACAAGAAAATATATATCATAGCTAATTTGTTGCTCATTTTATTCTCTACAAATTCTGTAATGTCCATTTTCCTTTCATGTTTTTTGTCAATCATTGAAAAATTATGTGCTATTATGCGATTTGTTGTTCGTTTAATTCTCTACAAATTGTATCCTCTTTGTTTTAGCGATATAATTAGTGATAAGGTCGGTATTTCTAAATTACTTTAACAATAACACTTTCGATTTCGATCATGAGCACTTTGAACGCAGGGTATTTTAGTATTTAACGAATTGCGGCTTAAATCGAAAGTCTACAAGAAAATATGTTATAACACGATTTTTAGCCCGTTTTATTTTATACAATTTTTGTTCTATACATTTTTGCGATATATTGAACGATAAGGCTAATATATTCGAAAAACTGGAACAATATCAGGTTTAGTTCCATTTACACCGCTAGATGGCGATAGCGTTCACTTTCGTAATCCATCAGTCTATTGCATGGATAGAGCTGGGACCGTAGTTAATCATACATTGTGGAGAGAAAAAATGAAAGTATTGTAGTCTATCTGGTTTTTCGCTTACAGTTCCTGAACAACGCGTCGTAGCTTAATTTGGTTGGGGAACTTTTTTGTAGAGGACAAATTTTCCTACAAGCTTATTATTCAAACATGTTTCTTAATTCAATAGTAATGAAGTTACAAAGCTTTAAAAGTGACGAATTGGCATTGGGAATGGAAGGTTTCCTCAGTTTTTGATGGATAGTGGCTTAAATCGAGAATATACAAGAAAATATATATCAGCATAATTTGTTGCTCATTTTATTCTCTACAAATTCTGTAATGTCCATTTTCTTTTCATGTTTTTTGTCAATCATTACAGATACCTGCTACGGCTCACGGCTATCATTTCCCTTTCTTTTAGAGTTGACTTTATCTGCTAGTTTTGTAGATTTTATGGCAATTTATTTTCGTATTTCTAGCTGCTAGTTTTTTCAATGGTTTCGCTGAGTTCTTTGAGTGTCTAAATTTGATAGTTTTGTGAACTTTCTGTTGACTTCTTCAAAAATATATAGTGAATTCCTTCTCAACTTTTGTTAATTTTTTTGGGTGGGTAGGGTTTCAAAATCTGCTTCTCCTTTTTGTTGTTTCTCTTTACTTTCTAAATCTGCTACTTTTATAAATCGTTTTTCAAATTCTCTATGAGCTTTATAAATTTATAGTGAATTCCTACTGGATATTTTCAACTAAAGAGTCGCTATTTTAGATTTTATTCGACTATATTCAATTATTTCCATTAGGGTATTACTGCTATTAAATTTTTAAAGCTCATATGAAAATCTTGTAAAAATTCATAAATTTGAGAACTAACAGTTTGAGCTAAGAAATTGATAATACTCGAATTGAAACTCAAGAAGGGTTTAATTCTTTAATTAATATTGCCAGGGTACAGAAAATACTTTCATAAAGCTAAGAAAACTGTTGTTCCTTCTTGATTTATTTAACTTTTTACTGCTGTCATGAATGTTCTCAACCTGAATTCGAGTGAGAGTTCATTAAATTATTATCTTTTATTTTGAGAATTAAACCCATAAAGGTCTGTAACCTGTGCGTGGGTAATGGGTTGATGGTGATTGTAGATGTTCTTAAAAGAACAACCGGCTTATTAACTGTATGTGCATGACTTTTATTTTTATTTGATATCTTTCATTAAAAATGAGTATATATACGGAGATTTAAGAGTTCAATTACATACGCCATCTAATTGGAATAAAAAGTAATATAATACTTTGTAATGTAATGCAATTTTGTTATCAATTCAGTCTTAAGAAACTGATCGTTTTACCAGTTACAGTCAATTTAGATTAGAAAAATGTAATGTAATATAATATTGACTTGATAAATAATAATATTTTATCTACGACCATGTCATAATGTATACATTACAGTTTCACAATTGATGCCAAAACAGCTGTCTTTTCGAAATGCTTTTTGAAACCCGTTGTATAAAGAGCTCATTATAGTACAGGTTCTACATTATAACACGGGTTCTGGACCAATCAGAAGCATTTTTGATGGAATCAATATCGTAATTCAATATTGTGAAACTATCAGCTGATTTTATCAAACTGCTAACCTAAGCTGCTAACCTAACAATCTACTATAACTTCTTGAATTTGAGATGAGAGGTTAGGTATCTCTGAAAGTCACAGGTAAAATGAAATTGTTTTAATTAAATGTATACTAGTGGTCATAGATAGTGTATGCAACGATTTTATTTGGCCATTAAAGCACTCGTGAGATATTTATAACACTCGCATTCGCTCGTGTTATAACTTACATCTTACTCGTGCTTTAATAAGGGTCAAAATAAAATCGTTGCATAAACTACTATTATTGATGTTTTTCCCCAAATTGACTTGAAAAAAACTGTAACTATATTCTTCTCCACATACTCCAGACTCCAAAGTGATAGAATGTATAACTGGGGAAGTGATAGCCGAGTGCCGTAGCAGGTATCTGTTCAATCAGAGATAAACTACGAAACTCCTGGGCGCTCTTTGTAAGAGTGACCGATTGGATTGGCCAGCAAAAAACACTCTATTCTCTGCTGTAAAATCATTTCCCGGTGGTTCAGAACCCACCTTAAACTGTAGGTCCAGCTCATCAATCACCATCATCCAATTCATTACCCACGCACAGGTCTCAGATCTATGTGGGCTTCATCCTCCGAATAAAAGAAAGATAATAATGGCTTGATAAATAATTGTAAAATGAATAATATTCTATTTTTTCTTTTTAAATCGTCTAAAAAACTGGACGTATATTCTTTTTTCACAAACTACACACTCATAAAACCAATAAAATACATAATTATTACTATCACTAGAGAGTTGTGACTCATATAAAAGTCTAATTCAACAGACTACAATATTGGTTTCAGAGATCCTCTGGGTTATTACTAAGCGCTTGGAAATTGCCAATTTCCAAAATAGCGGATTAACCGAACGGGGAGCACAGCATCGCCTGAATTTTGAGAAGCTTATCAATCAATTAATTGATCAATACGGACAGCGATTACAGCAGATAAGGGGTGAGGCGAAAGGCAGTTGATGGTTTGTTTGAAGTTTATTTGGGCGTGTAATTGAATTCATGATTGGCGGGGTGGTCCCCCTGTCTAGTGTAACCCCACCCCATGTCCCTCCTGTATAGTGTAACTCCACCTCACCCCATACAACCTGACTAATCTTCTAGCTGCTCCTCTTTTGAAGCAGTTCTAAATATTATACAGTACAATGATTAAATGCAAATTATTTCCGCTTATTTGAATGCAATTAGCAAGCGAAATGAACCAATATTGAGCATTTTCTACTAATAATTATGCAATTAGCTAACTATGACCAGTAGCCCGGTGGTTGGGAACCCACCTAAAGTAGATATGCTTTCTCTGTTATAAGGGTGGTGATTGGTCATGCGGTGAGCGTGGTGTTCAAGTGGTCGTGACGTTCAGTCACGACCGCTCAGGACTGCGCTTGGATGTGTGACCGTGCTTCAATGACTTGATGTTACAAGCTTTATTATCACTTACCCGGTGGTTCGGAACCCACCTAAAATAGTAGGTCCACCATGTTCCCCGTAACATGTCTCAAACGGCGAGGTGGAACTACCCGTAAGGGTCTCCCCACCATTAAAAGTCATACGCTTATTATTATTATAAGGGAAGTGATAGCCACGAGCCGCAGCACGTATCTGTTCAATCAGATAAGATAAGAAACGCTCTTCTGGGCCCTTTTTTTCGCGGGTGACCGATTGGATTGGCTAGTCAAACATTTTTTGTTCTCTGCTGTAAAAATCACGTCCTGATGGTTCGAAACCCACCTAAAATAGTAGGTTCATTAATAACATGACTTAAACGGCGAAGTGGAACTACTAACTGTCTCTACATTGTGTCTCCCCACCAGTAAAAACCATATGCTTATTGTTATTTTAATAATAATAATAATAATAATAATAATAATAATAATAAATAATAATAATAATATTAAAAATAATAATAATAATAATAATAATAATAATAATAATAATAATAATATTAATATTTTTTTCATTATTATTATTATTATTATTATTATCTTGTATGTGACCTGATATTGTTCTTCTTAAGCTAGTTGATTATGTTTTATCTTTTACTGATAATGCTTACGTCAGTTTGAGACTTGTGCGTGGGCAATGAGGTGGATGCTTACAAGTCATACCCAAGGTTGAACGTGAATCGAACCCGTAACCACAGGAGTAGCAGTCAGCCAGTGTCCATTAGCCATCTATAACCGATTACACTGATTATTGCGTCTATACCAATAAAATAAATAAATGTATGGCTTTTATTGGTGGGGAGACCCTTACGGGTAGTTCCACCTCGCCTTTCAAGCCATGTAATGGGGAACATGATAGACCTACTATTCAGGTGAGTTCCGAACCACCGGGTAAGTGATAATAAAGCTTATAACTCCTACCCATAATAATGGCTGACTCTTGATGTTTTCATCCACTGTTTTGTTGTTAATAAAGGGGTGGGGAAGGCAGCTAGGGCTGATCCCCGTCTTTTGAGGGGAAAAGACGCGCACTGCTTGGATTAATACAAGAAGGGAAGGGGGATAATTTTGGAAAGTGACGGGAGGGCAGACTCGCTATCGCGAAACAAGAGATCCGATTGGATAGATCGATTCGAGGGGGAATCTCCCCCAGGAAATTCCCCCAACTCCTCCTCCGAAACCTCCTCACACCCCCCCCCCCTCTAATCCACCCCCTGTTTGTCAAAACCGTGTGTTTTGTTCTCTGTTCTGGTGAAATGGCGACCGACATTCGTCGTCTCTTTTCTCTGTAATTCTGTCTCTGTTTCCGCTAGATCTTTTCTCTAGTTGAAGTGCAAGTGAGTACTCCATGTCCTAACTTCACCCTTTTGTCCAAATTAACAATCTAGATAGCCGCGGAAGTGATAGCCGCGAGCCGTAGCAGGTATCTGTTCGGAACCCACCTAAAACTGTAGGTCCAACTCATAAATCACCATCATCCAATTCATTACCCACGCACTGGTCTCAGACCTATGTGGGCTTCATCCTCAAAAAAAAAAAAAAAAAAAAAATCAGATAGAGATAAGCTGCGTTCTCGTAGGACCTGTTTGTAACGGTGACCGATTAGATTGGCCAGCAAAAAAGACACTGTTCTCTGCTGTAAAATCACTTCCCGGTGGTTCGGAACCCACCTAAAACTGTAGGTCCAACTCATCAATCACCATCATCCAACTCATTACCCACGCACAGGTCTCAGACCTATGTGGGCTTCATCCTCGAAGAAAAAAAAATCCCTATATCACTTCCAGGAGCTCAATAATTTATTGACGTCTGAAGTACTTGATTTATTTAACAGACTATTATTTTGTGTTCAAAAAGCTGCATAAATTGTATTTGTAAAAGAAATGAATGCTTTTTTGATTTGAGATCATATAACATTAAAATTTGAAACTCATTTTACCTTTTTTTTTTAAATAAATTTCCTATATTCCCTGTACAATTTCTTAGAGCGCAATAATAATTATTATTAACGTCTTAAACATAACATTCATTCATCACATTCATTTTTATTCTAAAAGCTCGTAAAATTGTATCTAGAAAGGAGATAATTTTTTATATCAAATTTGGATTTCAACTCCACCCTTCTGTTGTGTATTTAAATACATTGCCTCGATTCTTAATTTTTATATTTATTTTGTATTAAATGTAAGTAATTTTGTAAGTTTTGTTTTTAAATGTTGAATAAATGAATTTGAATTTGATTCCCTATATCTCTCAACTTCTCAGAACTCAATTATTAACGTTTGAAATATTCAATTAATTTGATAGACTACCATTTTTCATCCTAAGAAGTTGTATCTAGAAGGAAAATAAATTCTTTTTAATTTGATATCATATAACATTGAGTTTAAATAGAACATGACTATTATACAAAACGTATAAGCTGAGAAATTGTATGTAGAAGAGAATTTCGATTTTAATTGAAATAATATAGCATTGAATTTAATAATAGGACTTGAAGTTGTCACAACCTTATTTATTGAAATCAGTGAGATTCTAGTTTCGGTTGTCACACCATTATAAATCTCAAAGAAACTCGAGAGTTAATTAATTTGAGAGAGTTAAACAGATAGTATCTCACTTATTTTCAATAAATGTTGTGACAACTTCATGTCTTAATAATTCATTATGGATATCTTCCACAATATCACTTTTGCCACTACAACGAAAGGAATTGAATTTAAGAAAAAGCATAGTTATTGTGCATTATGTTAGGTGCAAAGATTATTTCATCCAGGTAACTTCAAATTAAATTTTCTATGTCTAAAAATTTAGAAAAAAATCTGTTTCTGTACCATCACCCACCCATCAGCCCACCTAATTTCTTATAATAAATTCATTAATTCATAGAATTTTTTCAATTTATCTCACGAATTTAAATTAGTTCAGAATAGAGTAGGCTACTGTACCTTACAGTGAGTGACACAGCTTAATACTCTATGTGTTTGAATATTCTACAGTTCTCACACACGTTCAATGGTTGTATTATTTGTGAACATTGTTTTTTGAGTATTATTTGTATGTATTATTCTTTTATTATTTGTAAGAATTATTGTATTTCTCATTAGGAATCGTAAATATTGAACATTCTTTGAAATTCAAAGTAAATTCCATTAACTATTAGTAGAATAGAATCCCAGTAGAATGAATTCACTCATTTTTTGTGAGAAGAAAAAATAGTAAGCCTCAAATAAATGCAATATTACACAGTAAATAAATTACTTGAGGGCTGTACAGTCCTTCCCAAAATGTTTATTTCACAAATAAATAAATTGGCTGTATATTGTACAGTCCTCGTCAAGATAATGTTCATTTCACTAATAGCTTGACCATTGCAATAGGATTTAATTGAATCAAAATTATTTGAAACAATATTAATTGAACAATCTTGCTATTAATAAAATATAAGAAAAAAGAGCTTGAATTGTGACTTAAATAAGTACTATCACACTTTTCGGGTTTATAATGTCTATATTCAACAGATTCCTCTGATTAACGAAGTCCAGAATTAACGTAGTAGATTGACTACTGGCTCTAGAGCAGCATTCCAAGTAGACCAAGGCCCACCAGCTGCTTATTAGACATTTATCACTTACTTCCCATCCTAAGCAGTCGTCCCTAGTAGTGACGAAGCAGTCCAAAGTAGACCTAGGCCAACCAGCTAGCAGCAACAATATTCCTGTCATATGAGGTGCTAGCAGTCTCTGGCAACCTATTGACAAGACAGTCTGGAGCCGGGGGCCCCCATAGGGCCTCAAGTTGCAAGTAAAGGTCATATAAGGTCATATACAGGGGGGCCTGTATTTCTTGCCCCGGGACCCCCCAAAAACGTGAAAATCGTTTATAACTTTGAAAAACATGTCCCGAATATATTTTCTGCACTGGGGCCCCAGAGACCTACTCAGTTCTGTGACAGATGAAGAGCAGCTGATAACGTCATAACTGTACGTAGGCCTACCAGCTAGTAGCAGTCATATTCCCAACTACTCAGTCCTTCAACACATTGTGAATTATACCTGTACCTTGGTCTCCCAGCTGGCAGTGATCACATACCGCACTACTTAGACAATTGGCAGATTGTGTGGTGCTGATAACGTAATAAATGTACCTAGGCCTACCAGCTAGCAGCAGTCTCACTCCCAACCAAGGTTCACCCTCGGTCTTCAATACAGTCCAAACTTCTCAGTCTGTGAATTATAACTGTACCTAGGCCTACCAGCTGGCAGCGATCGCATTCCCCACTACTCAGTCCTGGTTGGCAGTTGCCGATGACGTCATAACGGGAGATCCGGCTGACGGTGAAGATGATGACGTAGAAGATGATGTCATCAGGTTGATTGAAGGTCAGAACATTGATGAGGAGTTGTCGGAGCTGGTGACCAGATCCTGGGCGGTGTGTTGGCTGTGATGGTGCAGCAGAGTGTTGGCATTTGCGTCTTGGTGTGGCATGCGGCCTCCTGACTGTAAAATTAAAAAAAAAATTTATTTATTCAGTATAAAGAGTTGGATATCGTCAATAATATAAATCACAATCCTAAAACACATCTAAATATTTGATACAAAATGTCATGTATTACAGTAATTTCCAAAAGAAAGCGGTTAGGTGTATGGAAAGAGTATTTGATTAGATTCATGTAGGCCGTTGTTCAAGAGACTTGGTCTCCTAACTGTACCCTGCTTATATGTGTAGGCTATAAAGCTACTTTATATGTAAAAACGAATGATATTGATCAAAATCTTGATGTACATGATTATAATACAAGAAGTCGAGGAGATTATCACTTGGTGAGTCACAATAGTAGCTTACTCAAACAAAAACCTAGTTATATTGATAGGAAACACTACAACAAGCTTTAGCATTTTTTAAAGAGTCTTGAATATATAGAAATATTTTTAAAAAACAATTGAAAAAATGTATAGTTGATAAAGCTTTTTATAGTGTACAAGAGTTCCTTTCAGATAAAAATTAACCCTCACCTCAACTAATTGATATAGTAATTATGGTAAATAGCGTATAAGATAGTTATTGTTAATCTGACTTGTACTAATTTATAACTGGAGTCTCCAAGACGAAAAATGTATTAGTATTTACCTGACGCATCAGCTGACTGACGCTGTTGAGCAGAAGCGAGGCAGACGCATCAGCGTGTGTCGAGGATAGACCGAGCATTTTGGCCGAATGTTCCTGAGCCTTGGCTCGCAGACAGGCGATCGAGTTGTTCCGAAATTGTTCCGGATCCGATGCGGCCAGCTGCTGCATGACGGCTGCCTGGTGTGAACTGAGCTCCTGTTGCAGCCGCAGCTGCTGCTGTTGCAGCTCCTGGGAAGCTGAGGTGGGGGGCCCCGTAAGGGGGGTGTCCCCTGTGGGGGGTCCTCCCGACTGGGCACAGGCGCCCAGGTTGCCTAGGCTCGGTACCTGTTTACAAGAAACGGTGGATAATAATAACCGTCCAGCCATGTTATGAAGAAGATGGTGGACCTACTATTTTAGGTGGGTTCCGAACAACCGAATGAGTGATAATAATGCCTATAACATCAAGTCATTGAAGCACGGTCACCCATCCAAACTCAGTTTTGAGCAGTCGTGACTGAACAACACGATTGCATGAAGACCACGCTCACCGCATGACCAATCACCACCCTAACATAATGCATAATGCATTTTAAATGACAAAATACCTTCCCCGCGTTTGGATGGGTGACCGTGTCTCTATGACAATGTTATAAGCATTATTATCATCTCCCTGAGGGTTCGGAACCCACCTGAAGGTCTTCCACGCTCTCCATTACATGGCTCAACCAATAGAAGCCATACGCTTATTACTATTATTATTATTACTCTTATTATTATTGTCATTATTATTATTATTATTATTATCATCATCATCATCATCATCATCATCTCCCCTAGGCGCAGGCGTAGCCAGGAATTTTTCAAGGGGGTGACCCCCCCCCCCCCCTACATCATAAAAAATCCCTACCAATGCAATACACTCTAAATATTGTTTTACTTCATAGACGATAATTTTTAAAATAAAATTACAACGAAATCCTTTGAATAATATAACTTAATATAAAATTGACACTTTATTATGATTACACGGCAATCACTTCCCTATAGGTTGATTATTTTCTATGTTTTCACTTCGATGAAAAAAAATACTCTGACTGACCAGATACCTGTACGGCTCACGGTTATCTTTTACCTGTTTCAATATAGGCTTACTTTTATTTTATAGGCTAAGTTTATTTTTATTCTGTGTTCTATTGTAAGATGATGTTTGTATATTTCTTTTAAAATAATAGATATTGCCCGTATTTATGAACGTTCCTGCAGTCTCTTTTGACTCGAGCAACTCTTGAAATGAAATGTATTTATATATCAACTTTTTATTGTAAATTTAACGACTTACAGTCAATTTTAACTATGAATAAATAATACTTTTGGCCAAACTCAGTCATGGAAACTCATCTTCAAGGCGTCTTAGATGCCTTAAACATGCCTAGATAACGTTTGGTCAAAAGTGAGTAGAAATATTATTTATTAACAATTGAAATTGACTGCAAATCGTTAAATTTACTATAAAAAGTTAATATTAACAACGCAAATCGTTATGGAAAAAGAAATCCAAGTATTTATATAGACTATAATACAAGAAGCCGAGGAGATTATCACTTGGTGAGTCACAATATAGTAGCTTATCCAAACAAACCCCTAGTTATATATATATATATATATTTTTTTTGTAGATTACGTCTTGGAGACTCCAGTTAAGGAGTATAAGACAAGTAAGAATACCAATTGGTAAGAATACCTAGAATTCTGACTTGTCTTATACTCCTTAACTGGAGTCTCCAAGACGTAATCTACAAAAAAAAGAAGGAAATTCTACAACAAGCTACCGCAGTTTTTAAGGAGTCTGGAAAATATAGAAATATTTTAAAAACAAATGAAAAAATATTTAGTTGATAAAGCTTTTTATAGTGTGCAAGAGATCCTTCCACATCAAAATTAAGCCTCTCCTAAACTAATTTATTGATATAGTAATTATGATAACTAGTGTATAAAATTGTATAATTATTAATCTGACTTGTCTTATGCTCCTTAACTGGAGTCTCCAAGACGTAATCTACAAAAAAAATATATATATAAAAAGAGTCACTTGAGCCAAAAGAGACAGTGAAGGAACGTTCATAAATACGGATAGGAAAATGAGAAAGAGATAAAGTACTAAATTATAAAGAGGTAAAGTAGGAGTAATTGCTCAACAATGTGATCCAATATGATTGTAACAGAGGCTTTCGTCAACATGACATTCATTTTAAGGCAACTATTGTGCTATCGTCTATCGCTATTATCGGAAATAAATGATTTAATATCGCAAAAATAAGTTGATTCCAATCCAATCCTAACCTCATTCTTGTCGTGAGGCCTCTGCTGTTGCCTGGCTGCCTCCTGGTGACCACCACCGCCGTCATCCTCCGCACCCTTCCTCGACGGCATCCTGGCACCCTCCTGCGACGAGTCATCCTCACCCTCCCCGGCGCCATCCTGGCTCTGCCTCGAGGACGTGGCACAGTCCGCCTCGGAGTCGTCTTTCAACTGATCCGCGGCCTCCAGCGACTTGCGGTGCATGCCTGCAACAACATCATCAGCTACATCATCAGTTGGTAGTCACTGACTCCCCTCCTCACCGCTCCTACCGCTGGGCACCGCTAAAACCCACAGAGCAGAGAATAAATTTATTCTTCATTCAATTCAATATCCTATCAATATTCCCTAAACTCTGTAATTGTCGACGTAGCTCAGGTTGATTGAAATTTAAGTTTTTACTCAAAGTGGAATTTCATCTATATTTACGCTGCTAAAACCCACAGAGCATAGAATAAGAGCATAGAGCATAGAATATACAAACTACCTCACTCCTCGTTTGCGTATTTGTTTCAGTGGGCTTGGCATAGATACTCGCTATTGGTTCAGTGAAGAATTGTCCAATTCTTAAATCAGTTGAAATTAACAACAAAAAGTAAAAAATGCCAATACCATCAATTCAAAAACAAACATAATTCAAATGAAGATAGGGCTATGAACGTGTTTGTAAACGATAATCAACTAGACCAGGAAGAAAACATTGCATTTCTAGGAGTTTTGTTGGATAGACGATTGACCTGGGCTCCATACATTGAAAAAATATTTTGTAAAATTACATCTGGGATATTTGTACTGCAACAGCTTGCTAGATTAAATGACAAAACGTTACTTTTTACAGCTTACCCTGGGCTCTTATTGTCACATATTAGGTATGCTATCTTAGTATGGGGTAATTCATCAAAACAAAATCTTGATAGGGTGTTTAAGATCCAAAAGGAAGCGGTTAGGTGTATGGAAAGAGTAAATAGATTAGTAATATAAACTTAAAAAAACCACTTTTAAATGGAAATTAACTCACGTTATGGCGTGACGACCGTTTCGCTCTGTTGTCTAGAGCATCGTCAGTGCTCTATGTGGAGTGTACTGTGGGTCGTCTGACGATGCTCTAGACTAGACAACAGAGCGAAACGGCCGTCACGCCATAACGTGAGTTAATATCCATTTAAAAGTGTTTTTTTAAGTTTATATTACATATTAGTGGAAACAAGATGGATCTTCAACATCATAAAATAGATTAGGTTCATGTAGGTCGTTGTTCAAGAGACTTGGTCTCCTAATTGTACCCTGCGTATATGTGTATGAAGAAGCTACTTTATATGTGAAAACGAATGATATTAACCATGATTTCGACTTACACGATTAAAATACAATAGTAGCTTATTTAAACAAAACCTAGTTTTATTGGTAGGAAACTCTACAACAAGCTACCGCAGTTTTTAAAAAGTTTTTACTTCAAGTAGGAAAATGCATCATTTTACGTTGAGAAATGTAGAATAACTTAGTTTATAGTATTGGTTGATCCATGATGTACGACGAACTGACATTAGAATAGTACTATATTAATTTTCAGCACATAGACGACATTCAAAACTATTTTTTTATATAAATAATTCTATTTATTCTAAACAGTTCTGCATGTCGTCTATGTGAAAATATCTATCACAACTTAGCTTTAGAATGGACTTAGCTTTCACACAAATATCCCACATTTATATGTATATTGGAATCAAAACAACAACATACTCATATCAAAGAAGCATTTTTATTTATCGCTACAAGAGAAAATTAAAGGATTAGATAATTGAATCATTAAAATTAGATAATGTGAAATCTGAATTTTTTTTTTTTTTGTAGATTACGTCTTGGAGACTCCAGTTAAGGAGTATAAGACAAGTCAGATCAACAATATTATACACTAGATACCATAATTACTTCAATTAGTTGAGGTGAGGCTTAATTTTGATGTGAAAGGAACTCTTGTACACTATAAAAAGCTTTATCAACTAAATATTTCTTCAATTGTTTTTTAAATATTTCTATATTTTCAAGACTCTTCAAAAACTGCGGTAGCTTGTTGTAGAATTTCCTACCAATATAACTAGGTTTTTGTTTGAATAAGCTACTATTATGACTCACCAAGTGATAATCTCCTCGGCTTCTTGTATTATAATCATGTACATCAAGATTTTGGTTAATATCATTCGTTTTTACATATAAAGTAGCTTCATACACATATAAGCAGGGTACAGTTAGGAGACCAAGTCTCTTGAACAACGGCCTACATGAATCTAATCTATTTACTCTTTCTATACACCTAACCGCTTTCTTTTGGATCTTAAACACCCTATCAAGATTTTGTTTTGATGAATTACCCCATACTAAGATAGCATACCTAATATGTGACAGTAAGAGCCCATGGTAAGCTGTAAAAAGTAATGTAAAGTAAATGGAAATAGTGATAAACAATCTTTAGAAACTTTAACTATTGAAAGATTTAGTGGGTGACTGAGTAAACCGAGCAGTAGTTTTATATCATGTACATTTGGTTTTAGATTTATTTCTTGGAAATCAATTATTTATTACAAATAATTATTTTTATTGATCTTACCGAGTAGCCAGGGTGCGACACACTCGTTCTCCTTGGCACTCTTGAGTATGGTTTCAGGCAGTGGCAGTGAGTGCCGAACCATTGCTCCATACAGGCCATACTCGGCCATTATTGTGCTACGGCCCCAACACTTTTCTGTTTTCCGCCATTTTGCTCGCCTATTTTGAAACCACACCTGTAACAGAAAATTAAAAAAAATTACCAACTAATATTCAGCAAATATTGGTGATGTATTTTTGTAGAAATTGAAATATTTAGAATAAAACACAGCAACAAAATAAGCCCAAGCGTTTGGGAAACTTTCAAACTCATACCTCGACAAAAAATATGAATGCAGAGTAATGATTTTATTGTAGCGTGTTCTATTTGTTTTAAATGTTTGTAACTCTTGAAACTATCACCTTAACTCTATCGACACAATCAAATTGAAAGTGAACACCATGATAAATAAAATTTATTAAATATAATTTTATTGTCTTTGAGTTCCTTGAAGAATAGACAACGTCAAATCACTAATAAAATACTTTTAAAGCAGTATCAACTGTATACAGGAATACAAAAACAAGTCCTAGAATATAAAATTAACTATTGCATGAGCAATCAACAAAACTAACAATCATTTCAACTTCAATTTCAACTTATAAGGAATACTTCTATTGAAAGATTAATTATAGTCTAAAACAAGTCAAATTATAAGTAACTATTGCATAATGTATGACAAGAGGAGCGTTATGATCAATGGAGTCTCCAAGACGTAATCTACAAAAAAAAAACAAAAAAAAAACTTCTTAGGTTATTTTATCGTAGCTCTCATTATTGTGGATGTTTTATAATGTATGTGATGTTTTCCATGACTTAATGAACAATCTAATATTAAAACTGACACTGTATTTCTATTTAATATATGATTTTCACTCACTTATATTGGAGATACTGGAGGGATGCATTTCACTTCTATAGAGAAGCTTCACCCGCCAGGCTTCTCTGTAAAAGTGAATGCATCCATCCAGTATCTCCAGTATAAGTGAGCGAAAATCATATATTAAATAGAAATACAGTGTCAGTTTGCTACTAGATTTTTTTTATAATGATCCATACCTGCGCATTGAATCTCAAAGTCTTTTTCTCAATATGTTTGTATGGGTTTTTGAGAAATGTTCACAAATATTATTGATAAGTTGATTATATCTCGTAATAAAAAAGATTATACCCGGTTGATATAATAATATCGATAATAATTTAATAAAGTTGATATAATAATATTATGATAATACCCTTGAGACCAGCTTAAACATATAATATACTTTATTGGCACAAAAAAATATGGACGGAAGTCCTACATTATTCTTCTCCCCATTACAAAGATCTAAAAACAGCTAAACTTTGAGCAGAAAATCACCAAAATATTATTTTATAAGTGAATTACATTCAGTGATGGGATCAGTTACTTGCAGACACAGCAGGAGTCATTTTTAATAGGCATGTAACTGAATCTCAATTGAACTGACACGTGGACATCATTATGGGCTGGAGATTGAACCCCTTTTAAGGCACAACTCCAATTTCGAAGTGCATGTTTTCTAGAGGGTGAGTTTCGGGTCACCCTCTATTAATTGTCTATTTTCTCATGATCTGCTAGATCATGGATTCTATCTAGATATTGAATTCAATCTGGTTCATGATCGATTTTGGTCATAATTGTATCATATATATAGTAACTAGGATCTACAGTTATATCCAGCAGATTTCTAGTTGATCTGTGATGTTTTCCATGAGGAAATACTTGATGAACAATATAATTCCTGGATTTCTTGTTCCATGACGAACTGCGTTGTTAATATTAACGTTTTAAGTGAATTAAACGACTTGCAGTCAAATTTTATTTAAAATAAGTAGTATTTCACTTACTTTGTAGGCCGAACGTTTTCGGGTTGTTGAAACCCATCTTCAAGGCCTTCAACAACCCGAAAACGTTCGGCCTACAAAGTAAGTGAAATACTACTTATTTTAAATAAAATTTGACTGCAAGTCGAACAATATAATATACAAACGGACACTGCATTTCTATTTATTATACGATTTTTACTCACTTATAGTAGAGGGATACATTTCACTTCTAAAGAGGAGCTTCATGAAGGCTGATGAAGCTTTTCTTTAGAAGTGAAATGCATCCCTTTATTATAAGTGAGTAAAAATCTTGATTAAAATAGAAATACAGTGCCAGTTTTGATATTAGATTGTTCAAGTATTAATTTTCATATTTTAATACAAAACCTAACTTACTGAGAACTGAACAGATATTAGTATACATTACAGCCTACTGTATTGTTAATTGTGTAAGTAGTCTATGAATTATAAAAACTTATTTGTTTGATACAAATTCACCGGTTTTCAAGGAACTTGCGATTCACCAAAATGGCAAATATTCATATTAAACTTAATTCAACATCAAATATTAGAAATAGAAAAATAATATTAACTTTTCATGAGAAATTTAACGACTTGCAGACAAATATTTGTCAAGAATAAGTATAATAACTCACTTAATCTGGCTGAGCGCTTTCGAAACTATGAGATCCATCTTCAGAGGCCAAGTCGTTAAATTTCTCATGAAAAGTTAATATTAACAACGCAGTTCGTCATGGAACAAGAAATCCAGGAAGAAAAATAATACCAATTAAGAAGAACTGGATGAAAATGATATTCGTGGTGATGAAAAATTTCAATTTATATAATATAATTGATAGCAAATTTATTATATATAGCGATGTATTATGATAAATGTGTATTCAAAAATGATTTTTTTTTGAGGATGAAGCCCACATAGGTCTGAGACCTGTGCGTGGGTAATGAGTTGGATGATTGTGATTTATGAGTTGGACCTACAGTTTTAGGTGGGTTCCGAACCACCGGGAAGTGATTTTACAGCAGAGAACAGTGTCTTTTTTGCTGGCCAATCTAATCGGTCACCGTTACAAACAGGACCTACGAGAACGTAGCTTATCTATCTGAACAGATACCTACTACTGCTCGCGGCTATCCCTAAATAAAAATAATGAATACAAGTTGTTACTATTAGTGTGAAAATTTAATAAATGCAAGTTTGAATGCACATAAATTGGTTACCTCTACCCTAACACTGTATGGGATTTCTCTATAATCTCTAAAGGCCATACAAAGTACAGGGAAGGCTTTTTCCAGACTGAAGTTTTTTCACAAAAAGGCCACACAAAGTGCAGGGAATCTCCAAGCTTAGCCGCTGACCACATAAGGTTCAACAAATTTCGCTATTACAATTGGACGTATCTCCTCCACTACATGCATACCTATATATACATTATATATATATATATACCGAGACTACATTATTTCTTCAGCTTTTTCCTTTTCTCTGCTTCTTTCCACCTCAACTAACTAATTGTCCAAGCAATTAGAGGCAAGCCCTCACCATTAACTGGTTGGCAATTAGTGTGATAATGGACATCAAGTTGAATTTTAAGAATTTGTAGGGATAAAAATGTTGTGGGGCATGTTTTCCACGAATGACTGATCGTGATAAATATTATCCATTAACTTTTCATGTGAAATTTAACGACTTGCAGTCAAATATTTGTTAAGAATATTACAAATATTTGACTGCAAGTCGTTAAATTTCACATGAAAAGTTAATATTAACAACGCAGTTCGTCATGGAACAAGAAATCCAGAAATATTATCCATTTATGAAGATACCGTCAAAAAGAACTTTACAAAAGATTTGAATAAGAGAATCAATCAATCAATCATTTATTTATTTATTTACAAGTTCCAAATGAAGGTCCCGCTAAACCTTGTGGGTTTTTCAGCAGGTGCCAACATAATATAAATCACAAAATCACAAAATTTCAATATGGAAATCAATTATATAATACAGATTACAAAAAAGAAGAAATTAGGGAAAAGAAGAATAGGAAAAATGAAGGTTATGGTGGAAATTGAATATTAGTCTAATGTATGTAAAGAAAAATAAATGAAACCAAACAAGTAAGAATAAGAAGCTCATTTATAAAAGAAGATGCAATTATTATTCAAAAGCAAATGATACATAGATCCATTTTGCTACCATACAACAATAATTTATGTATTCTTCCTGTATTCGCATGAGAGCCAGATAATTCAATTTGATTGAAAAAGAGACTTCAATTAATTGAACAAGTTATTTTGAAAATTACAAAATTATAGAGAGGTTAAAGTAGAACATTTACTGTTTCAATCTTAGATAACAAACTGTCCACTGAAACTTAAAGCAAGCATGTAAGTTGAATGGAATATAAACTTGAAAAACACTTTTAAATGGAAATTTAAATGTATGTTGGAATGGTGATCCCCCACCCCTACACCATTCCAACATACATAACCCTCAAACTCATGCCTTAAATCAGTGTACTGTGGGTCGTCTGACGATGCTCTAGACAACAGAGCGAAACGGCCGTCACGCCATAACGTGAGTTAATTTCCATTTAAAAGTGTTTTTCAAGTTTATATTCCATTCAACTTACATGCTTGCTTTAAGTTTCAGTGGACAGTTTGTTATCTAAGATTAAAACAGTAAATGTTCTACTTTAACCTCTCTATAATTTTGTAATTTTCAAAATAACTTGTTCAAATAATTGAAGTCTCTTTTTCAATCAAATTGAATTATCTGGCTCTCATGCGAATACAGGAAGAATATATAAATTATTGTTGTATGGTAGCAAAATGGATCTATGTATCATGGTGATCCCCCACCCCTACACCATTCCAACATACATAACCCTCAAACTCATGCCTTGAATCAATCAGTGTACCATGCAATCAGTGTACTGTGGGTCGTCTAACGATGCTCTAGACAACAGAGCGAAACGGCCGTCACGCCATAACGTGAGTTAATTTCCATTTAAAAGTGTTTTTCAAGTTTATATTACATATTAGTGGAAACAAGATGGATCTTCAACATCAAGGTAAATGGAAGCTAGTAAAGTCTCATTGTCTGAAAATAATGTTTTTTGCTACAAAATATTGCAAGAACAATAGAATTTTCTACTCTCATTTTATCTACAATAAATTCCAGTTTAGAATAAATTCGAGATTATAGAATAAAATCAACGGATAGTCTAGGTGACTAGTCTCAATAAATATAGTGTTAAGCTTTGGGGAAGTGCATCCTTTGAAAATAATTTATATTAATAATAATAATAACAATAACACTAATAATAATAATAATAATAATAATAATAATAATAATAATAATAATAATAATAATAATAATAATAATAATAATAATAATAATAATAATAATAATAATAATAATAATGATAATAATGATAATAATAATAATAATAATAATAATAAATTCTCTGGTTTTGAGTACAGCACCACCAGAGGAGTTTATTCACAATAAGAAAAATAAACATCGCGGAAAAATGTCTGTATGAAGTCTTTTAAATCTAATATAAAGAACTTCAATACTGAATTTTGTTGCTCTCATTATATAAAATATTCAAAGGATATTATTTAAATCTCAGAAACAAGTAGTGGGATATGTGAGCTTTAATCATTCTTGTAGGCATGTATTGAAGCTTCAAATTTTAATATTCCTACTACATTTACAGGGTTATTTTATGCACTTTTATGAACACTAATTGTATCCAATATGAACCATAGAGTAATCTTTACAATTATTATTGATTAATCTATGATATGAACTTATGAGATCATGATGATCTGTTTGTCATCTAGCCTTGTAATTATCAAGCCTTGTCATCAAAGAGAAAGTACTCACTGTATAAAGCCTTTTTGTCTTGAATGTATTGATAGAAACTAAAAAGAATTTGTTTTGTTTCAGTATAAGATCCGATGTGCATGGATACAATACCAGAAGCCTGCACAAGCTTGATGTTCCGTTCTGTATGCAAAAACCATAAAATCCTTGGCATGAAAATGTTTAATAAGTCACCAGCTGCCTTTAAATGTATTGACTGTTTGAAAAGTTTTAAACTGATGTTAACTAACTGTTTGCTTGGCTTTCCATTTTATTTATTAAATGATTATTTTGACTGTGATATAAATCAGGTGTATAATTTTGAAATTTGTATTAATGTTTTAGCTTGTTAGATTTTGACTATGTCTTATACATTTTTATGTTTTTGGACAATAAACTATATTCTATTAAATTGGCTGGCAAAAAAGACACGTTCTCTGCTGTAAAATCACTTCCCGGTGGTTCGGAACCCACCTAAAACTGTAGGTCCAACTCATCAATCACCATCATCCAACTCATTACCCTCGCACAGGTCTCAGGCCTACGTGGGCTTCATCCTCAAAAAAAAAATAAAAAATACATAACAGCTAATTTTATAAGTTGCTCTAGAAAGAGTTCAAGTTTTCAATAAAAAAGGAAAGTCTCCATGCTCTAAAAATATACTCTTGTGATTGTATGCAAGTGTTGAGTTGACGCATCACTAGAAGCTCAGAAAAAAGGGGAAAAAGCTCGATAATTGCATCTATCAAGTGAAAACAAGTACGCCTCATAACAAGCTCACTCAGCCCATATATGCATGCATGCATACCATCCTCTTTGATCAATATTTAAAGCTGGGGTGATGAAAAAATAATAAATAATTTGTACTTTACTGTACTACAATGCAACAAAACTAATTGTCAACTTGGTTACATAAAAAAATTATATGGTTTTAAAAAAATGAATATTTTGAGTAGAATAGGTCTCCTCACAGTTTTGTTTCAAGATGTGTATTCAATTGGTCCTTATCCTTACCCTTACCAATTCCGTAACTTGACCTATCCTAGTACATGTAACCATAGTTGGTTAGGTCATTTCTCACTCCATATGTTACTGTTATTTTGTTAATGTGTTAGAATTTTATATTTTATTCTATTTTCTTAAATGTATATTGTCAGTTGTAATGACTTTGGTGAGAAAAAATAAAGAATTGAATTGAAAAAATTGAAAAAAAAATTGGTCAATCTATATTTATAGTATATTAACTTTTTTTTGGAGGATGATGATGATTGATGTCCTGTGCGTGGGTAATGAATTGGATGATGGTGATTTATGAGTTGGACCTACAGTTTTAGGTGGGCTCCAAACCCCGGAACTGACACTGTATTCCCATTTAAATTATTAGACTACAGTGCAACTTGGTTATTACGGCCTTGGCCATAACGTCAACACGGATATAACGTCATTCAAGCCTAAGTCCCGCCAAACTTAAAGTGTAAGCATTGGTAAAACCTCGGATTTATCGTCAAAATATTTTAAAACCTCGTATATAACGTCAACCTCAGATAGGATTGTCGAATAATTAATTAAGTTTTTAAAAAGATAAATTTTATTGCTGACCCGACGGACATAGCCCCGTCGTTCAGTGAAGAGAGACTGGAACGGACTAAGCACGGCGCGCAGGCCGTGAGAACTTTTATTAACTATGATAATGCTGATTTAGCACTACTACAATAATACACCTATAACTCCTCCACCCCAAAATTTTTCATCGTCCTCGATGTTTGACCTTAAGGTTTAGGTATAGCATAAATCAAAGTAGTGGGGGCTTGCGGAGAACTAGTCGGTAAAGATACATTATAATTAGGCTTTAAAATTCGACAATAATAAAATAACAAAATTACAACTAAAATAATCATTAAAATAACAAATAATAAGAAATACAAATGTTGAGTACTTCCTTCATTAAACATTGATAAATCATTTAAATTGGAATTCTGCTTTTCCAAAAAAGACACTTTCTTCAAATTATTTATATCGTTTGAAATCATTTCAATTTTCTCAGGAATATTCGTGAGCTTGAAAGATTTTGAAGTTTTGAAAGTGGATGGAAGACGTTGGTCTTTCATCTGGTCACCTTGCTTCAAATGAATGAGAAATGTTTTTGACGGATTTATTTTATCATTATTGATTCTGATATGGGATTGACCATATCCATAAATACAATTACAGACTTCATCATATCGAATGAATGGAGTCGGATTCGCAATAGTGAATCTTTGACAATTGGTCAAGTCATTATTTGCTAATATATCTAGAATACAAGAGTCATTGACATAACGTATAGTTTTACAATAAGAGGCATCATAGTCATGTAAACATTGGTCTAATACTATTAAGCCTGATTCAGATACGGAAACAATTTTCTCGCTGACACTTATACTATAACAATAGTTGTCGAGAAGTACTGGATATTCTATCATACGGAAGGTTTCAAACAATGCGCTTTTCTTAGGAACAGAAATAAAATACGTTATAAAATTCTGTGAGATAGTACAATGAACTGAGCTGAGTTTCCATAATGTTTCAATATTGTCACTTGCAACATTACCTCTGTGGGAACTTGTTATATTTTCAAAGTCTTTTATATTAATAATAGAGTAATGAATTTTAGAATTGTAGCAAAATTCAATACTATCTAATAATGTGTTCACTTTTATTTCCATTAATTCAAGATTAAGATTAATAAGAAATACAGCTAGAATTTGATTCAATACAGTAGATTGCAATAAAGTTACATTCTTAATAATTTCATTATTACTATTAATTACTTTCAAATCATCATTAAACTTATCAACTAATTTATTATTTACAACTATGCTTTTCCTTTCATTTTCAATAAGTACTTGTTCATTTGATTCTAATCTATCAATTATCTTATCATAGTGTTTTTTATCTTCTGCGTCCATGTTACCAGTTATCCATGATATAGCATTTCCTAACCCATTAAAGAGTCCTCTCTTTTTACGAGATGATGAAGACTTTGGAAACAATAGACTTAATTTTTCAACGAGATTATCACGTAATTGCATGAAAGGAATGATAAGTTTTTTCAATTGATAAGATGACACATTTTGTAACCTATCTATAGAGTCGGATAGATTATCGATCTCTGTCTTAATACTAGTTATATTAGAGTAATGTAAAAAGGTAAAAGTATCATTTATATACATATGTCGTTCAATTTCCACTGGTATTATTCCGGCGGTGTTAGTCAGATCCACTAGTTCGTACGCTTGGACCAGGGGTAGGAGAGGGATTAGTACCAGAAGCCATATTATCATCTGTAACAATTCGTTTCATTTTTATTTTTCTAGGTCGTTTCAACCTATTGGGATGCAATTTAAGGGTTCTCCTGCGAGATTGATAAATATTTTTACCAATTTCTTTCGCTTCAAAATATTTAGGGAGATATTTTTTATTTTGAATGCTCCTCACAAATCTAACGTCATCTGGGTATTTTGGAGGTTCCTCTCGATTTTTGTTCAATTTTTCAGTTCTCTGTTGCTTTTCTTTGTCTGTTTTATTTTTCACTAAGCCTCGAAAAGTTTCTAACTCTTGGAAATATCTATCTGCTAATTCTTCTGTTATTTGGACAGGAGTCTTTTCTAATGAATTAAAATGTTTAAATTTACCAAAGGTCAATTCCAAAGGAGTCATTTGATGGGTAGAGTTCAGAGAATTATTATAAGTTATCAGAGCAAGATCTAATTTTTCTTTAAAGGTTGCATGTGGCATTTCAGTTTCAAGTCCAGTGAGTAATTCGACTAGTGTGGAGTGTGCTCGTTCTATTGAGCCTTGACTGTCAGGGTGTCCTGCAGAAGTATAATGTGGTGTTATTTCATATAATGCCAGTAATTGTCTAACTAGTGCATTGTCAAATTCTTTTCCTCCATCCATGGAGATGGTTTCTGGAATAGGATATTTTGAAATATATTCTTTTAAGGCTTTGGTTATTGACGGGCCATTGACACTATCAATTATGAAAGCTTGGAAAAACTTAGAAAATAAATCAATTGTTGTTACAACTTTATTGGATTCAAATGAAAATACATCTACTTGGATTTTTTCAAAAGGTCTCAATGGTGTTGGTGTTACTTGATATTGAATTTTAACAGGTCTACGATCGTATTTAGTGCGAAGACATGTCGGACAATTATTTACATAATTAGTTACATCACGGTGCATTGTGGGCCAATAGTAATTTCGTCTTAATTTTAGATAATTTTCGTTTATTCCTCTGTGGAATGTTTTTCCTTCGTGATAGGTAGAAACTAATAGTTTTTGTTCCTCAGAGTCTGTAACGTCTGACAATTTAGTTTGATATATTTTGAATCTGGTTGTTAGGCTTACTTCTTTTAATTTTTCGACCAAGAAATTAAGTAAACTGTCTGCTGTGGGTTGGAACTTTTTATTAGGAATTTCAAATATTATTCCATAAGTGAGATCAGGTTGGAAGTATGTTTTTAATTTTTCCATATTACTTGAAATATCGTTTTTCGATGAAACAGTAATGTTGACTCGATTTTTATTGAAAACTTTCATAAATTGGATACTAAATTTTCCACGCTTTAGAACAATTTGGTATTTTTCTTTATTGATTGGTGAATTATCAGTCACTATAGCAGCTCTATCGTCGGAGGATTCTTGTGAATGAATTGTTACTAATGAGTCATTGTCATCATTATTTTGTGGAAGATTTATTTCTTCGTTATCTTGATTATCTTGATTTGGGAAAAATTCTGCTAGTACTCTATCTAAGTCTATAGGTTCATCCATTGGTTCATCAAGAGAGTTTGCTGGAGAATTTAAAGGAACTATGTCTTGGGAATCAAGTTCAGTAAGAGTGTTAAAATCTACTATCTCATTATTTAAAACTTCAGAAACGTTAACTGGATTTCGGGATAATGCGTCAGCGACAACATTAGATTTTCCTTTCAAATATTCAACTGTGAAGTCATATTCTTCGAGGAGTAATTTCCATCTCAAAAGTTTAGAATTTGGTTCTTTCAAATTTCTGAGCCATACAAGGGGTTTATGATCAGTTTTGACTATGAATTTCCTACCATATAAGTAAGGACGAAAATGTTTTATGCTCCATACTATGCTTAGAAGTTCTTTTTCTATAGTAGGTAAATTACATTCAGCTCTGTTGAGGGTACGAGATGCATATGATACAGGAAGTTCGGTACCGTTTATTGTTTGAGACAAAACGCTACCTATAGCATAATTAGAGGCATCGGTTGTTAAAGTAAAAGTTTTATCAAAATTAGGAAACGTTAATATAGGAGAATTACAAAGGGCTTGCTTTAAATTATTGAACGATTTTTTATATTCAGAATTATTAATATCAATTTTTTCATCTTTTCTCAATGCTCTGGTAAGAGGTTGAGCGATTTTTGCGTAGTTTTTGATTAGTTTTCTGTAGAAACCGGTCATACCAAGGAATTGTTTAATTTCTTTGACAGTCTTAGGAATTGAAAATTTTGAAACAGCTTCGATTTTAGCGGGATTAGGACGAATTCCGTCTTTAGATACAATGTGTCCTAAAAATAATAATTCCATATTACAAAAATTTGTTTTGTCTAATTGAATTTTCAACTGGTATTGTCTTAATTTTTTGAATACTCGTCTTAAGTCTTTAAGGTGTTCTTCGAATGAGTCTGAAAATACGATTATGTCGTCCATGTAGACTAGAGCGTTTGGTGTGTCACAAAAAATTATATTCATAGCGCGCATAAAGCTAGGAGGACCGTTCTTCAATCCGAATGGCATTCTAACAAATTCATAATGTCCTTCTTCTGTGCTGAAAGCAGTTTTGGGAATATCAGCTTCTTCAACTTCAAGTTGATGGAAGCCTGACGCTAAGTCTAAACTAGAGAAATAAGTTGCTCTACCAATTTTTCCAAAAAGATCTTCTATGTTTGGAAGTGGAAATTTGTCACTCTTTGTCTTCTCATTTAATTTTCTATAGTCCAAGACAAGACGTACTTTGCGTTTACCAGAAGAATCTAATTTTTTGGGTACTACCCAAAGAGGGGAATTATAGGGTGAGTTGGATGGTCTGATGATTTTTCCATCTAGTAATTTTTGAACTTCAATTTTAATGTCATTTCTGAAAGCTACAGGATATCGATAATTTTTTGTATAAACAGGAGAGTCATCAGTTGTTTCAATTTTGTGTTTTAACAAATGAGTGGCAGTTAGTAAAGTATTTTCGAGTTTTAAGATATCTTGGAATTCATGAACTAAATTGACAATTTCTGCTTTGTCACTTGGATCTATATGGTCCAGACGAATAATATCTGAAATTTCTTCATGAGTTAGTGAATTCTCAGAGGGAGAATGATCTATTAATTCACACTCTTCTATTTCAAGACATTCAATATTTACTTCTTTGTCAGTATCGGAAAAGTATTCTAATTCGCAAAAATTTTTATCAATAATATTTACAAGAATTTCATTAAGTTCTAAAGTAGGTATTTTTGTTATGCCTAATTGAGAGTCTGATCTATTTATTAAAGGTAGTCTAAGATTATTAATACCTTTTCGTATTTTAACAGGAGTTAGGCCATTCAAGTTCAATGTCTTATCAGTAGTAATCATACAATTTGTTTGGAAATCAATCTGAGCTCCCATTTTACTTAGAGTCTCATGTCCTAATAAAATATCGTAATTTGAACTGAAATCATGTACAAAAAATAATTCTTTACTTAAATTAGCATGCACAGAACTTAAATCTAAAACAGCACGTAAAGAGCCTGTTGTTTCGCCAGCAGGTGTTTTGATTTTAAATTCGTAATCTTCAACATTAATACATGGAAATGTGTTATCAGTTCTAACAAAAATATATTTCGATCCTGTGTCAATTAAAATTTTGCAATCATTTACAAGTAAAAATGGTAATTCGTGAGCATTACAATAGTTCATTTCGATTACCTCGGATTCATTTTGACTCTGCCTAATTCTAAAAAATGATCAAAAGCTTCAGCTAATTTGTCAACTTTTGCAGCAAGTGCTTGGAAGTTTGAATCTGAAACTTCAGTTGATTCGGTCATTGGTTCAGTTAAATGAACATGATTAGGCTTATGTAAATTTGAAACAGTTCGCATTGATACATCGCTATTATTACGATTTTGATTATTTTGTGGTCTATTTTGTTGATTAAAATTTCGTGATTGAAAATGTTGAGGTTTTTGATTGAAACCTTGAGATTGAAAGGGCGTAAATTGACGTTGCTGGTTATTTTGATGATTCTGTTGTTGAAAAAATTGTTGTTTGAATGGTTGATTGCTTTGATTATTAAAAGGCGATTTGTTGGCTTGATTATGCTGAACATTATGGTTAGGTTTTTCATTTGAACTATTTTTAAAATGCATTTTTGACACATCGGTAGTGAAATTCAAATGTTTAAGAACAGCATTACTTTCACTTATAATAGCTTGCCTAGCTTCATTCAAATTCTTAATTCTAAGTGTTTGAAGATGCGCTCCCAATTGATAAGGAAGTCCTTCTACTAGAACGTTGATCACTTGCTTATCTAACTGGCTGGTGACGAATTCTAAAAATTCACCTTGCACTCCATCCAGTCTATGCCTACATATGATGGTGGTACGTTTTTCTTCTAACATATTCACAAATGAAAGAGGGTGTTGTCTATGATTCGGTTTCAGAGTTAAAAGTTCACTTGTTAGTTGATGCACTGATCGATTATCAGCAAAGTTATTTTTCAGGGCAGTAATTACATCCTTCACTGTCTTACATGAGCTGTTGATTACAACTATTTTAGCCATGTCATGCAGTCTTTTCTTAATTTGATATAATAAACGAAAATGATTTGCTCCAGCCTCAACAATATTGTTGGTGCAGTAGCCATCAAAAAGAGTCTCTACAACTTCAAGAAATGAAATAAGTTCAATGGGGTTGCCATCGTAATCTGGAATGAGGTCGAGATCACATTTGGGAAGTAATTTTGATATTTGTTGTACCTGTTGTTGTTGTTGTATTGGAACCTTGCCTTCGAGAGACATGATGGAGGATCCTGGATTTTCGTTTGGCTGTAGTCGAACGTCAGTCTCGTCTTCTTCTTCTTCAGTGTTGTCTTCCTCTTCTTCTTCAATCAACTCTTTCAGAGTTGGTCTATGGTCCAATCGCAAAGAGTCCAAGTAGGAGCTATTTGAGCGTCTACTGGCCAGGTTGATGATGTGGAGAATAGCACTTTTTGATCGCGTTCGGAACTTCACTACTCCCGAAACTTACGATCGCGGATTCAATTTCGGAAACGAACGTAAAGAATTGAAATTCACCGAAAATTTCGAGATTTTGATCGCGGATTTTCGTCGCCCGTCCCTGTTCGGGCGCCAGATAGGATTGTCGAATAATTAATTAAGTTTTTAAAAAGATAAATTTTATTGCTGACCCGACGGACATAGCCCCGTCGTTCAGTGAAGAGAGACTGGAACGGACTAAGCACGGCGCGCAGGCCGTGAGAACTTTTATTAACTATGATAATGCTGATTTAGCACTACTACAATAATACACCTATAACTCTCGTAATATAAAGTAACCTTGTGTAAATGGCTGAAATGAGCGATGTTGTGCATCAATGTAGTGCATCAATGTAGTGCATCAATGTAGTGCATCGCAGACGTATTCATTAGTTACGAATTAGTTAGAAGAAGGGTGTGCAGAAGAAAATTACAGATTTCTTCCAGCAGTAGGATTTCATTTGTAAGCTTGTATTTTTACTAACCATTTCATATTATGCTTCATTATTCATTTTATTTTATGTAGGCTAGGCCTACTGTACTGTAGAGTATTTCTGGATAAAAAACCATAACGTTAGCTACTTTCTTTTGGCAATTTATAACTTTTTTATGTTAAATCTAAACAGCCCAACATTTTACTGTAATTTATAAATTCAGTTGTATTTACACCAATAATGCCATTAAAGTATGTTTTTTTTTTAAAAAAACAGAGATTACATATTATTTCTCCTACGTTATTTAATAATGAGCTTTATGACCCTTTTATAGTGTCACTCTGATACAGCGTCAAAAATTGTGTGGTCCCTTGAATGACGTTATAACCAAGTTGCACTGTATTCTTCACTCACTCATACTGGAGGAATGCATTCACAATGAGAGCAATGCAGAGACTGATGGAGCTTCCCATTAGAAGCGAAATGCATTTCTCTAGTGTGAGTGAAAATCATAATTTACATAGAAATACAGTCTAACTTTAATATTATAATATTATGTAAGTTTGGACGACTCATATGATGTTTAGCTCATTAAAAAAAAAAAAAAAAAAAAAACAGAAAAAGGTGATGTTTTCCATGACGAAGTACTTGATGAACAAACTAATATCGAAACAAAACATGATTTTCACTCACTATACGAAACTCACTAAACTAGAGACACCGGAGGGCTGATGAAGCTTCTCTTTAGAAGTGAAATGCATCCCTCCAGTATCTCTAGTATAAGTGAGTGGAAATCATATATTAAATAGAAATATAGTGTCAGTTTTGATATGAGAAATACAGTGTCAGTTTATATAGTAGGTTGTTCATCAATTTGATATTTCGCCATGGAAACAACACAGATTTCAATAGTTCTATAGTTTGTGAAACGATATAGTCACACAAAGTGTGTACAAGTATCTGTCTAACGCATAGTGGCTTTTTGTAGAGCACAGGACTGAATGAGACTTTAATTTCACTTCTGTAAGAGTAGCCTCATTTATACCTGTGTTTAACAAAAGTCACCAAACAAGAAGTTACCAAGCACGGTCTGCGTTTTCAATAAATTATTGATAAATGGGAAAATAATAATGTAATACGCGTTCATTTCATGGCTGGCCCAACTAATACAGTATATCAAGTATATTTTTAAGATTATGTCTTGGAAACTCCGGCTATGGAATATAAGACAATTCAAGTAAGATCAACTACAATATTACCATTTTCATCCACTAGTTACCACAATTACAATTCAAATTAGTTGAGGTGAGGCTCAATTTTGATTTGAAGGGAACTAATTTGTCTTATGCAGTGTGACTATTTTTGAAGCATAGGACTGAATTTGACCACATCTCTGCTTCTGTTCAGGCAGTTCAATTCATCCATCTGTTTAAAAATTGTCAATCAACGTCAGGTTTCACTAAGCCTAAATGTTTAATAGATTGATGACTAATTGAGAAATATGGAAAATAGTAAACTATCATGAATTTTTCAACTCTCAACTTAAATATTATTTCAAATAATAATAATTTAGTAATTTTTCAAAAAATAATAATAGTAATAATAATTTCAACTCATTCAGTATCTCACCCTGTCTGAGCAGTGTGACTTTTTGTAAGACATAGAGATGAATTAGACCGTACACACCCTCGCTCCTAGTACCTTTTCAGTCAAATGTACATTCAAATCTTGCACAAACGTCTCACCCAAGGTGGTATTTTGAACAACACAGAACTAAATCAGACCTTACACCAGCTTCTGTTTGTGCAGTTCAATCAATACTCGTGCTTCTCAAAAAGTCAACCTGCGTCACGTCACCATGCCTGCATGACTATAAATACATTCATCTGTTGCATAAAACGTCTCACCCAAGGTGGTATTTTGTGCGACATGGTACTAAATCAGACCTTAGACTCGCTTCTGTTTGTGCAGTTCAATCAATACTCGTGCTTCTCAAAAAGTCAACCTGCGTCACGTCGCCATGCCTGCATGACTATAAATACATTCATCTGTTGCACAAAACGTCTCACCAAGGTGGTATTTTGTGCGACATGGTATTAAATCAGACCTTACATCCGCTTCTGTTTGTGCGGTTCAATCAATACTTGTGTTTCATGAAAAGTCAACCTGCGTCACGTCACCAAACCTGCGTCACCCTGCGCGCTCTACTTTTGTAGCAAATAATTTCACTCAATAATTTTGGTCATTGTGTATATTAACCGGAGGCATTCCAGAGTTTAGATAGCAATTCGGTTGAAATACATCAAACACGCACACACACACGTGGACCTACAGTATGTTGCTACTTTTCAGGGGGTTCAGGGGTTGGGGGGGCCCTTGGGGGGGGGAAAGAAGGGGTTAGTTTCGAGTGTCCATCCAAGAGACGAATGGCCTTCGCTTATTGGTTTCCCTGGACTGCCTCTCTGCCCCCAACAGGAGCCCCAAAATTGCCTCTAGTGGTTGCTAATTTTGGAAGCCTTTGACTAACGACTGCTAACCTTCCCTGCTAGCCCCGTACCCCCTTCCCCCGCAGTTAAGCCACTAATCACCCCCCGTACGCGCGCCTACGTACAAGTTAACCTAAATTGCCCCAACTGAACATGGGTTGTTTTGCATGTTGGTCAAAGTACATGGAAAAATAGTAGATAAATTCATGTGATGTTTTCCATGACGAAATAGGCCTACTTGATGAACAATCAAATATCAAAACTGAAATACAGTGTCAGTTTTGATATTAGATTGTTCATCAAGTATTTCGTCCCATCTAGCCCCATCGATTTACTCAAACGGTAGTGTCTCGTGTAAAATGAGCTGGAGGATAGAATAAAACAATTTAGAGGTCGGAAACTATAGTGATTTGTTTAGATATTTTAATTTTTGACGATTGCCATAATTGTAATGTACAATTTCAATGCAAAAATAAAGCAAACATTTCAAAAAATATTATACAAAATATGCAAAAATAACTCAAAAACACATTTTCTCATGTAATATGGGGAATATTGAGAATGTTATATTATTGAAATTTATTAGTGATTTAGTGTTTTTTCCAGGTGCATTGAACTGATTAGAATTAAGCTGACAAATTTTCAAATATGGACTCAAGTGAACTTTGGATTGCTATGTTGTCGTAATTGTGAGAAAGTTAATTTTTTAAAGAAATGGCTGTCTCACAATTACCTATTTTTTTGCATATAAGGTTTTGCTAACTTGCATTGAAGTAGTTAAAATTATTGCAGGTTTCAAGCATTTCCACGGTACTGAACTTTCATCTGTGATGAAATTACAAATTTATTTGGAATGCTTGGAACGTGCAATGACCTCTCTTGAAATTTTGGCGACTCCACTAAAATTATGTTCAGTACTCCACGTGGTTCGGCCAATTTGTCGCCTGGAGGGGGTCATAATTGGAGTGAAAAAGCGAGAGTTCGAATCGAGACGTGGCCGCGAGAAGAGCACAAAAATTGTGAAGGAGCCTCGGGCCTTCTAAGTGTGGCTGCGGCCCATTTAGGAGGGGCGAGCGATCAAGTCGGTGAACTTAGTTGTGAATTTATTCGGTCAAAATTTTGATAAAGTATATTAAGTCAAAATCGCGGGTTCAGTTTGAAGGAAATTCGGAAGTTTGTTGTACGTGATGTTATGGCGGGCGTTTGAAATAAAATTCGTAGAACATGGACAGATAAAAACACTGGTGAGTGCCTAATCTTTAGTATAAAGCTCAAATTAAGACCGTATTGATTGACCGAGGCCCTCAATTCATTAATTTACATGTTAGCAAAATCTTGTAGAAAATTAATGAAGTAGTTTAAATGAAAATTGTGTGATTTCTTTATGTTGAAAATAATTTTAGGATCGTATAATAAATATGGGTTAAATAGCACCAACTCTTTTATTTCCAAAAAAATCAGTTCGTTCCTTGCTCTCTTGTTAGTTCAGTTGCTAAACAGGTGAAAGACAAGAAATATATAAAATTATCTTTGCATTTGAGTAAACGAACCTAAAGCTCCCAATCATAGATTTGGAATTATTGAATGCATATACAGTTTAGTAGAGATGAAATTTCCGGACAAAAATGGTGTCATATGTGTGGGTGAAGTAAGGTACTTCATTGTTACATAAAGGGTGTTCAGGTGTGTAGAGATAGAAGATTTCCGGCTACATATATGGTTTGAGATTTAAGGGTAGAGAAGTAGTCCGGTTACACTCAAGTACAAAGTTGATAAATTTGATTAATTAATTGAACAATGAGACTGTATTCCATCGTAGCAGAACAAATAGCCTAAAGAGTTCAATTTAAAAAAAAAATTAAATAATGTGATAGTTATAAGAGCAGACCTAAACCTCATTCTTCATGGAATAAGAACACATAAAATTAAACTTCATAAAAATAGCAAGATTCTAATAACATTTTATTCCAATCGTTTATTTTATTTAAATATGTATTTGATTCAAATAATGAATACTTAATATTTAAAAATTTATTCAATGAAATCCGATTTTATGGAATCTGGGTGTGTTTTTGCTGTTTTATTTTTTTGCCTCAATGAATCATGTATTTTCCTTTGTAGGCAATACTAATGCAGCAATAGAAACATTGATAAGACGATCAAAAAGAAGAGAAAGGACAAGAAAAAACATGATAAGTAAGAGAGAGAGGAAGGAAGGAGGCTGAAAAGTTCAGTAAAAGAGGAGCGAAAGGTAAAAGAAGAATTTAATCCGTTCACCAAACCAGCAATAATGTCCTGCAATAATTTGTTGCGGAAAATGCCTTTTATAGAGGGGAAAAATTGCATCTTCTAATGATTTGTAGAATAATCTTTATATAGCCTATAACCATTATGCAGTATCACAAAATATTAGTCACTCTACTGCGATAATGCCGGTCATTGATAAAAAATTCGAACTCGTTCAGTAGTTGTTTGGCAGATGAAAAAAAATTCTATACAAAGCCTTGTTACTATCATACACTCAATTGCACTTACCCTGACGCACTCTTATTACGGGGACAGCACGTCTTTGAAAAAAATCCAACAAAAAATAAATATCTCCATCATTTCAAAGACTCATTCTGCTCAATGAGCTTTTCCATATGCTTTTTAAAAAAATAGCCTCAGATTTTTTCGAATTTTTCCAGCGTAATGCATGAAATGAGAATGTTAGAGAAAAATGAACCAAAGGAGAATTGTTCAATTTGTTTGTTCATTGAACCAAGCAATCTGAAAATATCCTTTGACATTTTTTTACAAGGATTTTCGTTGCACCTGTATTCTGTTTTAATGGGTTCATTGGTTTTTTATTTCGGTCCATTCGCTTTATCTTCTCAATCGTTATTTTTTGTAACAAGCATTGTTATTACAGGAATATTATTTTTTCAACTGAACTCAGCATGTAAATATTATTTAGTTAACTATCAAGCATAAATATAATAGTTCCGCATAGTTATTCAATGTAATGAGATTATTTTAATAAATGAATCATGTCAATGATCACTTGTTTATTTTTAAAGGACCAACTAAAGGGAAACATTGAACTTATTGCAATAAAGCACTATTTAATAAGTAGTTTACTATATGTTATGTGGATATATATCTTGTAGCGGATATGAAATTGGAGAGAATAGAAAGAAAGAAGAAACAGTGGTTCTAGGTTGTTATCTGCTATGTAAATGTTTACTTCTAAGCAATTAATTACTCTGCTTTTGACACTTTTATGGTGTTTAATTGGTAATTTGTAGAATGTTCTAGTTGTTTGATTAGAAATTAATAGAGTCTTATCGAATATTGTGGAAAGTTCGAGTTTCCTTGATTGTTTATTTTAGGAGTTGGTAGAGAAATCTAGAGATATCTCAATTATGAAAAATTATATAAATAGAGGGACACTTTTGTAAATTAGTTCAGTCTTGTTTGGAATTTGTCGTGATAAACAAGTGTGACAGTTAAGTAGTTCAGTTGTTGTTCTACATTGATAAGTGGCAGTAGTGACAGTGCAACCACGCAATGAACTTTCGTTGTCTGTAGTGATAATTCTCTTGACAGTTCTTTTGTGATAATTCTTTTGTCTATTACTGTATTACGGACTTACGTAAGTTAATTGTTCTTCCTCGACGTTTCATTTTGAATATTATTGGACAGTTTATTGTACAGTTATTGTTTAATATTAGATCGGCCTTTTGACATTTAGTGATTGATTTTTGTTCAGTTTATTGAAAACTCTTTATCAGTTGAATAATATTGTTTTATCTGTTTCCGATTGCTCATTTTTGTGTAAGAAATTACTGAACAGTGTGAGTTGTGAATTATTTGTGTTAATAAAGCGCGAGTGATAAATTTAAGTGTTGCCAGCGTTATTTTAGAAATAGAACCTGTAACAATATATTTATTTTATGAGACAATAAAATCAAATTTCAATTTAATCTCTTGATAAACCTTGTAGAACCAAGTAGCTAGATGGAGTACTTTATTCAGGTTTGGTTGAGGCTGTAAATAGCCCTAAATCTAAACCCATTGGGCCTACAAATTACCTACAATTTACAAAGAATCAGACAAGAGCTACAAGTTATACATTATTATGAAAATGATATGAATTAAAACAATATGGCAATCAATAATTCAATAATGTATAAAATAGTTTGACATCTTGCATTCAATCATATAAAGTTACTCAGTGTTTTTGTTTTTATTTAATAATTTTGTTAATTATCTGTATCTGTACACTTTTATAGTGAAAAGAAATTTTTGTTGTTGTTATTAATCAATTTTGTAAATTATCTAAATCAATATATTTTTATATATAGTGATGAGAAAGTGGTATATTAATAACTATGATGAACATATAATTTTTAAAATGATTATTATTGTTGTTTCTTTGCAAATAGATTATTTTCCCTTGGTTAATTTTCAAGTTTTCAAATTGAGGGTTTTAATTGGTCTAAACTTCTTCCTACTCATATGTATCCTAAGTTAAAGTCTAATTTCCAAACAAATTAATTATTATTCCTAATTTAAGATTGTTTATATACCTTCTGTAAGTGTGGACTTTTTTGTACTTGTGACAAAATTGTACATCCATGCTATTTATTCTAGAATAATTTCCAATTTGAATAAAACATAGATATCAAAATGTCCATCTTTCTGTAAATTAATGTGTAAGTTATATACAGTATAATAAAGAGTATAGGATCGAGGAAATTATCTTTATAATATTGATGGTATCTCTTCGGGTTATGGAAATCTAAAGGGGTCATAAAACTAGGCTATCTAATTACAGTAGGTATGTTTATGATGGTCTTATTCTTCTATTGAATATCTATAAAGTATGTTTGTATCATGTTAATGATACCCACTAGCTTCAAATATATCTTCCATCATTAGATAAGTATGTGAGTCAATAGAAAGGCCTACTTGAAATAATTAGAGATGAATATTTATCTTTTCTTTGCTTTCAGCCCCTATTTACTGTCCAATATAGATCAAAGCAGCCCAGCTGGATTTCACTATTAATTGGCATAACGCTTGCATTAAACTTGATATAACCTCATTACAATAGCATATTAATATGAGACGCAGTCTGGTCTGCAAAAGTATTGTAAACTAACTTACAGCTGTCTACCCAATTATCCAACACCACATGGCAGGAACGCCCAGATCTATAGTCAAAGGCGTAACAAGTAACAGCTAAACAGATAGCTTGGAGCCACTTGAAACACCCCTTAGTCATTATCCGATTAGAAATGTTGCCGCAGTGCATTCTTGAAACATACGCAGACAAACGGAGCTTTTCACACACGGGCTCATTATCCGATTAGAAATGTAGCCGCACCGCATTCTTGAAACACACGCAGGCAAACGGAGCCGTTCACACATACGGGGTCTTTATCCGATTAGGAATGTAGCCGCACCGCACTCTTGAAAAACACACGTAGACAAACGGAGCAGTTCACACACGGGGTCATTATCCGATTAGAAATGTAGCCGCACCACACTCTTGAAACACATGCAGGCAAACGGAGCCGTTCACACACACAGGGTCATTATCCGATTAGAAATGTAGCCGCACCACACTCTTGAAACACACGCAGACAAACGGAGATGTTCACACAGGCAGTGATTATCCGGTTAGAAATTGCATGGTTTTGCTGCTTGCGGCGGTCTGCAGTGGACCATTAGCAACTAGTTGGGTCACGCGACTGGTCACGTGACCCATATGTAGGGGGTGGGGAAGGGGGTCGCGTGACCCACCCTGCTGTGAGAGTGAATTGGGGCCCTGCCCTGAGGCTTCTGCTTGCCTGGGGCCTGTTATCTTGCAAGTGTCAGTCAGGTTAGGTCAGTTAAGTGGATTCTATTGAAGGGTTGAACACTGAAACTGTCACCAGAACTGCATAAAATATAAAGGGTGCATCATTGAGTAGATATTTACAACCTGTTCAACGTCATGTACTGAGAGAAATGAAGAAAATATGTTAAAAAATCAATAAAATCAACTTTTAAATATGTAGGAGAGACAATGGAGTTGAAATAAAGTGGTGTATAGCTGTGGTTGAAACGTATAGTCAAAACACTACGCCGTGCATCTATATTGCTATATTAGCTTACTATATTATATCTATATTACTATAAAAATTCCAATACCAAACCATTTTGAGGTTCAGTTGTGGAAAAGACTGCAGCTACAACTCTTTCCAATAAAGGATTCTCTTATTTAATAACATTTTCAATAAACATCTATTTGAGGTGAACTATAAGTTTTCTTCATCTCAGTTACAAAAAAGGCTACACCAATTTTGTGTTGCTTTACAAACGTCGCTGTCCATTGATGGTTTGTACACAGGAAGTAGTTCAAAGGTGTGCTAGACAGTATACACACTCACCTGTGCAGGCAAACCTCATCTAATTGATACAAATTCTTGGATTTCTTGTTCCATAACGATCTGCGTTGTCAATATTAACTTTTGTTGTAAATTTAACGACTTGAAGTCCGTTTTAGATTGTGAATATATAATAAATGTAGTAACTTTTCATGTGAAATTTAATGACTTGCAGTCAAATATTTATCAAGAATAAGTATAACTTACTTAATCTGTAGGCCGAGCGCTTTCGAATCTTTGAGATCCATCTTCAGAGATTCGAAAGCGCTTCTTCAAGATTCGAAAGCGCTCGGTCTACAGATTAAGTAAGTTATACTTATTCTTGATAAATATTTGACTGCAAGTCATTAAATTTCACATGAAAAGTTAATATTAACAACGCAGTTCGTCATGGAACAAGAAATCCAGGAATAAATGTAGCCTACTCACAACGAACGTTTTCGAGTTCAAGGCATCCTAGATAACGATGTTAGTTTGTTGGTTAGAAGAATTGTGGTTTTTGTATGGTCGAAAAGTTTGTGTAATTAAAAATTTACACACCACACACAATAAACAAAACATCCTCAATGGACAATTAAATTTGAAATCACACAAACTTTTTGACCTCGTTATACAAAAACAACAATTCTTCTTACCAGCAAACCAACATCGCTATCTAGGATGCCTTGAAGATGAGTTTCAATAACTCGAAAACGTTCGGCCAAGTGTGAGTACTTTTAGTATATATTCACAATCTAAAAGTGACTGCAAGTCGTAAAATTTACAACAAAATGTTAATAATTGATTTTTTTTTTTGTAGATTACGTCTTGGAGACTCCAGTTAAGGAGTATAAGACAAGTCACATCAACAATATTATACACTAGATACCATAATTACTTCAATTAGTTGAGGTGAGGCTTAATTTTGATGTGAAAGGAACTCTTGTACACTATAAAAAGCTTTATCAACTAAATATTTCTTCAATTGTTTTTTAAATATTTCTATATTTTCAAGACTTCAAAATCTGCGGTAGCTTGTTGTAGAATTTCCTACCAATATAACTAGGTTTTTGTTTGAATAAGCTACTATTGTGACTCACCAAGTGATAATCTCCTGGGCTTCTTGTATTATAATCATGTACATCAAGATTTTGGTTAATATCATTCGTTTTTACATATAAAGTAGCTTCATACACATATAAGCTAGGAGACCAAGTCTCTTGAACAACGGCCTACATGAATCTAATCTATTTATACTCTTTCTATACACCTAACCGCTTTCTTTTGGATCTTAAACACCCTATCAAGATTTTGTTTTGATGAATTATCCCATACTAAGATAGCATACCTAATATGTGACAGTAAGAGCCCATAGTAAGCTGTAAAAAGTAACTTTTTGTCATTCAATCTAGCGAGCTGTCGCAGGACAAATACCCCAGATGAAAATTTACTACATATTTTCTCAATGTACAGTAATTAACTACTGTATATAGGATTGGTAATATTGTATGCTTATAATTGTTGATTTGACTTGTCTTATAATCTACTTCTGAACCGGAGTCTCAAAGATGTAGGCCTAATCTACAAAAAATAAAAACTCTTTGTAAAGGTGGGAGTGGACTGTTGAGAATAAAGCTTTTTCAAAATTTGTTTCGGTTGGCTTGGTGAAGATACAACTGTTTTAGCTTAGTGTGGAAAGTAATTGCAGCCTACCTCACTTCTCGTTTGCGTAGTAAGCATTTTGGACCAAATTTTAGTGTTAGGAGTCACCTACAGTCGAAATCAGTTATGGTACGTACATCCAAATACAAACTTTAGTTTTGAGTTTCAATTGGCCTACTGGCAATTCCCGTTTTATAACCAAAAATTTATCATCCAACTAGCTTTAATTTCTGGATTTCTTGCTCCATGACGATCTGCGTTGTTAATATTAACTTGTATTTGACTGCAAGTCGTTAAATTTCACATGAAAAGTTAATATTAGCTTTAATTCTAAAATTCAAATACCTTATTCCACACAATACCAAACTCATTTCAGCATCCAAACCCCGTTTTATTGCATTGCAAATGCTAATCTCCCCATCGGAATGCGCACAGAGTTAATAAGCTTAGGCAATACAAAGGCAATAAATCATCGGAATTGAAGACGACGAAGAGGATTTACTACCCTATGAAGGGGGAGGGGTAGGGAGGGGATGATGTTTCGTAATGGGTTCATCTAATTGACCTTCCCCCCCCTCGCGGATGGGTTTGACCCACTCTACCCTACCTAAACCCTTCTAAGGACATGTCACCATAAATCCAACAAACGTCTGTTCGGTCTCAACCCTTTCCCGCGGCTTCAGGCTAAGGGTTGGGGTATTAGAATGTGAGAGAGAATAGGTGATAGGGAAGGTTGAAGAGAGAGAGGTAGAGGTGGCGAGTTGGCAACATTGCATAGCAGAGGCGTGAGTCGGTGTATGGTGTTCATTTATTAACCCCGTGGCGTGTCAGCAGCGACCTCGCTTAACGGTGACACTCTGTAGACTGCGAAAACGATGCAGTAAATATTGGATGTTGTACATCATCTAGTGGACATGTAGTGCAGGGCTGTTAGAGTTCGAGTATGTGAGGGAAGGGTTGAAGTCACTGGGAGCATGTGAGTGTGTGGGGTTCAAGCCTTGAGTTTCCTAAGCTGGCTGGTGGGAAGACTCATGCGAAATCAATGTTTTTACACCATACTACAAACTTATTAGTTTCTTTTCAAGATGAAGTCCACATCTGAGACCTACGCATGGTCAATGATTTGTATGATGATGATAACTGGACCTACAGTTTTACTTTTGTTCCCAACCCAACCACCGGGAAGTGATTTTACAGAAGAGAACAGGATAACATAAATATACATTTTTTAGAATATCATTTAGTACAAATAAGTCTACAGAATATGCAGAAATAATTTCAAGTAATAATTGAATTGTTTGGGAACTAGATTTCTATTTAGGATTTATGTGAATAGGAGAGATTTCATTTTAGGATGAAGCCCACATAAATCTGAGACCTGTGCGTGGGTAATGAGTTGGATGATGGCGATTGATGAGTTGGACCTACAGTTTTAGGTAGGTTGCGAACCACCGGGAAGTGATTTTACAGCAAATTTATTTATCAAATCAAATTTATTTATATCAAAAGCATTTACAATACAATGAATGGATAATATAATATTATATACAACACAACGATAATAATGTTATGCCTCAAGTCTTTTTAAATATAAAAATGTAATTAATAAATCATAAGCAGAGAAGAGAGTTCTTTTTGCTGGCCAATCTAATCGGTCACCCCTCAAAAGAGGGCCCAAGAGTTCGTAACTTATCTCTATGTGATTGAACAGATATACCTGCCACTGCTCACGGTTATCACTTCCCAGTATTGGTTACTTAAATTATAGTTGCGGCAAAATATTATGGAGGATTGTACTACTAAAAGTTTTTCATTAATAAAAAAAATTCAACGTCTCTCTTTGCTTAAAATAGAAAGGCATATCTGTTTAATGGAATGATCTCTACTCTTTTCAAGTTTTTCCGTATTTCTCTGTTAATTGAAACTAATAAATCAATCTATCAATCCTCTTCTGCTCCTTCTACTCCATCTTCCTCAACGTTTTTCTTTTTCTTCATCCTTTATCAATGCTGTCACTACCAACCTTCATCCTGATCCTCTACATCACATCTTCTACTACTTCTTTTTTAAAGTTATCATCCTTACTTTTTCCTGCTCCTTCTCATTATTCTCCTCCTTCATGTTCTTATTATCTTTCCTTCTTTTAGTTATTCTGCTTTATTACCTCTCCTCCTCCTCTTTTTTATTCTACTTCAACTTCACTGGCGTCCTCTTTACTGCTTATTTTCCTACCGCTGGTATATTTTTCTTTGTTTTCAACCTCTTACTCCTCCTCCTCTTCCCCATCATACTCCTTCATCTCCTCATCCACCTCCTCCTCTTTCTCCTCATTCCCTTCTCTTCCTTTTGTCATCTTCTTTCTTCTCCTCCTCCACCTCCTCCTCTTTTTTATTCTACTTCAACTTCACTGGCGTCCTCTTTACTGCTTATTTTCCTACCGCTGGTATATTTTTCTTTGTTTTCAACCTCTTACTCCTCCTCCTCTTCCCCATCATACTCCTTCATCTCCTCATCCACCTCCTCCTCTTTCTCCTCATTCCCTTCTCCTCCTCCTCCTCATTCTCCTCTCCTCCTCCTCCACCTCCTCCTCTTTTTTATTCTACTTCAACTTCACTGGCGTCCTCTTTACTGCTTATTTTCCTACCGCTGGTATATTTTTCTTTGTTTTCAACCTCTTACTCCTCCTCCTCTTCCTCATCATACTCCTTCATCTCCTCATCCACCTCCTCCTCTTTCTCCTCATTCCCTTCTCTTCCTTTTGTCATCTTCTTTCTTCTCCTCCTCCACCTCCTCCTCTTTTTTATTCTACTTCAACTTCACTGGCGTCCTCTTTACTGCTTATTTTCCTACCGCTGGTATATTTTTCTTTGTTTTCAACCTCTTACTCCTCTTCCTCTTCCCCATCATACTCCTTCATCTCCTCATCCAACTCCTCCTCTTTCTCCTCATTCCCTTCTCCTCCTTCTCATTCTCTTCTCCTCCTCCTCATTTTCTTATCCTCCTCCTCATTCTCTTCTCCTCTTCCTTATTCCCTTCTCCTCCTTTTTTTCATCCTCTTTCTTCTCCTACTCTACTTCTTCCTCCTACTCCTCCTCTTCCACCTCCTCCTACTTCTTTTCTTCCTCCTACTCCTCCTCTTCCTCATTCTCCTCCTCCTACGTCTCCTATTCCCCCTACTCCTCCTTCTACCGCTTAACAACGAGCAGCTCTGAAATTAATTAATTTGAACGTTGTCAGTGGAAGTTTGGTGGTGACGCGCTGTGTACGGGGGGGGGGAGGGTTGAGGGGGCGAAGTTAGTTAGGGGCTGCATTCCCAAAAAAGGGAGGGGGTGGTCTAAGGGGAGGGGAGCTTGCCGACGGTATTCAAAATCTTGAATAGGGAGAACCCCACCAGTCAACAACCAGCCCTGGTACAAATAAGTACCGTACCCAACACCACATACACTGGTGACAGACTGCTTCTCTTTCTTCTCCTTTTCCTTCTACTACTCTTTCTCCTCCTCCTTCTTCTTTCTTCCTCTTTGTCTGCCGGCTCTGAATAGCTGTGACGTTTCAGTGGATTGGTTGGAGAAGGGGGTTTGTGAGTGAGTGAGATAAGAGATAACGGTGCAGTACGAGGTAGAAGGTGGATAGAATAAGTGTGAAGGAAAGAGAGCGAAGAGAAATAGTAGAAAATGAGAGAGAAAAAAAGTTGAAAACAATGTGAATTAGAGGGCGGGGAAAGTTGAAAATAGGATTTAAAGAGGTGAGAATGAGATAGGTGACAGAATGTTAACAAAGATTATTTTTGTAGATTACGTCTTTGGAGACAAGTTTGGAGATAAGACAAGTCAGATCAATAATTTTATACACTAGATACCATAATTACTATATCAGTTAGTTCAGGTGAGGCTTAATTTTGATGTGAAATGAACTCTTGTACACTATAAAAAGCTTTATCAACTAAATAATTTTTCAATTGTTTTTTAAATATTTCTATGTTTTCAAGACTCTTTAATAACTGCGGTAGCTTGTTGTAGAATATCCTACCAATATAACTAGGTTTTTGTTTGAATAAGCTACTATTATGACTCACCAAGTGATAATCTCCTCGGCTACTACTTGTATTATAACCATGTACGTCAAGATTTCGGTTAATATGATTCGTTTTTACATATAAAGTAGCTTCATACACATATAAGATGAGAAGAATGAAGAAAAGGTGAAGAATAAGAAATGTAGGCTATGTTCCAAGTACTGTATCTGTACTTAGCAATGTTTTGTAATTAATTATGGCATCTTTACATTTCTGCTATAGTAATTTGTAATTATTTCATCAAATATCTATTTCTAACTGCAAGAATTTCACGCACTTTAAACGTTTTTGTAATTAATAATTAATTTCTGGCAATGAAAATTAGTCTCAATCGAATGATGGCTTGGACGCAGGAAGTAGCTTAGAGGTGTGCTAGATAGTATACACACTCATCTGTGCAACCAGACGTTGTGTAAAGCTGGGAGTGGACTGTCAAGCATAGAGCTTCAGAATTTTTTCGGTGAGCTTGGCATACTGATGCAGTTCTGTTAGCTGAGTGAGGAAAGCTATTACAAACTACCTCACTCCTCGTTTGTGTAGTACGCTCTTTAGATTGAGACATAGGTCTTAATTGTCACCTACAGTCGAAATCGGCTATGTTTCCACATATAGGCTACATGCAACGAAAATCTTTCAATTGAAGATTCCCAAAATGAGTTGAAGAGTAAGAATTATGAAAATAGGATGAAGAGAAAGAGTGAAGTCCTTATGGGGGAGAAAAAGAGGAGGAGAGGATGATGTTATGGATAGGTGGATTGTGTGATAAGGACAACGACAGTGATAAGAAGAAATAGGTGAGAGATATACGTGATTTGCAATGATGAATCAGAGGAAGTGATTGTTTGGAGCAGAAGATTCACAAATTAGATAATTTGAACAAGGATAGAAGATAAGAATGGGATGGGCGTTGAACAGAGAGATTGAATGAACTACACAAAGACAGTCCAAGTACACAGAGAGTGGAGGAATGAAGTGGAATCATGAACAGATTCGACAAGGACAGAAGATAAGAATCAGATGAAGCGATTGAACAAAGACAGTAGATCATCACTTGTCGGGAGATGAACAAATCAGACAGAGACAGAAAATCGGGAAGCAGGAGTATGAACAGATGGAACAAAGACAGGGAAAGAGAAGATTATCTGGAAATTTTAAGCCACCCCAACCCCTGAACTAGTGGTGCAGCTTCATTATCCTCCCCAATATCATCATCATCCCCATCATCAGCTCCCACCCAGAGTGAATACTTCGCGCTTTCTATTGAACGAGTTAATTTCTAATTGAATTTGTTAATTTAAGTGGGTTCTCTGCCCCTTTACCCCTTATCCCTTACTCCTCCCGTCATACCTTTTACCCTCTTCCCCCTCCCGCCCATTGGCATGTCTTTCAGCCGCCTTTATTGGCGCGCCAACACCGAAATGATTCGCACTTACGTAGGCGAGCGGGCAGGCAACGCGTGCAAGGAATTCAGCGGCCGCCGTTGTTGGAGCAAGGAAGGCTTCACTATAATATTACAGAGTGTAGAATAGTGAGGCCTTGGTTGGAGCATGACAACACGGCTATGTTGAAAGGTGGTGGAGCAAATAAGGGGTATTCCAATAGGCTCAAATAGGGGGTGTTTCAATAAGCACGCGGTGGGTGGAGCGGGATTGCTACTTCTTAATCCCTCTAATAAGGAGGCAGCTACAGTTTATAAAACTACGATAAAACACTTAATTACTTCACCCACTACTGACCCACATAAATATAACGGGCATAACAATCACTGCAATTCTATTTATAAACTTCACTTTTATCCCAAATTTCAATTTTATCTTTACTACACCCGAACAAACTCTTTAAAATAGGTTTTGTTTGAAAAGCTACATCAAAACTTTTCTTTTCCAATTCTTTTCCTAATTTGTCAGATACTGGACGAGCCAAGATAAGTTACCATTATTCATGACTTTTCTACAGTATTACTGTAGAATTATTGTATTATTTTATTATTGTATTATTGTATTATGGTATTATTGCATTATTGTATTATTGTATTATTGCATTATTGTATTATGGTATTATTGTATTATTGTATTATTGCATTATTGTATTATTGTATTATTGTATTATTGCATTATTGTATTATTGCATTATTGTATTATGGTATTATTGTATTATTGTATTATTGTATTATTGCATTATTGTATTATTGTATTATTGTATTATTGCATTATTGTATTATTGTATTATTGTATTATTGTATTATTGCATTATTGTATTATTGTATTATTGTATTATTGCATTATTGTATTATTGTATTATTGTATTATTGTATTATTGTATTATTGTATTATTGTATTATTGTATTATTGTATTATTGTATTATTGTATTATTGTATTATTGTATTATTGTATTATTGTATTATTGTATTATTGTATTATTGTATTATTGTATTATTGTATTATTGTATTATTGTATTATTGTATTATTGTATTATTGTATTATAGTATTATTGCTGTAACTTTATCAGTTACAGCAATGCTATAACTTACAGCACTGGTTGCTAGTATCCTACTTATTTTATTTAAAATTTTGTCAACAATGATCTCCTCATAGTATCCACGTGTAATAGCTATCTGTGCAATAGTACTAATCTTTTTCGAAGTGATGTTCGCTCATGGGTACAGTTCAAGCTCTATAAATCATAATATTGAAAGCTGTAAGCTAGTGGGATATAGGTTGACATGAGTGATGAGGTAGGATTACATCTGTAAGATTTGCTTTTCTAAAAATAGAGAAATTGTAAGCTTCTGTGCTATGATCTATTCTTATATATCTAGAATGTTTAAAACACTATTCATTTCTAACTCTATACTAAATGTAATCTGTTCAAATAGCTAAAAAAATTACCTAATTGCCTATTACTATCCTCCAAACAAATAATATCATCTACATATATTTAAAACAATAAACAATCCTATCCTACAATAATTGATTCAAGGTTAACAATAAATAGTTCGGCTAGTAGTGGTGAAAGTGGTGAACCTATCACTAAACCAACTTTCTGTTCATAAAATTTATCGTCAAACTTGAAATAATATTATATTCAGTACATAATTTCATCAATCCTAACAGCTCAGTTACAATAATAGTATCTGTTTGGGTATTGGTATCTAAATAAATAAGATAGGCGTCTTTCTAAAGGGTGGAGGACCAGGAAGTCAAAAAGTCTATTTGACTTACCAAAATTTGGTATTGCGCAATTCGGGTACATCGACGGAGCTAGCGGTCAGTCTTAGGTCAGTTAGGCGACTTCTCGAGCAACTGAAAAGGTGTTGGAAAGATGGTGGAGGAAGGAAAATTGGAGTGGGAGAGTCTGTCTCAATTACAATGGTACTAGTAATTAGTTTAACCACTAGATTGCATTACAATGAATAAAATACTACATGGAAAGTGAGCTAAACGATGACTGGTCTGTACAGTATCGTTAATTGTAGTTTTCATGATCTCTTCAGCTCTGTTAAGACCTCCTTCAACCGGTATATTCGTGAAAAGATTAGTTACATCAAAAGAAACAAGTTTATAAGACAAATGAACAGGAATATTTTTGATTTTATTGATTAACTCTTCTGAATTTTGTAGCTTTCAAGAAATGTAGCTAAATATTGGAAAAATGTCTGACTTGATGCTATCAGACACGAGAGGAGAAGGCAGAAGAAAAATAAGAGGACAAAGAAGAAAGATCCTTCACAAAACAATTTTAAATTGAGCAATTTATTTCCACATTTCACCTAATCGTCCACTAAAAACCAAAGCTGGTATACTGCCAGAAAAACATCATCATAAGTGACATCATGCATAGCTATTACCTATACACTCATACACAGATGCACAGTTTGGCAACACTGTTAATGATCCATTGTTATCATTGTATTAACCTGTCGCTTCTAGACCGTTTCTGAAAATGATGATTAATTACTCGTTAATTGTCAGCCCACTGTTTCACATCCTAGCCTATATTGTATTCACAGCAGCTCTTCTCCTGTCATAGAGTTGTTATTATTATTGCGTTGCAACAGACTTTCCAATATGGCGGCCACGTTGCTGTAATCAAGTCATTTCAATTATTCGCTGTCTAATTACTTTTATCACAACAGCGGTCCGTAAAAAGACAACAAGGTTCATTATGAAGCACGACAAATTGGACAACTTGACTTTTTTTGTTTTTCGTTATATTGTTGAACGTTTCTTTTTTGTCCTATTAACTGCGAGTTTTTTGTAGAGGGGGGGGAGGAGAGTTAGGGGGTGAGAGGGGAATCGACAAAATAATGAAGCTGTCAGCCATGCTAGTTTTCAACGGCTATTAGCATTAAAAATGGTGGGAAAGGGCGTCAGCTTGTTACAAAAATGATGTAATTTTCTGCTGTTCATAATATTCGATTCTATACATTATCTACCTGAAAATTATTATCAGACTTTCAGATGTGTTGATAGTAATAATAATATTAATAATAATAATAATAATAATAATAATAAAAATAAAAATAATAACAATAAAAATAATAATAATAATAATAATAATTATGATAATAATAATAATAATAATAATAATAATAATAATAATAATAATAATAATAATAATAATAATAATAATAATAATAATAATAATAATAATAATAATAATAATAATAATAATAATAATAATAATAATAAAAATAATAATAATAATAATAATAATGCTTGAATGTGTTATGGATGAGAAAGTAGGCCCATCTATTACTTTTGTAACTTTTCTTTTGAAACTGAAACGTTTTATGATTTTTTTGAAGATCAAATTTCACAAGATAATGCTATCTAGAATACTAAAAGCTCGTTCATTTATGAAGTTTGAAATTGGAATGGGTCCTCTGACTGAACTTTCCTGTATTACTAAGAATACTTCCCTTCCTCAAGGACTTGAAGAAATACTTTGAAGATATTTTACTCAAAAACATTTGGCCAAAAAGTGAGTAAAATTATTTTATCTACGACCATGTCATAATGTATACATTACAGTTTCACAATTGATGCCAAAACAGCTGTCTTTTCGAAATGCTTTTTGAAACCCGTTGTATAAAGAACTCATTATAGTACAGGCTCTACACTATAACACGGGTTCTGGACCAATCAGAAGCATTTTTGATGGAATCAATATCGTAATTCAATATTGTGAAACTATCAGCTGATTTGATCAAACTGCTAACCTAAGCTGCTAACCTAACAATCTACTATAACTTCTTGTATTTGAGATGAGAGGTTAGGTATCTCTGACAGTCACAGGTAAAATGAAATTGTTTAAATCAAATGTATACTAGTGGTCGTAGATAAAATAGTGTATGCAACGATTTTATTTGGCCATTAAAGCACTCGTCAGATATTTATAACACTCGCATTCGCTCGTGTTATAACTTACATCTAACTCGTGCTTAAATAAGGGTCAAAATAAAATCGTTGCATAAACTACTAATTTATTCTCGATAAAAATTGATTAAAAGTCGTTGAATTTACCATAAAAAGTTGATATTAACAACGCAGATCGTTATGGAACAAGAAATCCATGAAAAATACTATCTTCAAGGTCGTTATTCAACGTTCAGTGCCATTGAAGTGAATTAACGACTGGTTTTTAGGTAGCTGGGACCTTGGGGCTTCCGCTTAACGTGTCCTCCGAAACACGGGAGTGGCGTCAGTGATTGCATCTTATTAGAAAAATTTAAGGTGATTTCTGTTCTCTCCAGTCACTAAGAAAATAGAGCTACAGACAAACGATCAATTATTATTTTATTTTTAGTTTTTTACCTGAGTTTTACTAGTCTTTCTCACAGTGTAGAATTTATTATTAATTTCTCCAACAGAAGCGATAATAAATAGACGGAGGAGAAGAGGAGCATTAAAGATTAGCATAGAAAAGCACATAGAGAAGAACAAAGGGCTTAAAGAGGATAAAGAATAAAGAAGAACTTAGGGAAGAGCATAGAGGGAGTAAAAATAAAAATCATTGCCCCATAGTTGCTGACTGACCCCTTCAGAGAGTAAACAAATTAATATAACCCAAATCCCAACCATTCGTTATGTGGGGGATAGTATACAATACACACACATACAGGGTGCACCGTAAATACATAGATAACGCATTTACTTGCTTGAAAATCAGATTGCTGCTTTCCAAATTCCCTGCCCAAAAAATGGGCGTAGCAATTTGCCAGCTTATTCTTCACATGCCAACTACCCCCTATCTTGTAACCCATATCACTGCTGCCAACTTCCCCTCTCGAAATTTCCCTTCCCTTACACGTGGCTGCTCACAAGTACTTGAACTGCAGGGAAATTGTTAATTCGATTTTGTTGAAATGTGGTCTGGGTACCTCCCACCACTAACTATGATCTATGGCTTCGTCTCGCTCCCTCTCGTTTTCCCTCTTGCTCACTCAATCACTCACTCTCTCTCTCTCTCTGACTCATTCTTTCCCTCATATCCTATCTCACTTCCTCCTATATACCCTCTCAATACCACAGCCTCCATCAAGAATGAATAATGTTTGCGTGTTCTTTGAGATGTAATCTTTCAGTGGTACAAAATTAGATTGTTGTGATTGTTGTTAATTCGATTCTTAACTTACTTTGAGGCCCACTTGAGATTTCCAAAATTAGATTGGTATGATTGTTGTTAATCCAATATTTAACTTACTGTACTTAGAAGCCCACAAGAGATTTGAAATTGAATGTCATTTCATTAGAGCCTAGGAGAGATACCATAAAATTGACAAGTAGGTTTGGTAATGATTTATTATTAGGGTGTACACTAACAGTGCTATTAGATTTGAACTACTAAGTAATTTCTACCAATTCATGATGTAAATTTTATTTCAGCAGATAAAACCATTCGCCATATTTATTTGAACCTCAAAACAAACTTGGAAATTGATATGAATGTGTACTCTTCTAGCTTAATTTGTTACATAATTAGGTATCATAAAAATTAACTTTCCATGTGAATTTAACAACTTGCAGTCAAATATTCATTAAGAATAAGTATAACTTACTTAATCTGTAGGCCGAGCGCCGTGTCCACGCCTCTGAAGATGGATCTCAAAGATTCGAAAGCGCTCGGCCTACAGATTAAGTAAGTTATACTGTACTTATTCTTAATGAATATTTGACTGCAAGTCGTTAAATTCACATGAAAAGTTAATATTAACAACGCAGTTCGTCATGGAACAAGAAATCCAGGAATATCATAAAAATTGATTATTAAAAAATTATTATTATTGCGTGAAATTAGTATTCCAATAGTTTGATGTTTCAACAATGCTACCTAAACTCCTGATATGTGTTTAATGATGAGAAATTAATCAAGAATCATTTTGAAGGATGTTGAGCCATTTTAATAATGTATCAGAGTGCTTGCATAATGGAGCAATACTCGAGGTCAGTCACTATTGCAAAATCAAATATATTATGTGAAGTGGAGGTATTCACGCTGTCACAATCTGTCACCCACCATTCCGCAACTTGTATTTAATTTCATGATGATCATCATCACTCAGGGTTAAAAGGATCCACTGTGCAAGTATACTTATTTTTTCTTTTTCCCTCATCTAGTGAGCTATGTACGGTAATTTTGGAATTCTGTAATTGGCATGTCATGAATTGTATTCTCTTCTTTTTTGTTCGTATCACACGCTTTGGGGTACATTGAATCAATTATTATTCTTTTGCGGATGTTCCTTGCGCTTTTTCCAATATTCTCTCATTCTCTCCGATGTTGCCTTTCATTTGTCCTCAAACACTGCAGTTCCCCTTCTAGTTTTAAGTTTCTCTTGAAATCTTCTATTTACACCCTACAGCAACAATCTCGGATGTGCAAAACGCTTAATTATATTTTAAATCATATCTTATGCATCTAAGTCAAGTTTTACTTGTACTTATTTTCTTCTTATCATTAGTTAATGAATGTTTTTTTTTATACTTCAATTACTGCTTATAATTTGCTTCAACTAGGCTACTTTATTGATTTAGCCATTATTATTCATAATTATGATATCGAAAGGATTAATTCCACTATTTATACTGCTATTGGCATAATATTTTAATCCCATATAAAGTTGGAATTATTTTTAATAATTTTCATAAAAATTCAGAGATTTCTGCACGTAAGTTATCCTGTATCATCTCTCTACGTTCGGCCTATCACTATTAATAATCTAGCCTCATATTATCTGTATCAAATATATCTGTATCCAAAATCTGCATTCTATATATGTATGCTATATCTGTATTCTATAACTGTCTTCTATATATGTATCTATCAAGACTCACAAAGCAGAGACCACTATTCTATGACTGGCTTCTATATCTGTATTTATCAAGTCTCACAAAGCAGTAACCTCACTTATTTCATCCAAAAAGAATCGTGTCTTTGACAGCAACAGAGCTACCGACGGTTGGCCGTTCTTCCAATGCCTTCAGAGTATTGTTTACTTTATTAGTTAGCTATTTCATTCTGCTATTTTGGTAGCACTGTAAAAATATTGGAGCTCTTGACCACCTGACCGAACCACTATTGACAGCAACCCGCTCTTAATTTACCGGGGAATTTCAGTAGCTGACGACCGCCTGAACAAACATTTCAACGGGTAAAAAAGGAGAATCGGGTACAGTGAGCGAGAGAGAGGGGGGGGAAGAGAGACAGAGATAGGGTGAGAGAGATGATGGGGAAGAGAAAAAGGAAGAGACAGAGTGAAATAAAGTCGGATGAATATTAGGTGAAAATTTGTGAAGAATATAGTTTAGAGTGATATCAAATTAGAGCAGAAGAAAGATTGAAGAGATTGATTGATTGATTGATTGATTGATTTCTTTATTCATGCAAATAATAGTTGAACAGTTACTAGTATAAAATACAATATATAGGCATCACCAAGTATTATTACATAAAACATTATCAGTTACTTATTACATAAACTGTTTAACTATATACAAACATGAAATTATGACTGAAAATGATATTAATATGATATATAGAAAAAAAAGAGAAAGAGTGAGAGAGTGAGTAAAAGAACATGAGAGGAAGAAAGGGATGAGAGAGAATAGAAGAGGCATACAAAATCATATTGAAAGCCAATCGATACAACTGTAGGAGAGAAGCTACATCTGAAAATGATCTAATAGAGTGGGAAACATTTAGCTAGATCACATTTCAGTTGAGTAAAGTTGAGACGAAAGGGTTTAAAGATGGCCAACTACTTTCCCCCCCCCCCCCCATCACAATTTGGGTCTTCCCCCCACCAAATTTGGGGCCCCTAGAAGTAAAATTGAGCAGTCTATCGTGTGAACAGTCCCAAATGTGTATTGCCTTCCATTTGGTCGAAATCTCAACCACTATAATTTCTGGCCTTTGAAAAGACACCCCTCACCATCATGTACTTTTCTATTAATAGACTGAGTACTTGAAAACTCTTTCTCCTCCCTCTCATTGATTAGTAATTGAATAATATTTATCCTATTAGTTGAAGGTTTTCTCTCCTACTTACAGAATGTTTCACTCGTAAACCTGTGATAACTTTGACTCATTCTCTTGTAAAAAACTAGTGTCCGAAGAACCAAATAATGGGACTGCCTGATTGCTTTTATATTCAGTAATTTAATGATTTATCTTATTATTAACTCTTCTCTATTATTTGTAGAATTTTTCACTCGAGAACTTTAATAACTTTAACTCATCTCTGGTAAAAATCTAGGAGGATCCGAAAAACCAATAGAACTGCCTGGTTGCTTTCATATAGGCTCAAGGCCACTGTCTATGGTGGATCAATTCAATTTGCATTTCCAATCCTTGAGATCACTGTAACATCAAATTAACTAATCTTATGAAAAAGGACGAAATATTATTTCCTTAGGGTGATCATATTTGAAAGAATTTAAATTCTTTTGAATGGTTGTTAATTCCAGAAAATAATTGATCTAGACTGCCTTTGGATGGGTGACCGTGCTTCAATAAACTGCTTCTATCACATACCTGGTGGTTCGGAATTCACCTATGTAGGTCCACCATGTTTACCATAACATCCCTCAAACAGCGAGGTGGAACTACCCTTTCAAAGGTCTCCCCACCAATAAAAGCCATAAGCTTCTTATTTTTTGTGAACAAAATCATTCCCATGAGGTGTGCGGAACAAAATGTCTTGCATTTTTTCTATTGTGGATGATACCCACATAAGTGTAGAGACTTGTGCGTGGGTAATGAGATGAATGATGGAAAACATCCAGGGCTGAATGAATTTGGATCACAAGGCTGCATGAAACAAAGCCAGCCAAAGGCTTGTCTAATCACAGACAAGCGCTCCAAACAACTGCGCTACCAAAATAAAACTGTGAATTAAACTCACATGATTCCTATTCTACAAATCACATTGAACCTCATCGTTCTCAATGTAGAGTATTAATGGGGTTATGACTTGTAATCATCTTTATCGTATTTGCTGTCGTCTCATAACGAAACCCTTTCTTAATAGTTTTCAGGAAGTGGTTGGGGGTGAATTTCATAAACAAGACTACTACAAATGATACGATTACATCTGCATACAATTATGGCACTGTCTTTGTAAGGGTAGTAACAGCCCCTTAGCGTCAAGGGATGGCTTTTAGAGGGTCGTTAGCATTCAATTTGTACAGAAGATACATTATAAACAACAACTGATTCGCGCCATTTTCAAATAAACAAACTAACAGAATTTCTCACTTAGCTGGTTCTGTTTTGTCTTGAAAGATACAAATGATGTTAAGTTAGTAGAGAATGGACCAATTCGACCATAACTAACTGGATTCAAAACAGAGAGCGCTCGCTGTTTTATTATTTATGTTATTCTGTCTCCCTCGCTCCCTCCCCATAATCTAGGCGCACGTTTACCATAAAGTGTAATGTAGCATTGTGATGGTTATGGTAACGACCTTGTTTCGAGTGGGGGATTATAGGATAGAATGGAGGGAGGGAGGGAGGGAGGGAGGGAGGTATGGAGGGAGGGAGGGGGTTTATAGGATTATTTCCAAGTCGTTTAGCGTTTGCGACTGCAGCCGTAATATCAATCATAATCGTATACTGTAACAGGTCATATCATTCTTAGTCGGCTCCTTAAGTTTTGATAGACCCATGTTAAGGCCTCCTCAAAGAGGCCCTTAAGAGACTTTGGAGTGAATGCGTTCCAAGTTAGTGTCAATTGAGGCTTCCTTATCCCAAGGGATACTTTCGAGAGAATGCTTCACAGTTTCTAAACTAAACTTACAATATAAAATTGTTATTCTACATTTTGTTGGAGAAAGTAAAAGCCATTTCGAGGTCTCCTCAGCTCAAGTATTACTTGAGAAGGCTTTGAAGTGAATGCGTAAGCCAGAGTCATATGAGGCTTCCTTATCTCAAGTGATACTTCTAAGAGAATGATTTGTAAGTCAAGTTTCCTCATAAACTATCAATATAAACTTGATATTCTACGTTTTGTTAGAGCAAGTAAGACCCATTTCGAGGCCTCCTCGACTCAAGGGTAACTTGAGAGGACTTTGGAGCAAATTTGTTTCAAGTTGAAGACATGTTGAGGTTTCCTTATATCAAGGAAGACTTTGAGAGATTGCTTCACAAGTCAGAATTTCTCTTCTAAACTTGCATTATAAAATAATATTCTTAGTTTTCTTAGAGCAAATTCAACTCATATTGAGGCCTCCTTAACTCAAGGGAGAATTGAAAATACGTTAAAGATTATGAGTTCAAAGTCAGGGCCATTTTGAGGCCTCCTTTCCTAACGGAAAGCTTTGAGAAAATGCTTCACTGGATTCCTCATCTAAATTTTCAATACAAACTTGATATTGTACGTTTTGTTAAAGCAAATAAGACCCATATCGAGGCCTCCTAGATTCAAGAAAGACTTGAGAAGGTTTTAAAGTGAATGCGTTCCAATTTGAGGCCATGGTTAGGCTTCCTTATCTCAAGAAAAACTTCGAGAGAATGTTCACAAGTCAAGTTTCCTCCTCTAAACTTTCAATATCAAATTTATATACCAAACTTCAAACTGATAATTTACTTTTGAAAGAGACATCTAATAAACTAAATACTAAGCACTAGCATTTTCTAAGATATTCCAGCAATAGAAACTGTATTCTTTTCAGAGAATAAAAGACAGATAAGTGTGGAGACAGCTTGATAATTCTGGAAATTAGTGAAGTGTACGAAAACAGCCTGAGGAAACTTTTCAAGACAAGAGAACAACTCTTGAATCATTTCCCCCACAAACACATATCCTCTCTCATGTTCATTCTTTCTCTCTCACTCTCTCATCCGCTCTCACTCCTCCCTTCCCAACAAACTTCATCAGCTCTCTTCACCACCACATTCTTAGCACAGACGGCAGTAAGTGGTCCATTGTGATGCTGAAGAAGAAAAGAGCACAACAAATCTCAAGTACCACTTCAAGTCTACCTTCTCTTCCTTCTTCTTATTCTTTTTCTCCTTCTTTTCTCATTACCTCTTCCTCCGGCCCCACCACCTCTTCCTCTTTTCCGTCATCATCTCCTTCTCCTCCTCCTCCCCTCCTCTCTTCCATCATCTCCTTCTCATCCACCTTCTCCTCTTCCTACCGATCCTGCTCTTCGCCAACACCTCTTCGTCTTCCTCCTTCACCTCCTTCTTTTCCTTATCTTCCTTCTCATTCTTCTTATCCTTATCCTCCTCTTCCTCCTCCTCCTCCTCCTCCTCTTCCTCCTCCTCCTCATTCATCTTCTCCTTCTCTCCGACTCCTTTTTATACTTCTCTTCCTTCTTGTTCTCCTCCTCCTTCTCCTTCTTCTCGACTACTTCTTATACTTCTCTTCCGTCTTCTGCACCACATCCACCTTCTCCGACTCCTTTTCCTTCTCCTTCATTTCCTTCATCTTCTCCTTCTTCTTCACCTCTTTCTCCTCGTCATCCTTTTCCTCCACCGTCTTCCTTCTCCTCCTTCTTCTCCTCCTCCTATTCATTTATCTTCTCCTTCTCTTTCTCCTCCTCGTCATCCTTTTCCTCCACCTTCTTCCTTCTCCTTCACCGCCTCCTACTTCTTTATCTTCTCCTTTTCCTTCTTCTTCTCCGCCTCCTCCTTATCCTTCTTCTCTTTCTTCTCCATCAATTCCGCCTTTTCCTTATCCTCCTTCTGCTTCTCCATCTCCTCCTTCTCCTCATCATTCATCGTCATTCCTCCTTCTCCTTCATCGTCCTTTTCTTTCTTCTTTCTGTTATTTTCAGTCTATATTTTGCCCTCCTTCTCCTATTTAGTGTTGCTCATCACTCTCTAACTACTTTTTAAATGTTTCTGATTTAAGTAGTAAATTGTAAATTTATTTAAGGGTTTAACCCTCCTATTAAATTTGATCATAAGGTTTAAAATTTTATTTTATACTTTACTTCTTTCATGTTATCTTGGCCTAATCCTCCAATCTCCTTTACATCCTTCTCCTCTCCTTCACCACCTCCTTCTCCTTCTGTTCCTTCATCATCTTTTTTATTTCTTCCTCTTGTTCTTCTCATTCTGTCTTTTTCCCTCTTCTTCTCATCTTCAGTGCTGCTCATCGCTCTCAAACTACCTATTAAATGTTACTTTTTCCTTCTTTCATGTTGTCTTTGTCTAATCCTCTCACCTCTTCCTCGCACCTCTCCACTTTTTGTCTCCTTCTATGGCACTTGACTACTCATCCCAACAGACAATATTGACAACAGGTAGCAGGCACTTCTCACTACTTATAATGGCGCCAAAAACACTACACTTGTAGGATAATTTCTTTTTCATTCTATTCTTCTCTATTTTTTCTCCTTCTCCCTCTCATATCCTCTTCTCTTTTCCTCTCCCTCCTATCCTCTCTTCGTTCTCCTTTAATGTATCTCATCTCTAAAGCAAATACTTACCCTTCTCTGCCTCTCCTGGAATTATAGTTCTTGTCTTACCTCCAAATTTCATATTTTGTTCTTTTCTATTTTCTCCTCCTCCTTTTCGTTATATTTTCTTCTCTTTTCCACTTTTTGCTACCCTCTTATCCTTTTTCTTGCATGTATCTTACTTGTAAAGCAAATTTCCTCCTCTATCTCTTCTACAATAGACTTTTTTATATCTCCAACATCCAATTTGGACACATCACTACTCCTAGATTTTAATTTGATATAATTATTTTTTTAATAAACTCTTCAGCCTCTTTATTCTCATGAAAAATCTATTTCGTTCTCATGTTTATCAAAATACATTCATAAACTGACCATTGTCAATTGAAACTTGTTTAATGTGTGTCCTCCGAATCACGGAAGTGCACCAAGTCAATGGTAGCCCCAAACATTACTACGGAAGTGCACCGAGTTAATAATTTCTTGATTTCAAGTACAAATAATACAACCATAAACTGACCATTGTTAATTTAAACAGGTTTCAATGATAGCCTTAAACACATGACTTCTTGACTATTAGACCTTCAATAGTTGGCCTAAGACAAGTCGTCAGATGAACAATTATATACAATATTTTCCATTATTATTCACTAGTTACAATTACAATTAAAATTAGTTTAGGCGAGGCTCAATTTTGATGTGAAAGGAACTCTTCTACAATAAAGAGTTCAACAATCAAATTAATATTTTCCCGATTGCTTTTTAAATACTTCAATATTTCTAAGACTGCTGAGCTTGAGCTAAAACTCATGCCTTAAATTAGTGTACTGTGTTAAATTAGTGTACTGTGTTAAATTAGTGTACGACTCACAGTAAAATTAGTACACTAATTTAAGGCATGATTTTATTAACTGAATATTTATTAACTGAACTTTATTAACTGAATATTTCCTCAATTGATTGCTTTTTTAAATACTTCAATATTTTCGAGACTTCTTAGAAACTACGGTAGCTTGTTATAGAACGTTCTACCAATTTAACTAATTTTGTGTTTGAATAAACTAATATTATGATAAAAACTTAAAAAACACTTTTAAGTGGAAATTATGACTCACGTTATGGCGTGACGGCCGTTACACTCTGTTGTCAAGAGCATCGTCAGACGACCCACAGTACACTGATTTAAGGCATGAGTTTTAGCTCAAGCTCGTGCCTTGAGTGGGTCGTCTGACGATGTTCTTGACAACAGAGTGTAACGGCCGTCACGCCATAACGTGAGTCATAATTTCCACTTAAAAGTGTTTTTTAAGTTTTTATCATAATATTAGTTTATTCAAACACAAAATTAGTTAAATTGGTAGAACGTTCTATAACAAGCTACCGTAGTTTCTAAGAAGTCTCGAAAATATTGAAGTATTTAAAAAAGCAATCAATTGAGGAAATATTCAGTTAATAAAGTTCAGTTAATAAATATTCAGTTAATAAAATCATGCCTTAAATTAGTGTACTGTGAGTCGGAGTGAAACGGCCGTCACGCCATAACGTGAGTCATAATTTCAACTTAAAAGTGTTTTTTAAGTTTTTATTATATATTCTACTAGTGGAAACAAGATGGAATTTCAACATCAAACTATTGTGACTCAGCAAGTCATAATTCTTAGCTTCGTGATTCTCTTCGTCATCACTATATTTTTCTCGGAAACCAAACTCTAATTTTATCAACAATTCAAGGCTCTTGATGCTTGAAATTCCTCAAACGTTACTAAATGAGTAACAGCTCAGGGTAACTTTATACGGGGATGATTCTGCACTATCTTTCCACCCCCATAACTTCAGGGCTGCTGCAACAACAGAACCACCCTTCTAAAATTCACTCTTCACCCCTAGCTACTAGTAATGGCATTATCAACATTGCATTGTTTACAATACACTTAACACCACTACTGTTGCTGGATACACTGGCGTCGTTTTGTCAAATTATGAAGTTTGATTAATTGTACAACTCGTGTGTGAGAAACCAGATTATCGAATTACAGCCCGATATGATATTATAATATTGTGTTACAGATTCAGACACACTGCATTGAGTACCCTTTGAACGGGTGCCGCTTTTATCGAAGTCATTTATCATCGTTATGTTTTGATTTGCGTGATTTGATGGTTGTCTTTTTAGGGGTTGTAATCCTTACTAGTTGTCTTGCTTGCACAATGTTGAAAATGGTCGAGTTCAAGGGAGCTTCACCGGTAACCGGTAAATGTCATCGGTGCTGTCTGATTGGTCCACTCAAATTAATAGACGTTAAAAATATTAAATAGGCCAATCAGACGCCACCGGTTACATTTTTACCAGCTACCTGTAAATCTCCCAGGAACTCAACTATTGATTGTGAGATGAGCAAAAAAGTGACAGTCAATGAATTATAGTGAACAGATATTTCACTGAAAAAAAAAAATTATTTATAGTTATTATACTATAGATCTATAAGGTTTTTTGATGATATTTAGAAATTTATCTACTACAGGTCAAATCTCCCTCACTTCTTGTTGATCTATGATCTATTATACATGATATTTGTTGAAGAAATGTGAAATAAATTATATCTACTATGCAAAATCTATTGTGGTATATGCCTACTGATTGTGTGATAACTAAATACGTTGACTCTAATTAACATTGGAGATATTCAAGAATCTTAAAAGTGCCTCCTCTCAAAAGGAGATCTCTTTTGATCTTCGCTCAAGAAGGATATTTTAAAGTGGAGATTATCGTTGATTTAAGATTCTAGTAGAAAAGAATAATATCAAATTGAATAAATTTTCATACAATTACTATAATCTGGTTATTTATTGTTTGAATCTATAACTGTTTTTTCATAATAATGACGTACTTAACCTATTCCTGAAACAGAATTCAATAAGAATAGTAGCTCTTTGTATTCATGTATTCAAAATGTATGGAATTCAATTTGTGGCCGATCTCAATATAGAAATAAGGTCAAAGATGAATAGGAAATTGAGTTCTCCAGTGTAGCTAGTGACAATTTCCAATATTCCATCTTTTTAAATGAGAAAATAAATGAGGATTTGATGATATTGGAAATAGAATTAAGAGAATAAATGGGAAGATTGGATTAGAAATAGTGTAGAAAAACATTGATTCATACTTTTTAATTGGGGATAACTAATTTTTTTATTGAGAAAATGAAGGAAAATTCAATGATATTGGAATTAAAATAAGGAATTGAGAGAATAATTTGAAACTTTCGATTGGAAATAGTACAGAGATACATTGATTCAAGATAGGTACAAGAAAATGGGATAAAAGTATTTAATATAAACTTAAAAAACCACTTTTAAATGGAAATTAACTCACGTTATGGCGTGACGGCCGTTTCGCTCTGTTGTCTAGAGCATCGTCAGACGACCCGCAGAGCGAAACGGCCGTCACGCCATAACGTGAGTTAATTTCCATTTAAAAGTGATTTTTTAAGTTTATATTACATATTAGTGGAAACAAGATGGATCTTCAACATCATAAAAGTATTTGTTCTATAAACTGGGATAATTCCAATGTGTTTTACTTGAAAAAGTTACGCTTGCCCAAATTTTGACTCAGGATTGATTTATTAAAGGAAAATTAGAGATTCAGAGAGTAAATAGGAAAATTGATTTGAAAATAGTACAGTAAACATTGATTTTGATAGGGGATTCTAGAAATGTCATTAAAGTCTTTGTGTTTTATACCAAAGTCTTTTATTTGAAAACGATAGGCTTACAACATTTTGAAACATTATTTTAAACTATTATAAAAGTGAGAGCACTACTTCTTTTTCAATAAAATATCTATTTTTGAACATCAAGTGTTTTATTTCAAAAATCGAAGTCCAATAATAGGCTACTTGCCAGAATCTCGTAATTCATTTGATGGCAAAAAAGACTCAACCTTCAGTGAGAATGAAATTCTATCTCAAATTACTTCAATCTTGTCACTTTTGGTAAGTGAATCAATTGAAAATAGAATCAAAACATCAAAGAGTTACTTTATCATTTACTATGTTACATAAAACAAGTGTTGGCTATTTCCAGCAATCAATCAAGGTGGACATCAAGAGTATTGCCTTCTGTCATTGGAATACGATATCCTAACCTCCCGAATTTTAGAACTGTGATCAAAGATGGAGAAAACGATAAAACAGGAGGCGTTGCCAAAATACGTTCGGAAATAGTAGAGGAAAAAGGAGGAGAGAAAGTAGAAAAAAAGAGAAGGAAAAAGAATAGTGGGAGAAAGAGAAGGAAGAAGAAAAGTAAAATAGAGAGAAGGAAGAAGAACAGTAGGAAAAAGAGAAGGAAGAAGAACAGTAGGAGAAAGAGAAGGAAGAAGAATAGTAAAGGAAAGAGAAGGAAGAAGAATAGTAGGAGAAGGAAAAGGAAGAATAACATTAAAAGAAAGAGAAGGAAGAAGAATAGCAGGGTAAATAAGAAATAAATCAAAAGAAAAGTAATTTTGGAGGAGATGTGAAAATACTTTAACCTCGTCTTTCTTTTGAGAATAAGCCCAAATAGGTCTGAGACTTGTACTTGAGTGATGAGTTGGATGATGATAATTGATGCTTTGGACCTACAGTCTTAGGTGGACTCCGAACCATCGGGAAGTGATTTTATAGCAGATATATATATATATATTTATTGCTAGCTGGTCACTGGAAGTGATTTTATAGCAGATATATAATATATATATATATATATATATATATTGCTAGCTGGTCACTATTCAGATTCTATTCCGAACACTAGTGTCTTGTCTCATATGAGTAGATATTAGTCTTAGGCCAGTATTCATGACCCTACCGTAAGGCTTCCTTGACTCAAGGAATACTTGAACAATTTGATATATAAACGCTTCTCAAAACTACCTTGAGATAAAAATACTCAAGGGAGGCTCATAATAGTGGCCTTACTATGGACAATAATCTTTCTATGCTAACGTGGCTGCTCTAATTCCATAATAATGGTGATGAAAGTATAATGAAAAGGATTATGATGATGAGGGAATGAGAATAACACAGATGTGATAGAAGAATAGAGACGAAGATAGGGAAGACAAAAAGGATAGAAAGAGATAAACAACGAGAGACTGTACCACGCAACTGCGGCACATTTTGTTGTTTTTCTCAAGGAAGTGGGGAGAGAAAATGGAGAAAGGGAGAGACGAATAAAGAAAGTGAACGATAGAAAGAGATAAATATAAAGCGCAATTTATTGTAGTCCATGAAATTCAGCCCATTACACACTGTCTGAAATAAAATACAGTAGTTTAGTGTAATGCCGGCTCTTTTTCTCATCTTCAGAGTGCGAGAAAACACCCAGCAATGATTTTCCTTGGGCAGTTTTCTTAGCTGCCAAGATTTTCTCATTCGTGCGCTAGGTTTTACTGGGGGGAAAGGGGTAGGGGAAGCGGCCATGTTCCCCCCCCCCCCTCCAGGTTTGAGGGAAGAGTACGCAAAGTTTATCATTATGATGACTAGAGAATCTGCAATCTTCCCTGTTTTATGCGTTTTCTTTGTTCCAGATTTCTGTAAACCTTGGAAGATACAGAATATCGCAGTTTGAAACTGCCCTCCATTCTTATGCGGGTCCAGACGGGGAGAGTTATTGCAATAGAGCAGAACTCTAGTACAGCAACATAGACTATTCTTATATGTGGCTAGAATGAGCGCTTTATACTTTGTGCCCCATTTATCTACCTGGAGAAGAGAGAAAAGGGGAGAGAAGAAAGAAAAGAAGAGTTGAAAGGAGGAAAAGAGAAGAAAAAGAGGAGAAAAAAGAAGAAACAGGAGAAAGCAAAGAAGAAGATGAAAGAATAGAAGAAAACATTTTAGGAAGGAAGGAGAAAATAGGTAAAGAGTTGTTGGCATAATTATTGATCTACCAGGAGAAGGAGTAGAGGAAAAGAAGAGAAATAAGAAGAGGTGGAAGGAGGGAAAGATGAGGAAAAAGAAGAGAAAGCGAAGAAGGAGACGTAGGAATATAAGGAGGAAAATATTATAAGAAGGAAGGAGAAAGCAAGGGCGGATTAAAGGGGGGGCGGAGGGGGCGACCGCCCCCCCCCCCCCCGAGGGCTTGCACATTTTAAAAAATTAAAAAGGGTAACACTTGTGACATGCACTCGGTTAAATTTTAATTGTCCCGCCACAGACGGAATACCTCCAACTTGTCTTACCACTCCGCCTCCGCCGGCCGGGAATTAACAAATGTTGTAATACTTATTTTGCCTTATTTTCTATATTACCTTTACTTCATCTTTAACTGTTGACATAATTTTAATTCAATGACGAATTAACAAATGACAGAGAATGAAGGAAATCTTATATCAAGTGAAATTAGTTTGAATAAGATTAATCTTTTATAGAATAGGTAGGGGCATATAAATCTCTGTTTGTTTTTGACCTAATACATATTTATTGTAGTACTGGTATTATGAAACATGAAAGAATGTTGAGATTAATTTAATTATATATATAGGTCTAAAAATCATCATGATCACGAATAAATTGCTTAGACTCTGTTCATTTCTCTGTAAATTTTGATAAAAATTAAGCTAGCAAAGCAATTTTTGTTCAAGACATATTGTATTGTATAAAAAAAATTTTATTCCTAATTCCACATGAATATACAGAAATAAACTACTCTAGCTAGGGGAAATTTGATTGTTCTTAAACACGAAAAAATTATATTTCTACTACATTTTAAGTGCTAGAATGGTGTAAAATGCGGTTAAAGGCTACTAAATTTCCAAAAATTTTATTCCATACCCCCCCCCCCCCGACCAACGGGTATTTTTGGGGTATGTCGCCCCCTCCCATAAAAATTCATTAATCCGCCACTGGGAGAAAGGAAGTAAAGCGTTGTTGGCATAATTGATCTACTTGAAGAAGAAGCAAGGAAATGAAGAAGAAGAAGAGAAAGTAGGAGAAGAAAAAGAAAGGACAAAGAAAGGAAGGAAAAAAGGAGTATAGTTTTAGTGGAGGGGTTATACTGACTAACAAATAAAGAGGAAAAGCATGAAAGAAGAAAGAAGAAAATAAGTAAAAGAAAAAGAGGAAGAAGAAGGATAAAAAGAAAAGGTAGAAGGAGGTGGAGAAGTAGAAGAAGAAGAAGGAGTTTAGAAAATGAACAATGCAAAGGAGGAAACAAATGCCTTTTAGTTTTGTTGGCTTGGTTGGACAGACAAGCGAATAACAATAAAGAGAAAAATAAGGAAAAGGATGAGAGAAAAAGAAAAAATAGGTAAAAGAGAAGAAAGAAGAAGAAGAAGGAGAAAAAGAAGAAGGAGAAAAAAAGAAGGACAAGGAGGAGAAGAAGAATGAGAAGAACAAAATAGACAAAGAAAGGAAGGAAACAGAGCATTGTAGTTTTTTTGGGGTGGTTGGACAGACTAGCGAAGAAAGAGGAAAATAAGGAGAAGGATGAGAAAATAAAGAAGAAAATAGGTGATAGAGAAGGAAGAAGAAGAAGAAGTAGAAGGAGAAGAAGAAGCAAGGAGATAAAAAAGAAGATTTACAGAGGAAGGAAGGAAACATAGCAATATAGTTTTGTGTGTAGTTGGACAGACTAGAGAATAAAGAGGAAAATAAGGAGAAGGTTGAGAAAAGAAAGAAGAGAATAAGTAGAAGAAGAAGGAAAATAAGAGAAAGAAGAAGGAAAACGAGTAGTAAAGAGGCACTGGCGTGGCTTGACTCTGACTGGAAGAGGAGAGCTCCTGTAATTGGCTGAATTTTGACGGCGGTACAAAATGGCATAGCGCAGGTCTCTCGATCCCCGACTGCCATCTTTTGACAGTAATTGTCGCGTGAGAAAGAGACAGACAATAGAGAGGTGTGTGGGAGGGAGGGAGAGGGAAGGAGAAGAGGGAATCATAATGAGACAAAAGCTGTGAAACGAAGCAACGGTAAACGGCTGGTCTGTCTGTTACCTCTTGTTGTTATGCTGTTATGCTACTATGCTACAATGAAGTGTGTATGTGAGTGTTAAGATTCAGATTCATATTCAGATAGCTTTATTCGAGTAAAAGTACGATTCATATGACTTCTGACTATAACCTTAACAATGAATGACATCACCTAAATTCATGGAAGATAGATAAAAATAGATACAAGACGATATGTTCTATTACACTGTTTTGTAAGTTATAAGTTACAGTTACACTGTTTTTTTGTTTTTTTTTAGATTACTGACATTAATAAGAATATTTGTATAATAAATGAATTGTAATATCAAGGTGATGCATTTACACAAAAGGGCGGAGTTAGGGCAAAATTGCCCTATCTTACACTCAACCTCCCAGTGAACTCTACTAGAATTAATCAAATCAAATTTTATTCATCTTTCATAACAAAGAAACACATCAACAAGAATTAGTTTTATGAAAAAAAGAGAGAGAAAGAATGCTTAAGAGTGAAGAGCGAATCATAACGAGACAAAAGGTGTGAACTAAACGGTAAACGGCTGTTATGTTACGTTCTACCTGCTTCCTCTTGTTACGCTGTTACGTTACTATGCTACTGTCATGCTATTCCCAGCTCAATAATAACAATGGTTGGCCTATTATCAACATCTGGGAATCGAATGACTTGCAAAAATGAATTCGTAGGATGTGTCAGATGTTGTTAAAGCGGAGTTATAAAATTCAAAAATGTCTGAAGTTTTTCCTTGTGCGGTCATACATTTTTTTTTGGAGGATGAAGCCCACATAGGTCTGAGACCTGTGGCGTAGGTGATGAGTTGGATGATGGTGATTGATGAGTTAGACCTACAGTTTTAGGTGGGTTCCGAACCACCCGTGAGAGAACAGTGTCTTATTTGCTGGCTAATCTAATCGGTCACCGTTACAAACATCAGGACCTACGAGAACGCAGCTTATCTCTCTGATTGAACCGATACCTGCTACGGCTCGCGGCTATCACTTCCCTATAATATAAGGCTTGTTTTAGGTTCTGTTAAGTTGAATTATAAAAAGATGACGAATTTTGTGAATAAATTTATAAATTCATAAATTTCATATGCTAGTATCTATTTCACCATTCAAGACATAATTTGTAGATCATACGAATGCCAGCTTGTAAAGTTATAATCATAATATTCATATAAATTCCAGCATATTACGCTTTCACATAGCAGAACGCTTTTGTATAAAAGTGGAACGGATGAAGAACCATCATTATGATTTGTGGACCCGGTGATATGACTTCAAAAACTGTACTCTGTTGTGTAGATTTGGCTCTCATTTGTTGTACGGTATTTCATACCATGTACGGTCAACGAAAGTAGCAAGAATAGTATACAGAAATGTAAGGGTTGTCAAGAAGATCAGCTATTTGGGGGTGTTGAAGGGTTGAAGTTATGGGGTGGGAAGGGGGGGTTGAGGTGATTTAGTGTTGATTAATCAGGGTCCGAAACGTCCTGTGACAATGGGATGGGTGAGGAAGGGGGGAAAGCAGCTAGCTGCTGCACAACAAACAACAAAGGCCCTCTTTTCAGGGGTGGGGAGGCAATGGGAAGGGGTAGTTGTAACCCTTTTTGAGCTGGCCTAAATCGCCAAATTGCTTGCCCAAGTCTGACACTTACAATGGACATGCCACCAAAGTAATTGCCCTCGAAAGTAATTTATTGTTTGCAAAAATTTAATCAGGAGTTGATCTTTGATTACTCCAGTGCCCCACAATGCTTACAAAATTAGTTAGTACAGGCCTCGGAATTTGACCAGAGGTAAAGGGTTTTATTGGTGGGGTGACCCTTACGGGTAGTTCTTCCTCGCCGCTTGAGCCATGTTATTGGAAACATGGTGGACCTACGATTTTAGATAGGTTCCGAACCACCGGGAAGTGATTTTACAGCAGAGAACAATGTCTGTTTTGCTGGCCAATCTAATCGGTCACCGTTACAAACAGGACCTACGAGAACGCAGCTTATCTATCTGATTGAACAGATACCTGCTACGGCTCGCGGCTATATCACTTGAGTTGAATGATGCTGATTGATGAGCTTGACCTACAGTTTTAGGTGGGTTCCAAACCACCGAATAAGCTACTGTTAATTTTATCATCTGCATATACTGTTAATTTTATGAAAGAATGTAACTATCTGCAATGATTTCACTGTCATTTTGTCAAAGACAAAAGTGTTCTAGTTAATAAGTTATTAGTTTTACCAGAGAATGAAGCCCACATAGGTCTGAAATCTGTGCGTAGCTAATGAGTTGGATGATGGTGATTGATGAGTTGGACCTACAGTTTTAGGTGGGTTTCGAACAACTGGGAAGTGATTTTACAGCAGAGAACAGAGTCTGTTTTGCTGGCTAATTCAATCAGTCACCCCAACATAGAGGGCTCAGGGGAGCGTTGCTTATCTTATCTGATTCAAACGATAACTGCCACGGCTTACTTCCCTGTGCAGAGGAGAAACTCATTAGTACTCTTTGTATTTACTACAAATAGAAATTTTTCTTAAACAGAATTTATTAATTTCGAGTTCCTTTAATTGCTATCAGTTTATACTGAAGACTTCCGCAATGGCGGATATTGACAACAGTATTTAATAGCTGATGGAAATCGATGAATGCAACTGTACAAAAATATCAGTCACCACCGGGAATCGAACCACGGACCTCCCAATTGCCGGTCGGGCGCCTTAACCACTAGACCATGGAGACAATTGGGAGGTCCGTGGTTCGATTCCCGGTGGTGACTGATATTTTTGTACAGTTGCATTCATCGATTTCCATCAGCTATTAAATACTGTTGTCAATATCCGCCATTGCGGAAGTCTTCAGTATAAACTGATATCAATTAAAGGAATTCGAAATTAATAAATTCTGTTTAAGTAAATTTTTCAGTTTGTTCTTTCTCTTTCTTATTTTTATGTGTGTATTTTTGTAATATATAAAGGAGAAATAAAGTTACTTTTTGATTTTTTTTTGATTAATTGTCAGTAACTTTGAACTAACTTGTGAGAAATTTTTTCTTGAAACTTTCCTTGATATTTTAAATAGTGTGCATTGCTATGCTACGGGCCCCTATCATACAAGTAGGAACAGACTGGTAGATTACACGTTGAGATTTTGTAAAAGTGTATCCAAAATAAGTAGAAAAGTGGGGATTGTAGGGAAGTGATAGCTGTGAGCCGCAGCAGGTATCTGTTCAGTCAAATAAGCTCCCCATCTGGGCCCTCTTTGTAAGGGTGACCAATTGGATTGGCCATCCAAAACGATTCTGTTCCCTGCTGTAAAAACACTCTCACTGCTGTAAATTAGTAAATTAGTGTAATTAGGTTCAAAATCTACATAAGACTGTAGGTCCAACTCATCAATCACCATCATCCAACTCATAACCCACGCACAAGTCTCAGACCTGTGTGAGATTCATTCTCAAATAACCAGAAACAGACAATAAACTTCGATGCCATGAATTTAAAAAAGGACAGAACCAATAAATAGAAAGAGATAATTGTCATTATTTTTTGTTGAAGTACAAAGGTTGTATAAAGGTTGTCACACGATTGGTGGAAAACATGAAAGAGAAGAGAAGAAGAAGGAAGAGCGGAAAACAAGAAGGGAAAATCTTTTTTAGGAGAAGGAAATTGCTAAGTGAAGACAAAATCTCTAATAGGTGTTCTTCCCAACTTTCTAATAGCTCTCTCACTTTTTTATGGCCATTAGCCTCTTCTTTCTCATCCCTTTTCTTTTATTCTTCTCTTTCTTCTTCTTTCTCGCACCTGTCCCCCCTCTCCTCGTTCACAGCGACGCTTTCCAATAATTATCTTGTTCCCTTTCAACTGCTTCTTCCAAACTTCCAAGCACTCACCTCTCACAAGTACAGTTTTTTTTAAGTTCATCCTTTTGAAAACGTTGTTCCCCATTCTTCTCAATAAATAGTTTTATTCACTACTTTATCTGAATTAAGTTACGTTCATTTTCTAATAGTTTTTTGACTGGTTGAAAACTTTGAAATTGGAATCTTAATTTTAGATTGCATGTATCATCTCATTTTTACTGTGGTACTCAATGCACTTCTGAATAGTTCTCCTGTTCAAAGGCTTATAGATAAGTTTCACAAGGAGAGGAAGGAAAAAACTATATGAAAAAAGAAAGAAGTAGAAGACGACGAAAAAGTTGGTGGTGGAGGAGGAGGAGGAGGAGGAGGAGGAGAAGGATGAGTAAGAAGAGAAGGAGGAGGAGGAGGAGGAGGAGAAGGAGGAGGAGGAGGAGGAGGCGGAGTAGGAGGAGAAGGAGGAAGAATAGAAGGAGAAGGATGATTAGGAGTAGGAGGAGGAAGAGGATGAGGAGGAGGAAAACGAGAAGGAGGAGGTTGAGGAGGATTAGATTAGATTAGATTAGATTACTTTATTCATGGTAAATTTACAGCTTTCTTTTTAAATGAGTACTTACATACAAAATTTTAATGGGAGGAAGAGTAGGAGGATTAGGCCGAGGTTGTGGAGGAATAGGAGGAGGAAAAAGTTTCTTTTAAGTTTACGACTTGAAAACGTACGGAGTATACAAGTCAGGTCAACAATAATTAACATTCTTAGTAGGTAAATAGAAGTATTTTTTCAATTTTATTTTCTAATTTTCTGTAGATTACGTCTTGGAGACTCCAATTGAAGAATATAAGACAAGTCACATCAACTATTAGACAATCTTATACAGTAGAAACCACAATTACTATTCAAATTAGTTGAAGTGAGGCTTAATTTTGATCTGCAAGGAACTCTTGACAACAATAAAGAGCTTCATTAACTCAATATTTTCTCAATTGTTTTTCAAATTGTGCAATATTTCCTAGACTCTTAGAATTTGTCTCTGTTTTAGAATTTCCTATCAATATAAATTGATTTTTATTCGATTCGTGACACACTGAGTATTGTCAGTTTTGTGCATCATGATCATGTAAATTGAAATAATTTTCTAATAACAAAACTGACACATAACTTACTTCATCAGCCTCTCTTTTTAGAAGTGAAATGCATCCATCAAGTATCTCCAGTAAACGTGAGTGAAAATCATATATTAAATAGAAATACAGTTTCAGTTTTGATACAGTATATTAGATTGTTCATCTAGTATTTCGTCATGGAAAACATCACAGATAATAATTTTGTTTTGATATTATACTTATTTACAAGACAGTCATCAACCATGTTATATTTGAACGAATATGATTAAGGATGATCAAGGAAAATCAATTTTTAACAAAAAAACACTTCAACCAATCATCTTTACAGAAAATAACAATGCCCTGTATATTTTTGTATTGATTAGAATAAAAAGGAAACAGTTCACAAAGCTGTAATTGTCTCAATTCATTACTAACTAGCTTTTACAGTGTTGCCAAAGACGCGGCTCCAATTTTCCCAGCGCTACAAAAGTGAACTTTCTACGTTAATTATTTTTGAAAACAACAACACAGAGAAAGGCGCTGCTTCTGTCAAGTGCACAGGAGTCGGTGGAATTTTTAATGAGCGCAAAATTCAGCACAAAGTATAAAAGTATCATATTTTTATTATTTCACCATGCTTCATTAACTACCACTGGATAAACAAAGTGTGCTCCGCTTCTTTCGTATTTTTTTTTCGTTCCCGCTTGTCCTCAATTTTCCTCATTAAATAATAAACCTATCCTTTAATTATTTTTCGCTAAATTTTTGTCTTGTTTTCCCTTCTTGTCTTCTTTATTACGTTCAAACACTTTTTCCTCCTCCTTCAGGTTAACAGGAAAGTAAATACTCTTTTTAGACAGGCTGGTATTATTAGATGGTGTAATCGATACTGTTTTTCTTTTGTGAAAAATAAGGGGAAGATTCGCTTGTCGGCTGCAAGTTAGTTGGGTTAGTTAATGATGCAAGTGACCAAGTATTTTCCTACTCGGCTGCCTGATTGGACTGGATTTTGTGAGCTGAATTGGCGGTGTTCGATAATCACAAAGGGTATATTCGATAACCACTTGATGGTATTAACTTGGTACTATTCAAATAATGTGAGACATTTTTTTTCTATATCCTATTAATTGACGCTTGTATCACTGTCCATACAATTATTGTGTTCACTATACTTTGTATCGCTATCCCATTTTCATCTTTATCACATCTATATAGGTTTTAACGAATTTTTCGAATGGAAGCGATCATAGCTCCCCTTTACATTCCACGTTTTCGGTTATTTTCACTCATTTCTTAACATTTTTACTCTATTGCCCGATTTCTGAGTCGTTTATTAACTTAATTGACCATCAACTCAATGTTGGAGCAATGATCCATTAAACTTGATGAACAACTCAGAAACCGGGCATAAGAAAGTGGAAAAAGTGTCAAGAAAAAGAAGTTTGAAGTGGAGGAGGAGGAGGAGGAAGAAGAATAGGTGGAAGAAAGGGGGAAGAATGAGAGAAAAAATGAGAATAGGGAAACAAGGAAAAAGAACAATGCTAAGAGAAAGGAGAAGAAGCAGGAGAAAGTCATGAATCTTGCATACTTGTGTATTGCTCTTGTTTGTTACTTTTGGTTCTTGATTTAGACACTTATTTTTGCTTGTTGCTCCTCCCACCACTGGGCGTGACTTATAATGACCTTCAGCCTATCACTGACCTTCAATGAAGGTCAGCCTTTCAGAGACACTTTCTCCCTCAGGCAATAGTATCATTCTGTGTTTAGTATACATTAACCTACACTATACTTTAGTTTTAGTTTGTTTGAGATTGATAATGGTGTAACAACCGAAACTAGTATCTCATGGTTTTCAATAAATGTGGTTGAGACAACTTGAAGTCTTATTCATTCATATTATTATAATTATCATTATTCTTTAGGTCTAAGTCCGCTTGAGAAGTTATCCCTATTTTTGTTGACAAGTTTCCAGATTTAGCTGTTCAAAATCATTGTATTTTTCATACTTAAAATAAACAACTTAAAAAATGATCAACTCAACTTCTTCTCACATACCCTCTTTGACAAGATAATCCAAATTTCAAACCTCCCGCCTACTCATCCCCCCCCCACCCCTTCGCCGTTCCAACATGCATAACCCTCAAACTCATGCCTTAAATGAGTGTACTGTGGGTAGTCCGACGATACTCTTGACAACAGAGTGAAACGGCCGTCACGCCATAACGTGAGTCATAATTTCCACTCAAAAGTGTTTTCCAGGTTTCTATTATAAAATAAACAAAGTTATTTTTTCAGAATAACAATGAAGTGTAGATGCAGCAGAAAACGTCCAAAACTGCTCTCTCCACAAATTTTGACTGCCATATTGTCCAAAACATTGAGGTTAATTTACACTAAAAAATGTATTTTCACTAGAAACTTCATTTCAAAAAAATGAAATGGTTATTTTCCACTTAAAGGCTATTAATTCAAAATTTTACTCGAAATGGACCAATAAAGACAGTTAAAAAGTGTTTATAATATTAAATCTCGATAAAAACAGCCGAAAAAACCTGATCTTGTTGCTATGGTAAAACGAAATACTACCTTAATTTCCTTAGTTTATACAGTACAGTCTCTATAATCCGGCCGTGCGCCAGTACGGCACGTTCAGTAATCCGGCACTGTGCGGGCACCCAAAAAAAACAGAAAACAATCAAATACTTTTTTCTTACCCGTAATGAATAATCAGATTATTCGTTTTAGTATCATTTTCAATTAGTAATCTTACTGTGTCCATTTTATTGTTACTTTTATAATTTCATAATTGTGCAATACTGTTGTATTGTAGAGTACAGTACTGTACTGTTCTACTATATTTTCTTTAATGTGTTTTTATTAAATTTCAACTTACATTTTCATGTGTTTTGAACGTTTTTTACCCATACATCCACTAATCCGGAAGTGATAGCCGCGAGCCGTAGCAGGTATCTGTTCAATCAGAGAGATAAACTGCGTTCTCGTAGGTCCTGTTTGTAACGGTGACCGATTAGATTGGCCAGCAAAAAGGCACTGTTCTCTGCTATAAAATCACTTCCCGGTGGTTCGGAACCCACCTAAAACTGTAGGTCCAACTCATCAATCACCATCATCCAACTCATTACCCACGCACAGGTATCAGATCTATGTGGGCTTCATCCTCAAAAAAAAAAAAATTCGGTAACTTAATCCGACAACACCAATCCCGATATAGTGCCGGATTAGCGAGATTGTGCTGTACTTCCTTAAAATATTCTATAGCAAACCCAACTCATTCATTAAGACTGTACACATCAGTTCTCGATCAAGTGTTATCCAAACACATCACAGACTTTTGTTTCAATCGATTTGTTTGACTAGTACAAACATTCACCTTTATGAATTCTAGCTCCAACAACGGAGAAGTCTCACTTATGAATAATAATAAACAATCATTGAGGAATATTATGCAAATTGATTCCACCAATGGGAACGCGTCCGTGTGGTCGCTAGTTCCCGCTTTGTCCGTTCAGACAGTGATGGCGCTAGTGTAGCAATAATTATGATCTTGACTTGTGTTAGTCGGGCCGCCGTTTAAAAGTTAAGTGTGGAGTCGTGACTGAACAAGTGGCTTACCTCACTTGTCATGTTTTTTTTTCTCATTCATTTGATTCACTCACTTGAGAGTCATGACGCCATTTTGAGTGTAGAGCTCCAAGACGCCGCAATTAAACAAACAAGGAGCTGCTCTGAGTCGCACTCAGCTCGATTATTTATTTAAAGAAATTGTAAACATTGACAGGAGCCTGCTTACTGCTGTATTGAACTGGAATGAGCTTCATTGATCGGACAATGAATTGAATAAATAAAAACATGGAAACTTCTTGGAATACGTTTATTTCAAATTGAAAATTATTGATCTAACCGAAATGTGATGGACAGTGGCGTAGCCAGGATTAGATTTCGGGTGGGGGGGCTCACCAAGCCTAAAACGCACCCAACCCAAAGTTCATGAAATCGGAATTTTTTTATCATAGCACACTGATTTTACACGCTTGCATAGAACTTGCATTTATTTGTGTGTTTTCATTTATAAAATTCCGATTTTATGAACTTTGGGTGCGTTCAGGCTAGTGGGTTATACTGAATTTTAACTTCAAAACTAAATTTACTACAAGATGAGTTTATTCAAAAAGGTGATTTATCAATAATTAACAAAGTTAATCCATTTCAAACTTGAAAAATTGCGTTTTATTTAATGTAATAAATAAATAATTATGGTAGTCACATTTTTCTAACATGTTTTATTCGATTTCGTAGCTCATTTTAAATCAAAACTATCCATTTGAGCACCTAACAAGTTTTTATATGAGTAAATATTGAGGAAAAATTTGAAAAATTCATTAATCTGACTATAACTGTAGCTATATTCTATAATTCTATTACACAAACAGGGTTTCTGTATTCTGTTCGTTATAATACTACAAAACAGATAGAACCCTTCGGCTTTAATAAGTACTTGTCTATTAGTTATTTGAGAATTTTTTATTTCTGAAATTTCGAGGGGGGCCTGGGCCACATGGGCCCCCCCCTGGCTACGCCACTGGTACTGGATATGGAATGTGATTTTCATTTTAAATCTATATTTATTAGCTAAATATAATATTATTTATAGATTAATGAAATTGAATACTTATTGTTCCTTTACAAATGCAGCAGATACAAAACATCCAAGCAGTACAATAATTGAATATTTGAAATTAAAAATTATATTACGAGTACAAATTAGAAGATATCTTAGCATTAATTCCAGATTGGAATAATTGATTAATTCAATATCGAATATTAATTTCATAGACTCTTTTTGACGACATTCACCTAGAAGATGCATGATTATGTTTTGGAGCTATGTATAAGAGTCTAGGGGCCGTATTGATAAATGTTTATATTATACAGTGTGTTATTTATACAGGAATTTTAAGAGTGCCCCGAGTCAAGAGACACTGAAGGAAAGTTCCTTAAAAAAGGGCATATTACTTATTACTTGGGTATCGATGTATGAATTACTTTTGAAGGTGGGGGACGGTCACAGGTAGTAGGTTACCTACTTCAATTTTGAACCACTTTAAAAAAATAGAGGTTCATTATGTATTCGATTTAGTTCAGATTCAATTCAGTTTGTTCTGAATTCAGTTCAGATCATATGAAGTTGTGTGTAGACATCTTCGAGATTAAATAAAGCAGGTCAAAATTTAATTGCACTTCTAATTTGTATTTATTATTTTTTAAATTTCAAGTTAACCACAAACACTGGATGATGTGGTCAACTCTAGTTCTTATTAAGTATTCAATTCGCTTGAGCCCTTGAAAAATAATAATATATAATGGGCATATTTTATGTTTTTCCATTGTATGGGCAAATAAATAAACTATGATTTTTTTTAAATCAAGAATCTGTTGTCATTTAATTGCTGAGTTTGCCAAATTACCTACTAAACTATACAAAAACCAGTAATTCCCAGTTATTGGTCTTGCTTCCCCCCCCCCCAAAATTGACTAGTGTCTTTAGTCCATTTCTTTATTGACATTTAAATCTGAATTAAAACATAGATCACAAGCGGATACTCAAATAAACAGTTGTATCAAGTACAACTTCTACACTTGTATTAAAGATAGATATTTCCAATATTTCAATTATTATTAGTCTACTAGTTCAATAATTATTACCAATCTACTCCACTACCTACTATGCTAAAAATCACTCGCACCAGTAAAATTCTAAACCAACTTCCCGCAAAGTTAAGAGCACCGACTGACTGACAAACAGACAAGGGTGCGCCAGAATAAAAAATTAACTTCGGAGGGTTTGACACGGAAGTGTAGCAGGCCTACCACCACCAATAGATTGGGACACCACCCGCCGTGTTAAACCCCTCACCGCCGCTCACCCACAACCTCTAAACCCCTGAATGTATCTACATAGCGGCGCACACGCGTAGGTGCAAGCACGCGCGCGCATAATTGACAAGTCACGTGTCTGTTGACGACAAGCCTCTAACTGATTGTGAACGAGGCGCTCTCTCGTTTCTTCTCTCTAACTGCTTGTTAAAATGTTAAAATACTCTTGTAGTGATGAGAGGGTTTCCTACGCTGGAACAAGGACTGAATTAAAGTGAGTTATACAAGGAATTAGATGAGATGAAATGGTTTGGAGGTGAGAAAAATTGAGAAAAAAACTTGATTGAACACAAATACAACGAAACTGCATGTTAAAATGATAAAATACTCTTGTAGTGATGAGAGGCTTTCCTACATTGGGGCAAGGACTGAATTAAAGCGAGTTGGACAAGGTATTAGATGGGGTAGGATGGATTGGAGGTGAACCAAAAGTGAGAAAAAATCTTGATTGAACACAAATTCAACGAAACTGCCTTTTAAAATGTTAAAGTAGTCTTGTAGTGTTGAGGTGGTTTCCTACATTGGAACAAGGACTGAATTGAAGTAAGTTATACAAGGAATTAGATGAGATAAAATGGTTTCGAGGTGAGAAAAATTGAGAAAAAAACTTGTTTGAACACAAATACAACGAAACTGCATGTTAATAGTACTATTTATGTATTAAGAGCGTGAAGCGCTACTTTATCGCTCGAGCCAAAACATTTACTGCGCGACGCATAGCGGAGCGCAGTAATTTTGCGAGAGCGATAAAGAAGCTTCACGCGCGAATTACATACAATATTTTTCCTACAACTGCAGTTCTGGATTCCAACACAATAAAAGCTTGTAGTTTGTAACATCACAGACCGTGCGCGGATTTGGTTAGCGTTCGCCATTGTTGAGGTTATGTGAATTTCATGGATTCTGTGATCCACCAATGGGAAGACATCAAAATCAAAACAGAAGCGTAAAGAAAACAGCTGGCGAGCGTAAAGTACTTTTCGTCATACTTGTAGGTTATGGACAGTTTACCAGTCAAGCAATCAATGTGGTAAACAGCTGTTTACAGAAATCAAAAACAGCTGATGTAATTTGATGATTATTACCGTACACTGTGTGGTAAAAATCATCAACCACTCTATGGGTGGTTGTGGCTACCACTTCACTGAAAAACCATTTGGTCGAAAGCTAGATCAGCTGATCTAGAACCATTATTGCCACATTTCACCTTGAGTTGGTGTGTTGAGGTTATGTTTGTATAACAATGATTTATAGTTTCTTATTTCAACTTATCTGCTATTTTAGACTTGTATGACGAAAAATATCGTACTTAACTCGTCCGTGAAGATGTTTACCATACTCGTACGATAATACCGCACTCGACTTCGTCTCGTGCGTTAACTCATCATACTCGTATGTTAAACACCATTTCCCGCACTTGTAACGTAATATACTATTACCGCTTGTTGAGCAGTAAAGAGGTATTTTACAATTATTTTTCAGTACGTAAAGAACTACTTTACGAGCAGTTGTAGGAAAAATGATAAAATACTCTTGTAGTGATGAGAGGGTTTCCTACATTGGGGCAAGAACTGAATTAAAGCGAGTTGGACAAGGTATTAGATGGGGTAGGATGGATTGGAGGTGAACCAAAAGTGAGAAAAAATCTTGATTGAACACAAATTCAACGAAACTGCCTTTTAAAATGTTAAAGTAGTCTTGTAGTAAAGTAAAAGTAAATTCGTATGGCTTTTCGTGGTGGGGAGACCCTTACGGGTAGTCTTGTAGTGTTGAGGTGGTTTCCTACTTTGGAACAAGGACTGAATTAAAGTGTGTTATACAAGGAATTAGATGGAATAGGGTTGATAATTGAGAAAAATATGATTGAGCAGGAATTGGAAAATTATGGTACTGTTTTAACAAAACTGCTTGCTAAGATGTTGAAATACTCTTATCGGAGAGTGCGTTTTCCACATTGAAATAAAGACTGAATTAACCTAAATTAGGCAAGATGTGATGTGACAAAATAGATTGAATGTTGAATAAAATTGAGAAAACCTAATGAAACAGAAATTAGTAGTTTATGCAACGGTTGTATTATGAGAGCCTTTAAAGCACGAGTTAGATGTTAGTTAGGGCACGAGCGAAGCGAGTGCTCTAAATATCTAACGAGTGCTTTAAAGGCCAAATACAACCGTTGCATACACTATTTTATCTACGACCACTGATATACAGTGATAAAAACATTTTCAGAAAAAGAGTCAACATGATTTGCTTCTTTCCAATCAATGAATTGACTGCAGGTTTTTTCATACAAACTTTTCAATTTCTCAGGCAAAAGGCTCTTCAATGCCGAATTTGCCCTTTCAGTTATTTCTTCGGGTGTTGAGATAATTTCATTTTCACTGTCACTATTATTCATGTTTAGTTGGATAGGTAGATCTATCATGTACCGGCACCAACAGTTCAGCCAAACATACGCATGAGTAACATAACCTATACAGTGCTTTTATCAGATACGATACTGTTTTGTTCCGTTCCAGTATTTCGAAACTGGAACAGTGAACTAGGGTCGTGTTATAATGTACAAGTTGTACTGTAATGAGGTCATTACAGTACAAGTTTCAAATTCCATTTCGAAAAAGCTACTATTTCGATTTCAATTATGAAACTGTAATAATTGCGTTATAACACGGTCGTAGATAAAAAAAAATTATGGTACTGTTTCAACGAAACTGTTTGTTGTTGAAATATTAAAATACTCTAGTAGAGATGAGGGGAATACAATGAAAGAAGGAATGAATTAAACTGAACTAGGAATGAAATAAAGGAATTGAATGAATTGGAAGTGAAAAAATTGAGATGAACTTGATGAAACAGGAATTGCTGGAAAAAGATGACAAAAGCTAGTTGAGTTAAACTTTTTCCTATTGCAGATATGATTTTCAAAATCAAGGCCTAAAGAAAACCAGCCCTGTTATCCTTTTTTTGGCGACTAAATTTAGAAGAAGCATTTTTTGTAGGAGCAGTCTTATAATGTGGGTGAACACACATTCCTTCTAGTCAGTGCTCAACTATCTCTTTATGAATTCTTGATAATCCAATAAATGGAATAATTAATTTGCCTCAATAGTTTAATTTATTGAGAGATCATATGTAGTTTAAAATTGGGATGTTGGAGGGGATACCTTATATTTTTCCGCTCAGTTTGGTGAGCTTTCAATGTTCATAATTAATGTATGTGTTGAATAAAGAGTTTGATTGATTGATTGATTGATAGGATGAGTTATGAAATTTAAAAAAATTGAATGTTAGGGAAGATATCTCTAGATCTTTTTGTACAACTTTGTATGAATTTGATGTTTAATAATTTTACAATTCTGTTTTGATGTTTCTCTTTTATACTTTGAACACTATTAATCAATGATACAATTATTACTTGAATACAACTACTGGTGCAATCAACAAATACCAATATAAGTGACTATAAACACTAATACATATTTGAGTTTGAATGGTCTCTCATATTGAGACTTATATCATCAACCTATGTTTGTTGGTTGCAAATACATGATGTCATATTTCTCATGATGTTTGAAATTAAATAATAATGTCAAAATCAATTTTTTGGCAAAAAATTGCCCAATCTACGCATGCGCAAAAGCAGCCACCTACTTTCCATTCAACCAACCACGACTAAGGAAACTGAGACAGCCTCTAGACTACAAAAAAAAAGAAAATAAAACAAACAAAAAACACCCCGCGGGTTTTAATCATGGCCGGCCGCCATATTTGATTTCATCCCCTCCACTCCGAAAAGCACTGCGCGAAATTGTGAAAAGAAAACAGCCTTTTTATTCATTTTTTTCCAGTCCCAGTTTCAATTACACCCCATACTCTTCTCTTCTTTTTCCCCTGCTGCCATATTGATACTGATGATGATGAAGAGGGAGAAAAAAGAGGAGAAGGAAGAAAAGTAGGAGAGAGAGGAAAAGAGAAAGAGGGAGTGAGTGTGAGAGAAAATAAAAAAAACACCCGAGTAGAAGAGACCAGAAAGAGTGTGAAACTAAAGAAAGGAGTTGAAAAGAGATAAAATATGGGGGGAAGCGAGATGGAATGATTGAGCGAGGAATCATTACAGACATCATAATCATAATAATCATAATATGCCTTTTTATTTCCCCTTCCCGGAAGCATAGAAAAATATTCATTCTTTTGTTCTTCACAGAGCTGCTACCCCACAGTACTATAACCACTGCTATCACTCTCTTTTGCAATTTCATTTTTTTCTCTCTCTTCTTTCTTTTCTCTGTTTATCTTCTTATTATTCTTTCTCTCACTCACTATCTCTTTCTCTTTATTGCTTTCCTTTACTATTTCTATTCCTCTTGTTTGTGTTCTTTTTCTCCTCCTTATCCTCCTTCTTCCCCTTCTTCTCCTCCTTATCCTCCTTCTCCTCTTTCATCTCCATCTCCTTCTTCTCCTCCTTCTCATCTCTCTCCTCTTTCTCATCCTTCTTCTCCTTCTTCTTCTCCTTCTCATCCTTCTCCTCTTTCTCATCCTTCTTCTCCTTTTTATCATCTTTCTCCTCCTTCTCTTACTTCTTCTCCTTCTCCTTCTCCTTCTCCTCCTCCTCATCCTCCTCCTTCCCCTCCTTTATCTCCTCCTTCTCCTCCATCTCTTTCTTCTCCTCCTTCTCCTCCTTCTCTTCCTTCTCCTCCTACTCCTCCTACTTCCCCTCCTTCTCCTCCTTCTTCTCCTCCTTATCCTCTTTCTCCTCTATCTCCTTCTCCTCCTTCTCATCCTTCTCATCTTTCTCATCTTTCTCCTCTTTCCCATCCTTTTCCTCCTTCTCTTCCTTCTCCTTATTCTCTACCTTCTCTGACTTATTCTCCTCCTCCTCCTCTTCCTCCTTCCCCTCCTTTTCCTCCTTCTTCTCCTTCTTATCCCCCTTCTCTCCCATCTCTTTTTTCTCTTACGTCTTCTCCTTCTTCTCCTCCTTCTCCGCCTCCTTCCACTTCTTCTCTTTCTCTTCTCATCCTTATCCTCCTTCTCCTCCTTCTCCCCCATCTCCTTTTTCCTCCTTCTCATCCTTCTCCTTCTTCTCCTCCTTCTCATCCTTCTCCTCCTTCTTATCCTCTATCTCCTCCTTCTCCGTTTCCTCCTCCTTCCACATATTTTCTCCTCATATACACTTACAATTCAATCATCCCCGGTCTTTTCAGCGGTCTCTCTCACTCCTCCACCCTTCCTCTACCCACTCTTTCTCTCCCCCAAATTTCCTCCTCTCCTTTCAACGCATCTTCCTTTTCACTCCTTTTCCCCCTAAAATTGCACGGAAGCCATCATGCATGCTTTTTTCTTTTTCCCCTGTTGTTCTTTTTGCACACACATATATATACATAATCCCCTCTTTCTTTATGCTCACATGCAATTCCTCTTTCCCCTCTCCAGTCCTTTTCTTTACACCCCCCTCCACTCTTCCACCCCCTGCATGATGCAGAATCCCTCTTGTATGCATCTCACAGCCGCAAAGGGACCAGCTCCCTCCGTGTTCAACACACCCCTTGATAATAATTCATATTTTGCTCATACGTGTCGGCCAAAACCATGTTTCCTGGTCGTTTTTTATCCTTTTTTGATCATTTTCGCATCTTCTTTCTCCCTCTCTCCACACCTATATTCTACATTTAGTCCCTCCAGTGTAACATTTCTTACTACCACCACTACACATTTAAAGAAAGGTGTATAGTCCGTGTTGTTTAAGAATAAGGGAATGTATCCATTATCGGGAAGTTAATCATTTACATAGTGATTATTATTTGTAATCAAAGTATTGACTGGAAAAATTGTTCAAAGAGTAGTATAATAATAAACAATCATTGAACAAGGAACTGGGCGTTTTATGACTGCAAACCTTGCTTCCAATAATTGGCTAGTAGCAACAATCAAATAGGATGAGATCAAATGATTGAGATTAAATATTATAAGTGAACTTGAGTTGTTGTGCGCCGGGTTATTATTATTATTAATATTATTAATTAATTAGCATATAAATAGGCTACAAAGAATGCAAAGACTCAGGCCCATATTTATGAACGTGACTTACATTGATCTAAGCATGAGTTATCTAAGAACGAGTTGGAAAGGCTCTATTACATTGAGCGTGGTCACAAGCTAACCTAAAATTGTGTTGTATTATCAGGCACTAATAAACATAAAATAACATACATGAAATGATAAAGATACTGCACTACATGTAAATTTACAGTTACTGTTAAGTAATTATAACCACACTAATATATATTAAGTTATAATTTTATGTTTTCAGATTTTAAAAATACAGCTTCGAGGCAGTGTAGTCCGCGCTACCTGCCAGCAGACCAACAAACTTCATTCATTCTATTTCGTAGAAAGAGAATTCTATCCCAGTGCCAAAAAAATGTATAGGTTAGAACTTGATTTATATAAAATAAGTAAAAATAATTTCAAGTCAAATATAAAGTGA